>CM052707.1:92886442-92901519 GCA_028551405.1 Uromys caudimaculatus | reverse complement strand
GACTGTGGAAGGACTTTGGAACTTTGGGCTAGAAGATCCATTTGGTGTTAAGAGCTTTGTGGGATGTTGTGTAGGAGCTTGGAAGATAATGTTGAGAACAGTGCAGAAGATGGAGGCCTGGCTTGTGAAATTTCAGAGGGAAGATTAAAGACTCTTATCAGGGCCATTTGCTAGTTTGATTTAAGATTCTGTGGTTTTGGTTAGCTGGGGCTGAAGAAATCAGCTGTGCTTAATAAGATACCAGAACTACTAAAGCAAAACCATTGCATTGCTGGGACTATTGATGCTGGTTAGCTGGAGCTAAGATATTAGTGGTGATTAAGAAGAAACCAGCATCAGTGGGGTGAAATTTTCTGAGAAGTGTTTTCTGAGAGCACAGAGGCTGTGTTCCAGAGATAGCCAAGGTTGTACCTTGTTTGGTGGCTGGACTTGGTAATGTGTAAGAGTCACCCAGGTAGTACTGGTTTTGAAGGCATGAAGGAGTCATGAAAAGCAGCTGAGGCCTGGGCACTGTGAGAGGCCGTGGAAGGCCATTGGTGAAGGTGCAGCCTCAGTTGCAATTGATGGCCCAGGACTGAAGGGGTCATGCAAAGGAGGTGAGGCTCGGTTCTGTGAGAGTCTGCAGAAGGCAATTGGTGAAGGTGCAGCCTCAGTTGCAATTGATGGCCCAAGACTGAAGGGGTCATGCAAAGGAGGTGAGGCTTGGTACCATGGTAAAGCCTAGTTGCAGCAGAAGACAGCAGTGTTTTGGAGATACCAATACCATGAGATGACCACCAAGAACTGCAGCAGCAGTGGAGTACAGGCATTTGGAGCCTAGAAGACAAGGCGTGTGCTACAAAGGGCAGAGCTGGAGAAGTGACTTAAGCCCTTGGAGAAATTCAGAAGATTGTGAGTGGATCCCAGACATTGAACAGTTGGAGTTTGATTTTGTTTTTGATTGTCACTGTGCCCTGATATATTTTCCCTCCTGAAGGAAGAAGGTATTTTAGTGGAGCCCACAGTTAAGAGACTTCTAATGGTAAAATTACTTTGAATTCTAAGAGATTGGATATTTTTTAAGGGATTGAAATTTTGATATGTAAGAATTTGCAAAGACTGTGGGACTTTTAAAGTTATTTAGCTCTTGGGGATGAATAAGAAAGTAAGGATTGAGGCTTAATAGTGATGTATTTGTGTGTCAAGTTGGCAAGGGATCAATTGTACTGACTGGTTTTGTGTCAACTTGACACAAGCTGGAGTTATCACAAAGGAGTTTCAGTTGAGAAAATGCCTCCATGAGATCCAGCAGTAAGGCATTTTCTCAATTAGTGATCAAGGTGGGGAGGGCCCCTTGTGGGTGGTACCATCTGTGGGCTGGTAGTCTTGGGCTCTATAAGAAAGTCAGCTGAGCAAGCAAGCAAGCCAGTAAGTTACATCCCTCCATGGCCTCTGCATCAGCTCCTGCTTTCTGACCTGCTTGAGTTCCAGTCCTGACTTCCTTTCATGATGAACAGCAGTGTGGAAGAGTAAGCTGAATAAACCCTTTCCTCCCCAACTTGCTTCTTGGTCATGATGCATGTTTGTGCAGGAATAGAAACCCTGACTAAGACAAGAGGGAAAACAGACATTAGAAACAGAACCAAAATTGCTCAATAGAGAGACAATGATTATCTTGGCCTAGAAGAGAAAACTTGAAAAGTATGTCCACAAAAAGGAAAACTCAAGAACCAGGTCAGTTTTCATCTCTTGAGAAGTTCAAATTTTTGAGGCACAAGTGTTACAGAAATCATGGGTCAACATAGGCTTGAAGACAAAGTGATTGTCTAACAACTTCTAAATGGAGCCATTGCATCCATAGGCCTATTTCATGGGAGGTAACTATTCTTTGATTGCAGATTCTGTGTGATATGGAGAGTTGGATTAAGTCACTCTAGTTTAGGGTAGAGGACAGAGGAATCCAAGCCTGAACATGAACATTGTGAGCAGCTGCTTAGGAAAGAGAGATCTCTTGGCACTAATTTAACCTGCTCTGAGAATGTAGGAACCAGGCATGGGAACTTCATGTCTGGATTCTGGAGGAATCTTCTAAAAAGGAGTCTTCTCCAAGTGATAATGTTCACTGCATCCACAAGAGTAAAATTTCAACAATATAAGGTGCCTGAGTTAGGGTTTTACCTCTGTGAACAGACACCATGACCAAGACAACTCTATAAGCACACATTTAATTGGGGCTGGCTTACAGGTTCAGAGTTTCAGTCCATTATCATCAAGGCAGGAGTATGGCAGAGAAGAAGACTTGCTTCAAGGTGGCTAGGTTGAGCCCATGCCCACAGTGACATACCTACTCCAACAAGGCCACACCTCCAAAATAGTAGCCTGTTCTAGGCATACTCAAACCACCACATTCCACTCCCTGGTCCCCATCGGCTTGTTCAAACATATGAGTCTATGGGGGCCATACTTAGTCATAGAATAATGCAAAATACATTTAGTCCAACTTCCAAAGTCCCCATAGTCTGTAGCACTCTCAACAATGTTAAAAGTCCAAAGTTCAAAGTCTCTTCCTTGATCCATCCAATCACTTAACTGTAATCCCCAAAGCAAGCTAGGCAACCAGCTGGGCAAACTCCAAACTCTACATCTCCATGGCTGATGTCAAAGTAGTCTCCAGATCTCCAACTCCCTTTTCATCTTTGTTGACTGCAACAAACTTCTTTCTCCTGGGCTGGTTCCATTCCCTGTTAGCAGCTTTCCTCAGCAGGTATCCCATGGCTCTGGCATCTTGAGGTCTCCAAGGCAACTTCAGTGTTACAGCTTCTTGTTCCACACGTGATCTTCTGGGCTCTTCCAAGGGCCTTCAGTCACGTTTCCAGCTCTGCCCTCTGTAGCAGTCTAAGCTCAGGTTGATCCACTCCATCGCTCTTGCTGTTCTTGGTGATTGTCCTATGGTACTAGCATCTCCAATATGCTGGACCTTCCTCTACAACCAGGCTTCCCCAGTAGTCTCTCACAGGCTCTCTTCATGATGCCAAACCTCAGCTCCTTTGAGTGACCCTTCAGTCCTGGGCCATCAACTGCAACTGAGGCTGCACCTTCACCAATGTCCTTCTATGGCCTCTCACAGTGACAAGCCTCTGGTGCTCTTCATACCTTCGAAACCAGTACCACCTGGGTGACTCTTACATATCACCAAGTCCAGGGGCAGTACAAGGTACAACCTTGGCCATCTCTGGAACACAGCTTCTTTGTGCTCTCAGAAAACATTTCCTAGAAGATTTCACCTCAGTGATGCTGATCTCTTCTTAATCACCTCTAACGTCTTAGCCCCAGCTAAGCTAGCATCAATTGTACCAGTAGTCCCTTCTGTTCTGGACTGTAAAGCCAGAGCCACATGGCTGAAGCTGCCGAGTTTTGCTGCTTGTTGGGGCTGGAACATGGACCCCCTTGATCTATTACCAGCTTTCTGATTTCCAACTCCCTCACTGCTTAAGCTTGGCTGTCCTGGAACTTGCTCTATAGATTAACTTGGGTCTGTCTCTTGTAATGCTGGGATTAAAGGCATGTACCACCATGCCTGGATTTAAGCTTTTCTTCACCTAGAACCTGCTCTGTCCCAGGCTGGCCTTGAACTCAGAGATATGCTTGCCTTTGCCTCTTGGGATTAAAGACTTGCACTACCATGCCTGGACCTAAACTTAGCTGGATGAGATCTTCCTTCAAGGTCACTACTCCTTTAATTCAGTTTAATATCCGTGAACAGAGGATTCAGCTCTATTTCACTTCCTGGTACCCCTATATTACTCAAACCATATATTTTATATTTTCCTTCCTAAGCTTGCTGGGCTTGTTCAAACCACTCTTCATGAGACTTAACCAGAGAGCAAAGTCTCTGCTGGGCTTTTTTGAAACTTCCTCTGTCAATGCAATTAATATAAATGTCTTTACTTTAGCCTCAGGTAGACTCTTCAGACAAGGGCCCAAAGCAGCCATATTCTTCACCAAAATATCACAAAACAGTCTCTAGGCCACATACTGAAATTCTTCCCCACTGAAACCTCTTGGGCCAGGTCTGCACAGTTCAAATCATACTCAGCAACAAAGTCTTCCATGTTCTTACTAGGATAACCCATTAAGCCTCACTTAAAGCATTGCACTGCTTTCCAAAGTCCCAAAATCCACATTCCTCCAAACAAAAGCATGGGCAGGCCTATCACAGCAATACCCTAGTCCCTGATACCAACTTCTGTCTTAGTTAGGGTTTTACTGCTGTGAACAGACACCATGGCCAAGGCAACTCTTATAAGGATAACCTTCAATCGGGGCTGGCTTACAGGTTCAAAGCTTCAGTCCATTATCATCAAGGTGGGAACATGGCAGCATCTAGGCAGGCATGGTGCAGGAAGAGCTGAGAGTTTTACATCATCTGAAGGCAGACAGGAGAAGACTTGCTTCCAGGCAGCTAGGTTGAGAGTATTAAAGCCCATGCCCAATAAAGCCACAACCACTCCAACAAGGCCACACCTCCAAAATAGTGCCACTCCCCGGGCTAAGCATACTCAAACCACAACATAAGGAAAAACTTATTTTCAATTTTACTTGATATTTGGAGAATTTAAGTACCATATTAAAATTGCCTTCTTGGGAAGACAAGGAACAGTAAAGGAACCATCTAAACTCCTATGGTTACAGAAGTACTTAGAACAAAGAGATTTTGGACATTAGTCAGATGAGCAGAGCTCTTTAAAAGTACCTCACATGCCCTGATCCCCTGTAGTTAAAATTTCAGTGAACTTACATCATTCTTTTGGATTCCCAGCATCTTCAGATTTCCTACATTTGGGGGATTTTTGATCTTGTGAGTTTGAGTAGCAGACAAAAAATAGGCTCCAAGAGTGCAAGCTGCAAATTACAGATAATAAGTGTTCTACTTTTTATGCCAAACATAGGCACATGACTTTGTCTCGTCCAATCAGAATCCCTCTTCCTAAAATTTGAATGGGGAGCTACCGATACATACAGAGCAGCAACTGTAGCAAACTATCACTGGGTGCTGTAATCTTGCCCTCATGGTAGCAGCAATGACGTGAAGTCTCTGTGCAGTAACATTTGAGGTGACAAAGAGACATTTAGATGCAAAGAAATAATGTCTTAACTTGACCAGATCTTTGATTTGCTTTGGGACTTTGGTTGGCTCCAGTCTTCTCAGAAATTCTTTAAGCAATCTTTCAATTTTTTTATTTTATACTAAATTGAGCCAAAGCTGATGATTTCAGTTAGTGATAACCAGAAAATTTAGTTTCAAAATTCAGTACAAGGCATGGAATTTTATTTATCCATAAAGAAAATAAAAATGAGATTAAGAGGTTGGGGTGGTGGCACACACCTCTAATTCCCTCACTTGAGAGGCAGGGGCAGGTGGATCTCTGGGTTTCAAGGCCAACCTGGTCTACAGATCAAGTTCCAGAGCAACCAGGGCTGTTATACAGAGAAACCTGTCATGAAAAAGCAAATAACAGGTCGCTCTCCCATCTTGGTATACAGAGCGACCTCAGCATGCTGAATTAATAAATTCCTCTTGCATTTAAAAAAGAAAGAAAAAGCAAATAACTAACAAACAAAAAAGTGAAATTAGGAAACTGATGGAACTGGAAAATATACTGAATGAGGTAATCCAGACCCAGAAAGCCAATCACTCTGGAACAGAAGAATCCTTGATTTGGATAATGCTGCTCACAGAAGCCATCGGTCAAGAAGCTCACCCCCACCCCCAAACAATACAGGCTTGTGCCATTGCTCTCAGTTGCCCACTAGAATGATTATACTATTACTGAAGACACCATAGTTGCAGGTGTTGGTTGCAGGACAGAGATATCAAGCTAGAACTGAGCTGGAAATGTCTTCGCAGCTGGTTAACTTCCACAGTTCCAAAAGTACCGTGCAAATTGCTAGGAGAGGAAAATCAACTGTCTTACCTATGCTGAACCTACACTCTAAGATACTGATTTTTCAGACACTAGTGCCATAGTGGTATGGCTGCCCATAGTGGTGTGGCTACCCTAGAGGTAACCAACTGCTTTCTGAGTGAATTTGAGTTCTACTCCACAGGAAGAGGTTCATGCCTGATACTGGAAACCTGATCAAAAGCCCATGGTTTGGGAAGTCATAGGTCATAGGAATGGGGTTTTTATTTACCAATAGGGACCCTACTATTGCTTTTGCTAAGTGGACATGCCATACTGACTTCTAAATTTTTGTTTTGGTTTGTTTGTTTTTATGATTTTAGAGACAGGGTTTCTCTGTGTAGTCCTGGCACTCAATATGCAGATCAGACTGGCCTCAAACTTAGAGATCCACTTGCCTCTGCCTCCCAAATGCTGAGCCAAGAGCACGTGATCCGGAACTTGCTATGTATCTGCACTTTCCTGCCTCTGCTTCCTGAATGCTGATATCAAAGTCATGTGCCACCATACATGGCACTAAATATTATTTTTATGCCTATAGATTAGTGCTGCTCTCAACCTTAGTCAGGAAAGCTTCTTGCAGTGTATAGCTGTAGCAATAATTTTTATACATAAATCCCAGTGGTGGGTTTGCTACCTGCTTCAGTGCTTAACGTTCCCAAATAAAAGAGACTTGCATGGCCTTTATATTTTGATATGCTTTAAACAGCACAACAGCTGGGCCACCTAACCTCCACGTGGTTAACCCACCTCCTACCAATAATCCAGAGTTATTAATTCTATATTCTGCCTTGACTGCCCTGGACCAAGAGGCCTGCCCAACTGGGCCACATTCTCCTGGCTCCTTCACATGCCTGCTATGCCTCCCTGTCCTCCACTCTTCTCAGGCATGGCATCTCTCCTCTCCTCCATCTTTCCTGGCATGGCTGATCTCCTCTTCCTTCTTCCTTTCTGTTCCAAGCCCTGGAATCCTAAAAGTCCTGCCCCTGTCTGCCCTGCCCAGCCATTAGCTGCCAGCATCTTTATTTACCAATCAGAACTGATTGTGGGCAGGGTCCCTCAGTGTCTTACATGCAGACACTCTGTGTAAGCAGTTTTGGGGACCAAAATTAACATTATAATACAAGCAGCACTAGGCCAAACCCACTAGAGAGAGCAGTTACTGCAGAGACTTATGAGTGAGCAAAGTGCTGAGAATAAGTGACCCTTGAGTGCTCATCCTAAAGCAGAGCATCTGTTTATCAGTCCCTCTTCTCTTCTCTCCCTCTCCCCACCCCCAAGGCTCAGGAGACCCCGTGGGAAAAGGGGATCAGAAGGAGTGCAAGAACTGGAGGATGGAGGGCTGGAGAGATGGCTCAGTGGTTAAGAGCACTGACTGCTCTTCCAGAGGTCCTGAGTTCAATTCCCAGCAACCACATGGTGGCTCACAACCATTTGTAATAGGATCTGATGCCCTCTTCTGGTGTGTCTAAAGACAGCGATGTACTCACATAAAATAAATGAATAAATAAATCTTAAAAAAAAAAAAAAAAAAAAAAAGAACTGGAGGATGAGAAAGAGTTCTGTGAAATTCCATCATTTGGAGATGACATGGCTGTTGTACTCATAGCAGTTGAGATGACCTGCACAAGATCTGTACAAGATTGAATCCTTCAGCATTCCAGCTTGAATGGAGAAGGGGCTGATGAGGCTGCGACCCCTTGATGAGGAGCTATTGGTAGTTCATACTTTGTGGAGACTGCTGTTTTTCTTCAGTATTGCAGCCATTCATAAGTTGTCCATTGTCTAATAAATAACCCACGTTCATGTAAGCAACTCAAATTAAGCTCAGTGGATCATTAAAAGAAAGGTAGGAGACCTTGCTAAGAAGATGTGGGGTTGGGAAGGTTTCTATCACTGTGAAGTGACACTATGACCACAGCAATTCTTATAAAAGAAAACATTTAATTGTGGCTGGCTTACAGGTTCAGGGGTTTAGACCATTGTCATCATGGTAGAAAGCATGGCAGCGTGCAGGCAGATATGGTGCTAGAGAATTAGCTGAGAGTTCTACATCTGGATTGGCAGGCAGCAGCAAGAGAGAGTGATATTGGGCCTGGTTTAACCACTTGAAACATCAAAGCCCACCCCCCAGTGACATACTTCCTCCAATGAGGTCACACTTCCTAATTGTGCCACTACCTATGAGTCCATGGGGGCCATTTTTATTCAAACCACCATAGAATGTGATTAAAGGGGGGGGGGTAGTAGGTGAATATGATCAAAATACATTATATTCAGCTATGAAATTGTTAAAGAATTTTTAAAGAGATGGTAAAATTATTTGTGTAACAAACAATTGTTTTAATTATGAGTTGTCTTAGGGTTTCTATTGCTGTGAAAATACATTATATATGGCTATGAAATTGAAGAGCGAGGCTGTGGTGGCGCATGCCTTTAATCCCAGCACTTGGGAGGCAGAGGCAGGTGGATTTCTGAGTTTGAGGCTAGTCCAGTCCACAGAGTGAGCTCCAGGACAGCCAGGGCTACACAGAGAAACCCTGTCTCAAAAAACCAAAAAAAAAAAAAAAGAATTTTTAAAGAGATGGTAAAATTATTTGTATAACAATTGTTTTAAAATAAATTTCTTTATGGGATGTCTTAGGGTTTCTATTGCTGTGAAAAAATACCATGACTACACCAATTTTTAAAAAAGATTTATTTATTTTATACATATAAGTACACTGTAACTGTCTTCAGACACACCAGAAGAGGGCATCTGATCCCATTACAGATGGTTGTGAGCCACCATGTGGTTGCTGGGAATTGAACTCAGGACCTCTGGAAGAGCAGCAAGTGCCCTTAACCACTGAGCCATCTCCCCAGCCTACATCAACTCTTAGAGAGGAAAATATTTAGTTGGGGCTGGCTTACAGTTCAGAGGTTTAGTTCATTATCCTCATGACAGGAAGCATGGCGGCATGTAGGCAGACACGGTGCTGGAGAGATTACTGGAAGTTCTACATCTTGGTCCACAGGCAGCAGGAGATGTGAACCACACTAGGTATAGCTTGAGCATAGGAGACCTCAAAGCCTGTCCTCACAGTGACATACTTCCTCCAACAAGGCCACACCTCCTACTAGTGCTGCTCCTTACAGGCCAAGGATTCAAACACATGTGTTTATGGGGACCATTTCATTTCAAACTGCCACATGAATTATCTTCAGAAAACAAAACAAACAGAAGCAGAAAATGGAATGTAATCAATACCAAATGCTAAACTCTGGATTCAGTAATCCTAGCCCACTGAATTCATCCATATATTACTACATGTCCTAAGAAAGAAAAACAAGTCTAATTCTTGTTTCAAATTATTCCATAAGGCAGAACTAAGCATTGTGAATATAATAAAGGATATTATAGCTTGTGTAATGGAAAAGGCCTATGATCCCAGTATTTGGGAGGTGGAGGCAAGATCAGGAGTTCAAGACCAACCTCTGCTACACAGGGAGTTTGAGCCTAGCCTGGGTTCAGAGAGAACCCTTCTGTCTTAGTTAGGGTTTTACTGTGAACAGACACCATGCACCATGACCAAGGCAAGTCATTTGGTTTTTTTTTTTTTTAAGATTTATTTATTTTATGTATATGAGTATACTATAGCTAAGATACATCAGAAGAGGGCATCAGATCCCATTACAGATGGTTGTGAGCCACCATGTGGTTGCTGGGAATTGAACTCAGGACCTCTGGAAGAACAGTCAGTGCTCTTAACCGCTGAGCCACCTCTCCAGCAACTCCAAGGCAACTCATATAAGGACAACATTTAATTGGGGTTGGCTTACAGGTTCAGCGAGCGGTTCAGTCCAGTATCATCAAGGAGCGTGGCAGCGTCCAGACAGGCATGGTGCAGGAGGAGCTGAGAGTTCTACATCTCCATCTGAAGGCTGCTAGAATAATACTAGCTTCCAAGCAGCTAGGATGAGGGTCTCAAAGCCCACACCCAGTGCCATGCCTACTCCAAAAAGGCCACACCTACTTGAACAGGGCCACACCTTCTAATAATACCACTCCCTGGGCCAAGCATATACAAACCATCGCACCATCCCAATAATAACAATAAAGGATATTTAGGACGGACAATAAACATGGCCACCCAAGAGCTCAGTCCTCTTCCAGGTAGGAATCTCCCCATTCCTACAGTTAGACGGATGCTACACTCAGGGGACTAGGGTTTATTTGTGGCTCTCGTCTTTTCCAAATTAGACTCTATATCATGGTCCATCATTGGATAGTGTCTTAGGGTTTCTAATCCTGCACAAATATCATGACCAAGAAGCAAGTTGGGGAGGAAAAGGTTTACTCAGCTTACACTTCCATGCTGCTGTTCATCACCAAAGGAAGTCAGAATTGGAACTCAAGCAGGTCAGGAAGCAGGAGCTGATGCAGAGGCCATGGAGGGATGTAACTTACTGGCTTGCTTCCTCCTGGCTTGCTCTCTTATAGAGCCCAAGACTACCAGCCCACAGATGGTACCACCCACAAGGGGCCCTCCTCCCTTGATCACTAATTGAGAAAATGCTTTACCGCTGGATCTCATGGAGGCATTTTTCTCAACTGAAGCTCCTTTCTCTGTGATAACTCCAGCTTGTGTCGAGTTGACACAAAACCAGCCAGTACAGATAGACATGAGCAAATGCAGCCACGGACAAAGGAGGCCTGTGAATGTTCCTGCAGAATCCCTGGCAGTTGGATATAGCAGCTCAGTGGAGTTCTAGGTTCTGTCCCTCAGGTTTGTGTGTGTGACTAACTTCCACAGAAGTACGAACAGTTTTGAAATTCATGTAAAAACATCGGACAGCCAAAGGCTGGACTGTGGTGTTCTGATGTGGTGTTTCCTTCCTGACATCTCCACTTTCTCCTTTCAGGCAATATATGTTTTAAGCAGGAGTTCTTTTGTGTTCCCCTCCGGGAGAGTGACCTTTTCCTTCTTCAGAAGGGGTTCCTATTGTGTCTGCACTCTGAGGCTTGAGGAGCTATTCTGGGGGATTCTGAAAAGTTTTCTTATGGGCACACACAGTGACAGACACAGAGAGACATAGACACATACACTCGAGTACGCGCACACACTCGGACACCCTTGCAGTCACATATCAGATTTCCTTCATATCTGATATCTACATTACAATTACTGTGATGAAGTAGCAAAGAAATAATTTTATAGTTGGGGGTCACCACAACAGGGGGAACCGTGTTAAAGAACTGAAGCATTCGAAGGGTGAGGACGACTGCCCTATAACCTGTTCTGAAGATGGTTCAGACAGGTTAGGAAACGCCCCTACTCTGTGATAACACAGATGAATTATGAAGCCAAACGGGGGTAAGAAGTAAATCATTTCCTTCTAGGGTTCCTTATGCCATGTGGAAAATAAGCCAGAGCTTTCTGTTCTAGTTGCCCATATTCAGCTTCCTCCCTCAGGGTATTGTTTGCTGGTCTCTAATCTTTTGTCAGCTCGGGAGATTAAAAAACAAAAAACAACAACAAAACAAAACCAAAAAACTTCCTTCACAGTGGGCTGAAGAGAGAGTGGGGCAGCAGCGCCTCCCTGTGGTTGACCTGTAGTATAGGAAACAACGACACCCCCCCCCCCAACACACACACACATACACTGCACACTTACCTGGGAGATGGAACTGCAAAATGATTTATGGGAGTTGGGATCTTCAGAAGGTTTTTATCACGGCGTCATTTTCCTTAGACCACTATTTTCTTTTAGCGCCATGGCGTCACAGCCCATAATTGGAAAGTGTAAAGAAAACACAGGCAAAGGATAGCCAGGAAAACGTGTCTGTGTACTTAATTATGGTCTGTCTGTGAGATTTATGTTTGATGTGCCTAACCATCTTGGAGCGGCCAGTTTGGGGTAACTCTCATATTTCCATTGCCTCAAATACCAGTCTTTGTTTTAAGAACGTTTAGGAGCCTGAGCTGCTGGAGCTCATTCCATAGGAATTCATGGCCTAATATATAAAAATAAATAAATAAATAAAGGGCCCAGACTGGGGGGGAAAAAAAAAAAAAAGGATTTGTTTCTCAGCACCCATACACCTCACACTTGCCTGCAACTCCAGCTCCAGCGGGAAGAACGTTTAAAATATTTATTCTGAAATACACAAAATGACAAAATGTTTCTATTTTCAAGATTTATTATTATTTTTGTGTATGTGCACATGTGTCTTTGGGAGTGTATGCCCTGCGTGTGCATGTCAACAGAGGCCAGAAGAGCGTGTCGGATCCCCTGGAGTTGAAGTTGCAGGCAAGTGTGAGGTGTATGGGTGCTGAGAAACAAATCCTTTTTTTTTTTTTTTCCAGTCTGGGTCCTTTATTTTTTTATATATATATTAGGCCATGAATTCCTATGGAATGAGCTCCAGCAGCTCAGGCTCCTTTCCATTAGTCCTCACAAAGTGTGCTTCTCTGGGTGGCGCAGGCTGGCGCTTCAGCTGAACCCAGGTGCCCTTCTCTTTGGCTTCCTTTTTCTTCTGATCTCCTTCACCCGCTTCAGAAAGCTGTCTCTGCTCTTCGGGTGCTCGATGTGCTCAATCCGCACATAGATCCTCTTGGCCAGCATCTTGCTTGTTTACGACGATGTCCACAGCGTGCTGGGGGACATTGTAGACTCTTCCGGTTTTGCGGTGGTGGTAACACTTCCAGGGCACTCCTTTTTGAACAGTGCCCATTCCCTTGATGTCTACAATATCACTCTTCTTGTAGATTCGCGTGTATGTGGCCAAAGCAACAACTCCATGTTTCCTAAAAGGCCTAGAAAACATAGGCCGAATGCCTCTCCTCTTTCCCTTGTGTTCGTCATTTTTGGTGAGTTACTTGAAGATGGCTGCCGCTGCCGAACAAGAAACAACTTCTTGGTTCCTCAGGAAGAGCTGAGCTGTCTGACATATAAAATGTCACCATTTCCTGTCACCTTACTGTGGACTAGAACATCAGGACTTTTCTGATTACAACTCTACTTGTTAGCTAGCACCTCTCCAAACCGTATTCAAGGCCCCTGGGAAGCCCATTGTACTCTCCTGCTAAGATTCAATATTTTAGATGTTATTAAAGTGACATATTTCACCTATTTCCTGTGCCTAACATGATGTCTCATGCCTTTAATCCATGCACTGGGGAGGCAGAAGCATGCTGTTTATTGTGTGCTTGAGGCCAGCCTAGTCTACACAGTTCTAGGCCAGGGAGGGCTATATACTGAAAATGTCTCAAAAATAGATTTTTTTTTTTTTTGTTCCAGGACAGCCAAGGCTACACAGAAAAACCCTGTCTTAAACAAAATTGAAACCAAACAATTTTCTAAGACTTAAGCAATGGTCGCAGTGACAGTGGTAGATGCATGTGCTCCATCGAGTAGGAGGCTGATCAAGCAAAGAAGCACTGCTTTCTCTTCAGATTTCCATTTGGGGGCAGATCTTTCACACCTACCCGCCCCGCCCCGCCCCACCCCATCCCCGCCCCAGTTAATCCTCCCTAGAATACCCTCGGGGCACACCTGGTTGATTCCAGATTAAATCAACCTGACAATCAATATTAAGTATTACAGTTGGGTGTGGTGGTACACACCCTAAATCCCAGCACTTGGGAGGCAAAGGCCTCTCTGAGTTAGGAGGCCGGTCTGTTCTAGTCAGTGCCAGGACAGACAGGGCTATGTAGAGAGACCGTCTCAAGACAACAAACACTTGGTTGTTACTGGTGATATTTACTACGACACAGCCTTCTGTTTTTCTCCCTCCTACTGTTGCTCTTTCTCTACCCTAATAGTCCCTCCTCTGCTTCCATGTCTGTCCTGTCTTAACACTGACTAGTATTCCACTCTGTGCACGTTTATACATGCATATGCCATCGCCATGGTTACTGGAAGGCAGACATCTCTTTGCCATACTGATTTCAGCTACTTTGGAAACATACTCAGGAGCAGGATTGCTGGATCATCTATGGTGGTCTATCTTTTAGTTTTATGAGGAAAATTCCCACTTTTTTCCACGTCTGTACTAATTAGTGTCAACAGCATCTAAGTTCCTTGTTCTTCAGATCCTCACAAAACTTACTGTCTTCTATAAAAAAAAATTCTAGTAAAAGCCTAGTTAAGAATAATACAAAATAAATGTTGGGGGGAGGGAGCCAGGGAGCAGAGCCCGAGAGCTAACTGGAGCCAGCTGCCCGGGGCATCCAGGAGGCGGCAGCACAGGGAGGGGCCTTAGTGCGCATGTGGCCCCAGTGGCTGCCTTGGTAGACAGCGGCCCCGCGGGGGTTGGGGGGCACAACATTGGCTGCCCGGGCCCCTGGCCAGGCAGTGGCAGCACAGGGCCCTAGTCTACTTCCAGAGTCCCCCTGGGGCCACAGGTGAAGGCCCAGAGGCCGCAGATGACTGTGGCCAGGTGAGAAGGCAAGGGAAGGTCACTGTCAAGTAAAACCACAAGGAGCCAAGGAAGCGCCTCAACCTGGAGAAGTGGATTTTAGAACAGCTCACAGAACCCTATGACTGCCGGGAGGAGGGGATCCCAGAGCTCCAGATGGATGAGGATGAACTCTTAGACACGGAAAGTGATGGTACCCAGGCTGCTAGAGTCAAGGAGCTGTTGACTCTTACAAACTCACTGAGGCCTTCATCTCTGGCCTGCTGGACAAGATCCAGAGCATGTAGAAGTTGAGCACACCCCCAGATAAACAAACAAACAAACAAACAAACTGTCCCCTAGGTTGGCTCAAGTCAAGCTTTCTGTTGTCTAGACTGACTTAAACCCTAATTACCGGTTTTAAATCCCACCTTTTGTCATCAAGGTTACTTATTTTTAATCATACCCAATAATTTATAAGCCAATACTCAATAATCAAGGCATGTAGACTGTTTTTATACTTTTAAAACCAATCAGAAGCAAAAATGAAGTAATCATACATTTACTTATTTAGACCAGACAAAATTTAACCTTTTCTAATGGTAATTTTAAAAGAGGGACACCTTGTTACTTGTTGAATCCATCATTCAGAGAAATTTTTCTAGGAGAAACAGCCATCAGCTCCCTTACCATGGAAGCCAAAAAGCTGCGGCCCCTTTAAGAGTGGCTTTGCATACAATTAAGCCTCTGGC
>CM052707.1:92867783-92885942 GCA_028551405.1 Uromys caudimaculatus | reverse complement strand
TTTCTCATAGTTAGGGTATAAAACATCTCTAATCTGGGTCCAAAGACTAGAGGCACCTATGAAAATTATCTTTGCTTCTCTAGATTTTAGCATAACTCTAAACACCTTCATAAAACACATTTTACCAATATATGGAAACACATGCATAGAACACATTTCATCAATGAAAAGAAAATACTTAACAAGATCCTTTTTCTTAACTCTAACTTCTCTCTTCTTGAGGGAAACCTTAAGGTCTTTTATAAAGACCTGTTCTTTCCTTTTTCTTAACTCTAACTCCTCTCTTCCTGAGGGAAACCTTAAGGTCTTTTATAAAGACCTGTTCTTTAGACAACTTCTGGCCCATTTCGGAAAATAAGACGGATGAACACACTCACCTAGAGACGGTTAACTTTCATGAGCGGTGAAAGGCGTCTAGAAATAATCAAATAGCTGCAGCGACTCTTCTTCTGAATAATCCGCCTGGAGGGGGATCCATCTGGGCGCCACTTGTCCCGACCTGCAGGACCTAGTTATTTGCGGTTTCGAGGAGAATCCTTTAATAGAATTGGGCGAGAGAAAGAAAGGAGCGAGACCAAGCAGATTCTTGTCAAGGTCTGTTTATTTCTTAGAAAGCTACTACTTACAAAGAGTAAAAAGAAAGAGAATTGAAGTCAGGAGGGTAGGGGAAGGGGTAAATCAGTAACTGGGCATAGACAATGGGTGACATTTGCTAATGGAATCTTTTATGGTTGGTCCTATCTTGCACGTCGTGTGGTAAACCATATCTCAGGATTCCCAAGCTACCTGCGTAAACATTATCTTGGAGCAAAAGGTCAGGCTCTCACACAATGAGTGAGGCCAGAGGCCAAGCCCTGGCTCCTGACAACAAACAAACAAACAAATGTATGTTGAGTGCTCTTGTGCTCATACACATATCAGTGTTACTATCTGAAAAAGAAATTAAGATGAAATCTCACAGTAGTCTAGAATAATTAACAATTGAAAGCATTATTAATGTAAGATTATATAGATAAATGGAAAGATCTCTGTTGTCTGTCAACTTTCTCTGAATTGAAATATTCCCTTCAGGTTGGAGGCTTTACTCAGATGATACTCATAAGTCTCAAGAAATAAGCAAAAACTTCAAGCTTACAAGAGTCACAAGACCCCTCCAAAAGGGTGGCAGTTGCTGGAAAAGGCGACTAAGATACCTGCATGTCATACAGGGAACTCCATGGACACAGTTCTCAGAAGTTATCACCCTTTTCAGTGATGCAGCTACCTTTGAGTCACCCTTGCTAGCTTTCTTTACAGTTCAGGATCCAGCCTAGGGAATGGTGCCACCCACAATGGGCTGGGTCAAGTTACAATCAAAACAACCCCCACAATGCTTACAAGCTAACCTGATCTACATTATTCAACTGAGACTCTCTTCCTGGATGATTCTAGGTTGTGTCAAGTTTGTTTAAACTAAACCACCTTTCTGCCTCAGCTTCCCAAAGAGCTGGAATGAATTGTAGGCCTAGGTCAAGCTCAGCTCCCTAGGAATTCCTTAATTTGATCTAGTTGATAGTTAACACTTAGTACAGAAAAAGGACCCTTATCTTGTATCTAAGAATCAACTCAAAACAGATTATTTTTGAGACCTAAAACTAGCCTGGGCTATACATAGAAACCCTGTCTGGAAAAACTAAAAAAAAAAAAAAGACCTAAAACTAGCCAGTCCCGGTGACTCAGGAGACAGAGGCAGGTGGAGTTATTCAAGGCCAGTCCTTGAGATCTACAGAGAGCCGGGCAGTGGTGGCACACGCCTTTAATCCCAGCACTTAGGAGGCAGAGGCAGGCAGATTTCTGAGTTCGAGGCCAGCCTGGTCTACAGAGTGAGTTCCAGGACAGCCAGGGCTACACAGAGAAACCCAGTCTTGGAAAAAACAAAAACAGATAAACAACTCCCTCCAAACCTACTAGAACAGGAAAAGTTTCTCAACAGTGGGTTGAACAGAAATGTCCTTAATATGGCCCCAAAACACAAGCACATGCCTTTAAAACCAGTGTTTGATAAAGATCTGTGAGTTCCATCTAAGCCAGCCAGGGCTACAAAGTAAGATCCTGTCTCCAAAACAAAATACTCATGTCTAGAATCAGAAAAACGCAAATTAAAGCCAGAGGTCACCTAACATTATTAGATTGGATTAGATTATAAAAAAAAATAACATTCCACTGTGATTTATTGCCATGAACATAAATTTTAGTACAACCTCTGTATTGCGGCACATACTGAGTTACTTTTCATCTGAGTACATGACAAGAAAGTGCTTTTAAATCAATGTAAACCTGGTGTGGTGGCACACGCCTGTTACTTCATCAACTCAAGGACAGTCTAGGCTACTCGGCAAACCTCAAAGCAAGCATCAACAAAATCATCCCATAAAATCATCCGTGCTTGACGGACTCTAGACACAAGTGTGAGCATAGCAAGAGACGGTCTCCAAGCACTTTTCAATCGCTTCAAATTCAATTGTTTATTTCAATTTATAAAATTACTAAGTGGCACTATGCGTGTCTCCCCCACATTTTTTTTGAAAAGACATTCTGGCTCCATGATGTTCTTGGATACCCAATCCATGGACACTAAGCCTGTTTATTACAAATAGCAAAGTATCTGCAGGAGTTGTAAGCACCCTTCTGAAACATCTAGGTTAAAAAGTTGTCGGGAAAAGTCCAAACATGTTCTGTGCAGAATTCTCTCAACGTGGTTTTGCCTTATTGGTGTGGAATCTGCAAAATACTTTGGAAAATTTCTAAAGTTTGGGTTCTCTGACACTAGCAAGGCAAGAAGCTGGGGTCAGCTCTGGTAACTGGCATGAGGGTAGTAATTTGCATTCCAGTGGTTTACACTGAGATAGCTCTGATTAGGCTGGCTATATTGTGTGTAGAAGAGATCTTTTCCCAGGAAGTTAGGTGGAGCAAGTCTTTGGAGAACAGCTTCGCTGAACTGGTAGGTCAGCTTTCTCCGGATTTTTGTGATCTCCCCAGTTCTGGCATAATTCCTCAGGGCTCTGGCCATCTTCTGGTAAGTCATGGGTTTCCGGTTGCCTTTTCTTTGCCCCCAAAGTTCAGCGAGTTTTTCTTTGTTTTTTGATATAAACTGAAAGATGCCTTTGGCTTTGTCGACCCACTGAATACAAGACACCATCTCCGAATTGCACAGGGATTCGAAAAGGTATTCAAATAGACGAAGCTTCCTCCTGCCTGCAATGGTGAGGAAAAAAAGAAACATCAACTCCTTTGTGGCTGTCCCTGAAAGGTCCCCTGGAAGGACTTCCTGAGCCCCAGAAATGAAAACTACACTGAGCCTGCTTCTTCTCACTCACTGACTTAGGAACACAGTTACTGGCAGGCCAGGAAGACCCATGGGCCTCTTATATTTGCACTGGACCTAAATGATACGGAGATTGTTAAATGTTCTCTACTGTTCTCTGGGGGGAAAAGGAAGCCTGGATCTCCTGATTGGAAATCCGTTTGAAGGCAGGCAGTCTTCAGTTGAAGTTTGACCACCTTTCACCTCATGAGCCATACATGGGACTGGAGGACTGGTCCAGCTAATCCTTTGTGTGCTTGCAAAACAGAACACTCAGGTTCATTCCCAGCACCCATATAGCAGCTCACCACCATCTTTAACAGCAGTTCTGGTGCTCTATAATTCTGTCGTCTCTTCAGCCCTAAAAGTAGTATTAAGGGAATTGGTAGTCATGACTTAGATTAAGAGGCTAGCTCTGGAGGAGCCATTAAATGTCCTGAAGTAGAAATGCCAAAAAAAAAAAAAAAAGTTTTCTTGCCATTGTTCATGAGTAACATTGTTAATGACTAGAAAGGAAAATGCACGAAATTAAAGTGACAGTCACTTCATGATATCAGAATTAGCTTAAGCATGCTGTATCCTCTTCTCTAGGTCCCTCAGTAATTAAACTACTCCTGGCTACATTCTAATTTCCCTTTGAGAAATTAGCATAGTTTATTCCAAAACTGCTGGTATACCCCACCACCCCCAAATTTCTCGTATAGCTTGGATTTAAGAGAACGTCTTCTGTCTATTGTCTCTGAACATGTTATGACTTTTGTACTATCAACCCACAGCAGCTATGGTTACCCACACAAAAATTGAGACTGCTTGGGGGCTGGAGAGTTGGCTCAGCAGTTAAGAGCACTGACTGCTCTTCCAAAGGTCCTGAGTTCAAATCCCAGCAACCACATGGTGGCTCACAACCATCTGTGGGGTGTCTGAAGACAGCTACAGTGGGTGGGGCTGGAGCAAGTGGGGTCGGAGAGAGAAGAAAAAGTGTCTGAATGAAGACAGCTACAGTGTACTCACGTATAATAATAAATAAATCTTTTTAAAAAATTGAGAGTTCTTACACTCTAGCATGGGTAGGGAGAGACCCGAGAGGCTACTTACTGGCTGCCAGGGTGGGGTATGTCAGGGGGGTGTCACTTTCTTCAAGAGTGTAACCAGTAAGTTGCTTATGGTACAATAAATAAATACCCAAACACTCTTGGAGTGATTCAATTCATGTTGTTTTAACAGATTTGTCTTGGGAGAAAGTCTAACATGTAGCCCAGATTTGCTTCAAACTTGCAATCCCTCTGCATCCGTGCTGGACCTATAAGCATGTACCACCATGCTCAGCTAATACACACGAACATATTTCTGAATATTCTTTATTCCATCTGGCATGACACAGTATTCCTGGAATCTCAGCACTCAGGATGCTGAGGCAGGATTGCAAGTTTGAAGATAGCTTGGTCTACACAGGGAGTTCCAGGCCAACCTGGGCTACATAATGAAAGAGGAAAAAAGCCAGAAACACATATATAACCACCCTTTGAACCCATGTCAGGAGTATCATAGCAACATACCTCTTCCTCCTTTTTGCTGGAAGAAGGGGGCTTGTACCAGCTGGCTTTCAGCTGGGTTCTGCAGGGATTGATGGAAGCCTCCTTCCAAATACAGGTCTGCAGAGCCATTCTATATACAAGACAATGATGTGTGTTAAGTGGGAATTTGTCCTTTGGTCCCCCAATCAGTGACTGAAGACCAATGCTGACAACAATGTACTAGACATCTACATTCTCAAAAGCTCTGCACCCAGATAGCACCTCAGGATGAGTGTCAAACCAAGAGAAGACCAGGGGATAGAGGCTAAAGTTTGGCTTCTCTACCTTGAGAAAGAGAGGTGATTGTTCTTCTTTTGTTTTGTTTTGCCTGTCCTGAAACTCACTCTGTACACTAGGCTAGCCTTGAACTTTGAGAATCTGCCTGCCTCTGCTTGCTTCTGGAGTGCTGGGATAAAAGGCGTGTGGCATGTGCCACCACTGCCAGCGGTAATTATTCTTCTAAAGATGCTCAGTGAGAAAGAGGATCTGTGAGAATCAGGGCTGGCAACTCATAACTGCGATCCCAGCAGCAAGCAGCCTACAGAATTAAGAAGGTAAACAAGATTGCCAGATTCAGTGAATAAAAAGGACTGGGCAGCCCATATTTTACCTGGCAATCCGAAAGAGGTCAAAGTTGGACCCCAAATCCTTCTCTAAAGAAATGGCTTATAGCTGGGTGGTGGCGCTTGCCTTTAATCCCAACACTCAGGAGGCACAGGCAGGTGGATCTCTGCAAGTTGGGGCTAGCCTGGTTTATGGACTCATGCAGGGCAGTTGGTCTCTGTAAAGCTACTCACTGTTGTTGCACTTCTCCAGTCGTAGAGGGGGTTCTCTGTAGGTAACATTCCATAGTAGTTAGAGTTGCCTCTGATGTGAGGATAAGGGTTAATCATAGCCATGTAATTTTTATGTTCTAAATAAAAACCAGAAAGCTAGTTTGTAAGTCCGAGTTTACAGGCACACATGCATTTATATACAAACATGTAAGTAGCCCAAGGTGACATCTATTTTATTGATTCCTGCCTTTTAAGCTTTCGTACCACTTTATATTTCTACCATGGCATTTATTCCAGGATTTTTTTTTTATTATGGAAACTGTTCTACCTAACCCATTCCCTCTATGGAAAATATATTCCATGTACCTATAGTACCAAAGTGTTAATCTGGAACTCTCTAAAATACTGTCTATAAAACTCAATAGACAATATATTGCATTTCATCAAGATTGAAGAGTCTGTACAATAAATGTTATAATCTGTAGAATAAGGATAAAAATATGCATTTTTCCAGACAGACTAAGTCTTGGGTGAGTAGAAGGCCTGAAATATAGAACTTTTTTTCTGGGCTGGAGAGATGATACACTAGAAAAAACACTTGCCGTGGAAGTATAAGGATGAGTTCAGAACCCCAGAACCTAGGTAAAGCTGAGTGCATAAAACATGTCTGTATCCCTCTCTTTCTGTGGCAAGATGGGGGGTAGAGTTAGGATCTGAGATTCTCATCCAAACACAGTGGGAGGTAAGAATGACACCCAAGATTGTCCTCCCCTCCGACTTCCACTCGATTTATGGCACAGATAATATGCATACATACACATAAACACACATACATACATACATACATATACATATATATTGTTTTACAGGAAGCTATTCCTGGAAAGTCAGGATGATGTAATAAGCAATCAAGTAAGCAGACTTTTTGTTTATTCTTTGTCTCAGGCTGGTCTCAAATAACGGACCGCCTTGTCTCAGTACTATATCACTGTTTATAATTATTTTATGGATATGGGTGTTTGGCCTGCATGTTTGTGTACTACATGCAAGTGTACATGTGTAAGTACATGTGTGTAAGCCAAAGTCAACCTCCAGATATCCATCTTCCTTCAATAGCCCTGTTTTTTTGAGATAAGGTCTCATTGGCCTAAAACTCATCAATAAGAGTATGTCGGCTAGGCTGGAAGCCAAAGGAAAGGAAAACCACCCTTCCCCAGCTTTGCAAGTTTATTAGGCTTCCTAGTACTCTTCATATGTATGTGTACATATTGCTTGTCACATATGTGCCAAGAGATGAGAGTAAATGATTTTTACCTGGGGGGTATTGAATTTCCCCAACTGATTGTTGTTGGGTCAATACTTCAAAGGCGTCTTCAAATGCTTGACCCAGACTGTCTTGTTGGACGCAACAAGTCTGTGGAAACAATAGCAAATGGCAGGAGTTCTGAGATGACTGTTAGGAGAGTTTCAACTTCAGCACCATGGACATCGGAGACTGGCTAAGTTTCCATTGCAGGGTGCTTTGCTTTCCGGTACAATGCTCACCAGCTTCGTGGGTTCTCCCATGAAGCAGCTAGAGATCCATGACAATCAAATGTGGCTCAGGTGTTGTCTGTCAAATGTGAGAGCCATTTTCCTAGTTTGATTTTTAAGTACTGGTCTTTTAGTCTATAAAAAATCATATTAATTTTATATAGTAAAAATTTTATATGGCATAATTAACAATTATGGGTCCGTCCAATCCCCCCAGCACACATAAACAGGAGCATGATAGCATGTGTCTTGTAATCCAAGTGGTGGCAGAATGATTTGTGTTTGATCAAGTTCATTCAATCCTGGCAACGGGGCAAGTACAGGGCCAACATGCGATACATGACACCCTGTCTCAAAAAGAAAAGGCATTAGTTTCAAATATTAAGAATTTAGATTTTTTTAAAAAGAAAAATGCCGACTGACCATTATTCATGAATTGAAGAGTCTTGGGTTGAGGAAACTCAGCGGCTAGTAAGCACTGTGTACTGGCTTGCACAAGGCTCTGGGCTCAATAACAAGTTCTGGGAAAGGGGGAAGAGAAAGACCAATTAAAATTTCAAGTAGGTCTAACATTATTTGTCCTTTGCTTTTATTATTATTTTTGAGACAAGGTCTCAGCCTGTAACCCAGAATGGCCTCCAATCCTCCTGCCTCAGCCTCTTGTATGCTGGGATTGCCAGTATGGTCTTAAAAGAAAAGTAATTTTGGGCTGGAGAGATGGCTCAGCAGTTAAGAGCACTGACTGCTCTTCCAAAGGTCCTGAGTTCAAATCCCAGCAACCACATGGTGGCTCACAACCATCTGTAATGGGATCTGATGCCTTCTTCTGGGGTGTCTGAAGATAGCTACAGTGTACTTACATATAATAAAGAAATAAATCTTAAAAAAAAAAAAAGAAAAGTAATTTTTAGTTTGATTCTAAATGAACATCTTGCCCAGAAAATAGCTTTTTTGAAAATGCAAAATGGCATCATCTGAATATTTCACTTTTCTATCAGTGTGTGCGTGTGTGTGCGTGTGTGTGCGTGTGTGTGTGTGTGTGTGTGTGTGTGTGTGTGTGTGTGTATGTGTGTGTGTGAGCATGCATGTGTGGCTGCTCGTGCGTTCTTATGTATATAGAGAAAGTGGAGTTGATGCCACGTGCCTTCCTCTTCCTACCACTCTCTCCCTTATATGAGGGAACAGGATCTTCCGATCGAGTCCCAGGGCCTGCCGATTGGGTCTAGTTAACCAGCTGCTGCAGCCTCTGCCTCAGGGGCCACTGTCAGGACAGACACCACAGAGGAGGTACTTGTTCAGCTTTCTTTTTTTTTTTTTTAAGTATGTAATTATGCTCATTTTAGTAGTATAAGATTATTTCTTCCCCCTTTCCCCCTTCCCTTTTCCCTCTTGCTCTGGGCCCTGCTCACTCCAGGCTCAAAGGTTTTTCATTTATTTTTTATTATGGATGGTTGTGAGCCACCATGTGGTTTCTGGGATTTGAACTCATGACCTCCGGAAGAGCAGTCAGTGCTCTTAACCACTGAGCCATCTCACCAGCCCTCGGCTTTCTCTCTCTCTCTCTCTCTCTCTCTCTCTCTCTCTCTTTCTTTCTTTCTTTCTTTCTTTCTGTGTTTTTGAGACAGGGTATCTCTGTGTAGCCCTGGCTGTCCTGGAACTCACTCTGTAGACCAGGCTGGCCTCGAACTCAGAAATCCGCCTGCCTCTGCCTCCCAAGTGCTGGGATTAAAGGCGTACACCACCACTGCCCGGCATCAGCTTGCTTTCTTACCTAACTCAGGACCACTTGCTGAGGTGGGTAGCATCACCCGCAGTGGTCAGAGCCTCTCTCACACCAATCATTAATCAAGGAAAAGATCTACAGGCTTACCCATAAACCAACTTAACTGAGGCATTTCCTCAATTAAATTTCTTCTTCCCAGATGACTCTACTTTGTACCCAGGCAGCAAAAATCTAACCATCGCGTGAGCGTGAGTTCTGGAAATTTAAACTCTGGTCCTCGTGCTCAGTGCCAAGCACATCTACCTGCAGAGCCATTGACTCAGCTCTGCTAACTGCTTAAATGTGAAGACAGCTGATGTTAATCACTGTCGCTGTGGAACTGGGAACACAGAAATAACTGGTACATATTTAAGAAGTCCAATGGCTTATTTTATAAACTGGGCACGGTGATGCAGAATTCCAGTGCTCGGAAGGCTGAGCCCATAGGGTTTCTTCCTGTGAGTTAGACACTGTCTCAGGTTTTTTTCTCAAGAAAGATTCACGCTATCTATCCCTTCTAGAGATTTATATTTTCTCTAAGACACCAATTGTCAGAGATGAATGCCTCCGTCCTCGTGTCACTTGCTGAATGGTGTAACAAAGAAAAGCCACGTAAGAAAGTGTGGGACTTTAACACAGATTACGTCATCATTAAAGAGAGGCTCAAGTAGCTGATACTCTTTAGTATTAATAGTCAGCATTTAATACTGATTAATATAGTGAGATCACAATACATCATCTTTTCACTAGGTCACTTAAAAGAAAACATAGAAACATTCATAAATCGAAGTTTAGGCTATGTTCTTTGCTCACTTTTGGGGTGTGAGCTGTTTTTTTGCTCTTTTCAGACAATCACTCTGTAGCTTGCTCTAAGATCACTCATTCTGTAGTCCAGACTGGTCTTAAACTTGTCAATCTTCCTGCATCAGTCTCCCAGATGCTGAGATTGTTGTCATGAGCTAACCCACCCATCAAATGAATACCATCAGCATTAGGTATTTTTAAAAAGCCATTCATGAGCTTTAAACTATAGCTTCATCCTGTAGTGCTGAAGGCTGCTATATTCTGAACTCAATACTTAATAGCGCCTAGAGTATTTGAGTAGAAGCAAACTCTTCACTAACTCTCCAAAACAAAGTTTCTATGAACTATAGATAAAGGAGCTTAATCAGTTTAATTAATTAAAGTTTGTGTTGTAAAGACCCACAGTGTCTACAGCTGGATCGCCTCAAGCCTGCATTTCCATTCCAAGCAATCTATCAACTGATGCTTCTGCTTTAGCATATCAGCTGCTTACTATTTCTTGAAGCTGAGAAGGCAATAATAAGACAATAACCTAAGAGACATTCGTCTGAAGGAGAAAATGGAGCTGTTACTACAAAGGTTCAGGGAAGACATCAGCTGAACACTTACCAGGAAGCCAAAGTTTCGATATGTACTGCAGCGATATGAACTGGGATGTCAAGGACGCTGTCAACAGCACCCTGGCAGAGTTGCACTAAATAGCTAGTTTTAAGGAAGTGCTACAAAGGGGATTTTTTTTAAAAGACACAGTGCCTACATAATTCCATTTCTTGATGTCACCAAGTAAGACACCAGAGGCTATTATTTTGAAAGGACATGTAATAGTTTGCATTCTCTGGACCAGATCGCTCAAGGCTTAGCACCCGACTCCCCTCTGCACTCCGCTCAACTTCTCTGATTTGCTAAACCCATCCAGAAACCTCTGACCTATATCTCTTAATGTCCACTCTTTTCTCACTTCTTAATATATCCTCTCCCCCAATTTTGGACTTCACAGTCTAGACTATGGACTTCTTCTCAACCGCCTTCCCTACAAGCCCTTTAAATCAGCCTCCCCACAATAAACTGCATAAGCACTTGATTGTAACCCTTCCTTTAAGACTCAGAGCCCCAGTCTCCACATGGTAGCATTTGGTGATCAGCCTAAACCTTAGTTTCCACAGTTTACTCAAGAG
Organism: Uromys caudimaculatus; assembly: GCA_028551405.1. Taxonomy (NCBI): domain Eukaryota; kingdom Metazoa; phylum Chordata; class Mammalia; order Rodentia; family Muridae; genus Uromys; species Uromys caudimaculatus. Next base: position 92,874,975 of record CM052707.1, on the reverse strand, counting down.
GAAATAAAGGAGACTTGAGAGTAAGTCAAGACATTCATGGTCACACTTGATGACCTACATTCTATCCCTAAATTTACTCAGTGAAAAAGATAACTGACTCCTTCAAAAGATTGTAATGGCTGGCCTTAGTACCACACTTAGTACCACACTTATGCAGTACTCAGTAGAGGCGGGAGGATCACTGTACGTTTAAGGACAGCCTGGGCTACATACATCACAAGAAGAAAAGGGCTAAAACTCGAGAAAAGGACTGGGGAGATGACTCAGAAGTTAAGAACACTGGCTGGAAGACTCTTAGCAGCTACATGGCGGTGCCCACCCTGATGTCCTCCATCCCCTGGTCTCTCCAGGTAGTTAGGGCAGCAGATTGATATACACAAAGGCAAAACAAAACACTCATACACAGAAAATAATGACACAGAGAGAGGAATAAGAAGGACAGGAGGAGAAAGACTTAGAAATCTAGACTCTTCTCTTTCTTTTTCTCTATCCTCAGCTTTGAGATTGCTTAACATGAAAGAGCACCTAAATAACCCGGCCTCTGGATAGCTGATCGTTCCTCAGACACTGCAGGCATGGATGAAGACTTTAGCTTGAAGGCTACCGTAGCTTTCCTGTGGAAATATTGGGAATGTTCTAGATCTCCCTGGTACACCTTCCCGTGCACCCAGTTCACCTACCTGTCCAACGCAGTGTCCAACGGTGCAAGACGAGCTCCTTCTCTGGCATCCTCTAGTTTGACTGGCACCGGACCTTCTTTTAAGCAGTTTCCCATTTGGCCGGGGGGTATCCAAACAAACAAACAAACAAAAAAATCAGTAAATCTTGTGGGTGGGGAGGTTGAGAAGGGCGTGGGTCCACCTTTGCTTCGGGGACTTGCTCTTGTCTAGACTGTCATGCAAATACAATGAACAGCTCCTCTTCTCAAATGTAGACATTAAAGTAACAAAAATAGAACACTAATCACTCATGTTGATTTATTTTTATTGGATCCCAAACCACGCCAGGTCTTCACCCACAGTTTATTTATTTCATTTTTCAATATAAATATATATTTTGGAACTCTTTACTCTGTAGGCATTGTCCTGGGTCTAAGAGCCAAATCTCGGAATGAATTTTTTTTTTTTTTTTGGTTTTTTCGAGACAGGGTTTCTCTGTGTAGCCCTGGCTGTCCTGGAACTCACTCTGTAGACCAGGTTGGCCTCGAACTCAGAAATCCACCTGCCTCTGCCTCCCAAGTGCTGGGCTTAAAGGCGTGCACTACTCGGGATGAGTATTTGGGAAGAATAAATATTCTCTCTCTAATTCAGGAGAATAAATAGTATATTTTAAAAATTGGGCATGGTAGCACATGCCTTTGATCCCAGGGGTTATAGGATTACAGGAAGATTTTTCTGTGAGTGGAGGCTATCCTGGTCTAGGGAGTGAATTTCAGGGCTGCCAGGGCTACATAGAGAAACACCATCTCAAAAAAACAAACAAACAACATATCCTAGCCTGCGGGCCTTGTGGCACATGCCTGTAATCCCATGTTTGGATAAAAGAAAGACTTTAAATGCAAAGCAGTTTAAGCAGCATAGCTAAGATTCTTAGCACGTGAAGCCTCACAGTTCTAATCCCAGCAATCTGTGCAACTGAGGAAAGGCTAGCCTTCATCTTTGAGGCTATGTGAGCTACGGAATTAGTTTCAGGCTAGTCTGGGCAACATTGCAAGCGCCTGTCTTGAAAACCCCAGAGAGAGGCGTGCAAGTGGGGGTTGGGACAGTAGATGGGATGGAGATCTAGCATATTCAAGGCACAGAGGGCAAAGGCTAGAGAAAATAAACATGGGTTGGGGGTGGGGAGGGAAAGGTGGATAAGAAACAAAGTTGGAAAAGGCTGAGGAGGCAGACGTAGCCCAGTCCCAGTGGCTCACAGAAGCTGATCTTTTGTCTCAGGCTTGGCAGCAATTTAAATGAATGCAAGAACAAGAACGTTCTGAACACTAGGGCTTCATCAGAGTGTAGTGATACACCTATACAATCCCTGCTCTCTGGGGACTGACAGAGAGGATTGCTTTAGTGATAGCTTCAAAAAAAAAGAAAGGAAGGAAGGAAGGAAGGAAGGAAGGAAGGAAGGAAGGAAGGAAGGAAAAGAAAAAGAAAAAGAAAAAAGAAAGAAATAAAAGAGAAGAAAAGAAAGCACAAATACATAACTAGCAAAGATGCTGAGGACAGACTGGAGTAGTTTGGTCAGTAGAGTGCCCAACAAGCAGGAAAGCGAAAGCCCTGGGTTCAAGTCCCAGCACTGCATAAAACTGGGCATGGTGGTACAAGCCTGTAATCTAAGCACATGGGAGGCAGAGGCAGGAGGATCAGAAGTCATCAATGTTCTAGTTAGGTACATAGTAAGTTATGGGACAGGCTGGACTATAAACGACCTGGTCTCAGAAAAGTTACTGTCAACCTATAAAAAAAGCACTGAAGCTTCTTTACTGAAGCTACTGAATAGACTTGCTGTGTTCAGATGCAACATTGTATTCCAGATTAGAAAAGAGAAATGCAGTCTTTCTTTCCTAAGAGCCAATGGGCATGGAAGACACTAAGGAAATAAGATCCTGTGCATTCAGCAGGATTAACACATGTACACTCACAGAGACTTTATACAGGAGCATGCACACAGGTCTAAACCAAATAAAGTGCTGAGCAGGGAAGTGGGCTCAAGGTCCTAACCCAGAAGCTATCTATCCAACTGATAGCTATTCCCAAAGGGGTTAGCTTTCTCCACCAGTCTCCCTAGGCATACAAACCAGTCTTAGGGCATATAAACCCTTGTCCAGCCGGTAGTAGTATTTTGAGGTTTTTTTTTTTTTTTTTTGGTCTCATAATGTTTGGTCTAGGCTTTTATTTTATTATATTTTGTTTCTCTATGGGATTTCTCTGTGTGTGAATGTATGTCTCTAATATATATATATGTATTCCCAGGGATCAACTCAGGTTGTTAGGTTTGGTGGTGGGGTCTTTACTTGCCATCTCACCTACCTAAAGGAAAAAAAATTCAGTAATGTGTGACTGGCAACACCATCTTTCAATAAAAAGGATTAGTTTTAAAAAATTGAAATTAGATTTTTAAATGCTTTTTCTCTCTTCATTTTTTATCCACTTTCTTTCTTTCTTTGCTTATTTAGTTATTTATTTGGTTTTTTTTTTTTGAGACAGGGTTTCTCTGTGTAGCCCTGTCTGTCCTTGAAGTCCCTTTGTAGACTAGGCTGGCCTAGAACTCAGAGATCTACCTGCTTCTGCCTTCTGAGTGCTGGAATTAAAGGCGTTCACCACCACACCTGGCGGATAGTAGATTTTTTTCTTTCTTATATCATCTGATTATAGTTTCCCCTCCCCCCAGCTCCTCCTTACTCTGCCAATTCACACTAGAATAGCAGAAAACATACAAATGGGGGGGGAAAGAGCCAAAAAAAAGCGTAAGAAACAATATAGGCACTGGCACATACATTCACAAGGAGAGAAACCAGAAATCCCATAAGAATGCAAAATTGGAAACCAGAACATATAGATAAAAGATCTGTTACAGTGAGACAAAACCCCTTCTAAAATAACCATTGAATTCATTTTGCGATGGCCATTTACTGCTGGGTAAGGGGCCTGCCCTTAAGAGTTGTTTTTATACCCAGTAAGACTATGTTAAAGCCGTTTTTCCTTTGGGAGTGGTTATCAGCCAGAGAAAGCTTCTGGGTTAGGGATGGGAGCCCATGTTTACTTGCCTTCTCAGAGCTGGGACTCTGGCTTAGACCCCTTCATGCTGCCATAGTCTGTGAGTTCCTTCGTGTATTGGTCCTGTTGTGCTGTGTCTAAAAGGCTTTGTTTTCTGTTGTCTTCCATCCCCACTGGCTCGCTCCATCTTTCTGCTTCCTCTTCCAGAATCCCCTGAACCCTAAGAGGAGGGATTTGATGGAGACATTCCTTTCAGGATTGAGTATTCTAAAGTCTCTCATTCTCTATATGTTGTCCAGTTGTGGGTCTCTGTATTTGTTCCCATCTACTGAAGGAAGAAGCTTCTCTGATGATGGTTGAGCAAGACCATATATAAGTAGAACAGAATGTTGTTAAGAGTCATTTGTATTGCTATGTTTCTTCATTACTTGGTTTTCCCCAAGTCCTAGTCCTATCTAGTTTCAGACTTGTGGCCACCAACCAATGTCAGGCATTCACCTCATGGAGTGAGCCTTATGTCTAATCAGATAGTAATTGGTTGCTCACACAATTTTTATGCCAATATTGCATCAGCATATCATTCAGGCAGGTCACCATTGTCGATCAACTAGGTTGATGTTGACCTTTCTCCTCTTGTAGTGTGCAGAGTACCTACTAGTACCATGAACACTAGTCAGGAAGACTGAAGGCTCTAGGTAGGCACCTGCTCAACTTTTTTTTCTTCAGTGAGTTATATAGGTGTTGTCTTCAGCAATGGGACCTAGCTGTCAGTGTGTGGAGAACAACAGCCTGGGTTGTTTGGTGGTTTCCATGGTGCCCCTTTGGCCAACAACTCAGTTAGATGTAAGCTAGTTAGTGCTTTGTCTTCTGCATCACTTCATGATTCCATTTAGAGTTCTCTCATATATGTGTATATTATAGGAAATGTCTACTGTATTGGATTTCCACACGATCCCCCGGTGGCATTTGGGTTTAGCTCCCTTCCCTGTACCCCCTTCCTCACCTCCCTTTTCCTATTTGATCCTCTCATTCATGGCCACCTTGACCCCCCATCCATCCATAACTTCCTATTATATTTCCCTTTCTAGGGAGTTCCTCCACCACATCCCTTACTTTATATTTAAACTCTGTGGTTATCAAGGACTTAACAGCGAACACCCACATATGATGGAATAAATACCATATTTGTCTTTTTTAGTCTGGGTTACCTCACTCAGGATAATTTTTTCTGGCTCCATCCATTTACCTGTGAATTTCTTGATTATACCTTTTTTCAAATGGCTAATACTCCACTGCGTAAATGTGCCATATTTTCTTTATCCACCCATTTGTTCATTGTCAGACAGCTAGGTTGCTTCCAGTTTCTGGGTTTGTATTTTTTTTTTATTTTTTTAAATTTTTTTGGTTTTTCGAGACAGGGTTTCTCTGTGTAGCCCTGGCTGTCCTGGAACTCACTCTGTAGACCAGGCTGGCCTTGAACTCAGAAATCCGCCTGCCTCTGCCTCCCAAGTGCTGGGATTAAAGGTGTGCACCACCACTGCCCGGCTCAGTTTCTGGGAATTATGAATAGAGCAGCAGTAGGATGATTGACAAGCGTTTCTGTAGCGGGGTGTAGACTCCTGTGGATCTATGTGAGGAGTGGTATAATGACCTTGGTAGAGTGTATTGTGATTGTGAGGTAAATCTATTCCCAAGTCCCCGAGGAATTGCTACACTGATTTCCAGAGTGGGTGTGTAAGTTTCAGTCCCACCAGCAATGGATGCGTGTTCCTCTTACTCCACATCCTCACCAGCATGAACTGCCATTTGTCTTATTGGTCTTGGCTATTCTGGATGCTGTAAGATAAAAGTAGCTTTGGGAGCTATTAGAACAGTTTAAGAATTTGATCAGCAGCTGGGCAGTGGTGGCGCACGCCTTTAATCCCAGCACTTGGGAGGCAGAGGCAGGCGGATTTCTGAGTTCGAGGTCAGCCTGGTCTACAGAGTGAGTTCCAGGACAGCCAGGGCTACACAGAGAAACCCTGTCTCAAAAAAGAAAAGAAAAGAAAAGAAAAGAAAAGAAAAGAAAAGAAAAGAAAAGAAAAGAAAAGAAAAAGAATCTGATCAACATTGCCAACTATACAATATTTTGAGATACTGGAGGTCTATACCCATGGCCTATACAAAAAATAGGATAAAGGTCAAATATTCCATTTATACAGCTAAAAATAAAATTTACCACATTCAACTATAAAAAAAGTAGTTTTGATTGGCTTTTCAGATGTAATCCCTGGAAACCATTTTTGAATACTGACAATGACTTTAAATCTGTTTCTCTGGTGCTGGGGATGGAACTCAGGGCCTCAAACACACCAGGCAGTAGCTTTACTGCTGAGCCTTTCCCTCAGACCACCACATCCTCTCCTTTTCAAGACAGAGCCTTCATATATAACCTAGGATAACCTCAAATTCACAGTTCTTGTGCCTTGGCCTCCCAAGTGCTGGGGTTACAGAAATGACAACAGTGCTCAGTCATGGGCGCTAACGTTAGGAAAAAGTCATTAGGAAAGCTTGTTACACGGGTTCATCTCATGTGTACCCAGCAGGCTCTTGTGCAAGAGCACAAGATGTATGTGGAAAGTATGATTTTAGCAATCACAAGAGAAAGAGAAATACAGACTGTACCATATAAAGTGTGTGAGTGTGTGTGTGTGTGTGTGTGTGTGTGTGTGTGTGTGTGTGTGTGTGTGTGTTTCTGGTAGGATGACAAAATGGAGGAAGCATTGGAAACAAGCTTGGTAACTTCCTCTCCTTTTTGAGATCTTGTCCAGGCTGGCTTTGAACTCATAACAACCCTCCTCAGCACCCACAAGTACTGGATTTATAGGCATGAACCACCATGCCTAAATGTTGAATAAGCACCTGCCATCTGACCTAGCCACCCTACTCCTATTTACTCAAGAGAAATGAAAACCTCTGTCAGTAGAATGACTTGTCTGAAAGCAGTCACAGCAGCCATATTCATAATGGATTATGACCGGATCATCTCATAGATTTCTACCAACTCTTTCCTGAACAAACAAATTGTGGTGTGTCTGTACATTATCGTTAGACTTTTACTTTAAAATAGAGCCATTTTTCTGAGGGTCCGCCAAACTGATTTCCAGAGTGGTTGTACCAGCTTGCAATCCCACCAACAATGGAGGAGTGTTCCTCTTTCTCCGCATCCTCGCCAGCATCTGCTGTCACCTGAGTTTTTGATCTTAGCCATTCTGACTGGTGAGAGGTGGAATCTCAGACTTGTTTTGATTTGCATTTCTCTGATGACTAGGGATGTTGAACATTTCTTTAGGTGCTTCTCAGCCCTGCGAATTTCCTCAGTTGAGAATTCTCTGTTTAGCTCTGTTCCCCATTTTTTGATGGGGTTATTTGGTTTTCTGGAGTCTAACTTCTTGAGTTCTTTGTGTATATTGGATATTAGCCCTCTATCAGACGTAGGATTGGTA
>CM052707.1:92802037-92860199 GCA_028551405.1 Uromys caudimaculatus | reverse complement strand
ATGTACCACATTTTCTGTATCCATTCCTCTGATGAGGGACATCTGGGTTGTTTCCAGCTTCTGGCTATTATAAATATGGCTGCTATGAACATAGTGGAGCATGTGTCTTTGTTACATGTTGGGGCATCTTCTGGATATATGCCCAGGAGAGGTATAGCTGGGTCCTCAGGTAGTATTATGTCCATTTTTCTGAGGGTCCACAAATTGGAGATTATTAAAAAAAGAATCTCAGAACTCTGTATTTCAAATATTCACTTTCTGTGTGTATTTCAGTTGTATATTTCATATATTTCATCTGCACTCCTAAAAAGAATCAGAATAAGAACCCTCTTGAAGTCAGACTTCCTAGACAAGCCATGCTGGCTTCCAGGGAAGCCGCACTTCCGGAACTAGTCTTGGAAAACTAAAATGAAGAGACCAAAAGGAAGCCAGGCTCCTTGTGCCCGCCTTTAATCCTAGCACTAAGGAGGCAGAGGCAGGTCGGTCTCTGTGAATTTGAGGCCAGTCTAGTCTACAAGACAGCCAGGACAGCTAGAGCTATATAGTGAGACTGTCTAAAAAAGAAAGAAAGAAAGAAAGAAAGAAAGAAAGAAAGAAAGAAAGAAAGAAAGAAAGAAAGAAGAAATCAGTACAGCAGAGCAGGTCCTTAGAGAAATATTCTGTTTGGAGAAAGCAAATCAAATGCAATTGAGTTTCATAGTTATAAAATTATCACTCTGTTTTAAGGAACAGGAGACATTTGCTTTTCCATCAGCAGGTCTGGGGGTATTAACTTTAATTAGAGAACAAAAACTCTCATTGCTTTAATATTACAGATTGGTCTCTCTCTCTCTCTCTCTCTCTCTCTCTCTCTCTCTCTCTCTCTCTCTCTCTTTCCATCTCCCCCTCCATTTTTTGTTTATTTCAGACAAGGTCTTTCTATGCAATCCTGTTTGTTCTAGAATTCACTACATAGACCAGGCTGGCCTCTTAGAAATCTAGCCACCTCTGTTTCTTCAAGTGCTGGAATTAAGGTTTGAACCATGTCCAGCTAGATTAGGGTTTCTTATGTGAACCTTAAATCCATTTTGAAAAACAATTTTGTTGTATTATTTGTCAATCCCAGCATCTTGCATATAGTAGGCATATTTTTTTAAATTTGATCTAATTTAAAGCTATGATAAGAAAAGTACCACAGTCTGCTTAGTCCGAGGCATCTTTAGTTTCAGAAAGCCATTGTTCATGGAAATACCTTTCACTGCTAAATCTGTTACTAGCAGAGTCCTCAGGGCTCTGGGTTTGTTGAGAGGTGTCCTTACTATTTAAAAATGTCCTTCATGTGGGACACGTGCTAAGCAGTGACCACAATACAGCTTCTGTGAAAGGTGACTGCAGGACAACTTTCCTACTTCCACTGTGTAAGCTTCTTTGCATATTGGACTTTCTAAACCCCAATCAACTCATTTCAGAGTTACAGCCATTGTCAGGTGAGATGTGATCTTTTCCTGGTCAGCTGGGATGTACAGGGGCTGTCCCTTTGTTTTCCTAAAAGCTGGGTTATGATGGTATCAAGTCCCATCTAACTTTAGGCATAGTCGCCAGGGTTGAATTGCAACTTCCTGTTCAAAGACATATGCTGTGAGGGTCAGAAAACTGCAGAATTTGCAAAGGATCCTGCAAAGATCTGCCTTGTGTTATTAGTTTCAGGGGGCTTGGTCCACGGCACTATAGTGTCATCTTTCTGGTCCTATCATGAGGTAGGAAGTTCATTAGGATGAAAAGTCATCATGATGGGGGGATGCAGGGCTGTACAAATCATAACAGGCAGCAATCAGGGGCTGGATTTTTGTTTTTGATACGGGGCCTCACTAAGTAGCCCCAGATGAAATCCCGTTATAGTCCAGGCTGACCTTTAGCCCGTGAGCCTCCTGCCGTAGCTTCCGGAGGGCTGGGGTGATGGGTGTTTACCAGCGTATCCAGCCACAAGGAAGTTTCTTACTTATTGCTAGCCAATCTCTTTTCCAGGAACTACGTAAAGTGAAAGTGCCCAGGAGACCTGGTTCTGATGCTGAAAAGCTGGAGCCAGTTTTTTTTTTTTTTTTTTTTTTTTCGGTTTTTCGAGACAGGGTTTCTCTGTGTAGCGCTGGCTGTCCTGGAACTCACCTGTAGACCAGGCTGGCCTGGAACTCAGAAATCCCCGTCTCTGCCTCCCAAGTGCTGGGATTAAAGGCGTGCGCCACCACTGCCTGGCTGGAGCCAGTTTTATCTCGCCACTTACTAGCTCTACACCATGAGCAAAGTGCTGAACTTATCTAAGTGTTGATTTCACTGGCTTTGAATTAGGGATCTTTACTTCGTAGGGTTCAAATGTAGATCAGGTAAAGTAACGCGTTGACAAGCACACAGATAGCGCAAGGTAATACTGAATGTCAGTAGTGTACCCACGATGAATATGCCGGGCATATACAATAAGAATTTGCCAAAAATCAGGTCAATATTTAACTTATTTTTGTTGTTGAACTGATAGCACTGGAAATGAAACCCAGTCTTGTAAAGTCTAGGCAAGGCTCCACCACTCAAGTCCACCCTAACTATGTTTTTTCTTTTTTTTCAGTTGTGGCCATGTGAAAACAAGTTTGGCACACACAGACATTCCATTCACATAAACAACAATTTAGTTCTCTCTCTCTCTCTCTCTCTCTCTCTCTCTCTCTCTCTCTCCCTCTCTCTCTCTCTCATTCTGTACTGCAGGCTGACATTCACTATGTACCCCAAATTATCTTCCCTTCTCAGCCTCACCTCACCAGTGCTGGGATTTCAAGCATGAGCCCTACCACACCAAGCTAACTAATGGTTCTTGTTGGTTTGTTTTGCTGTAGGAAAATTTTTATTAGAGTTTAAAAGAAAAACAAAACAAACAAATGAAGCCAGGGCATCCAGGCTGTAAATCTCAGAAGCTGACTGTGGAAGAGAAAGGGAAAAAACAAACAAACAAACAAGCAAAAAACCCAACCACACAAAGCAAAACCCAACCAAACCAAAACCTCATGCCATCTGAACTAGGCTAGTATAGAGGCCAGAAACATGGTGGACAAGCAGCCAAATGTCTGGGGAGGAGAACTTTAAAGAAAGTAAGTATGGGAGGGAGGAGTGGATGTTTAGGCTCTGACCATCATTCAAAAGAAAGAGACATAAAAGAAGAAAAAAATAGTTACACCTTCAGAAACCTAAGGCAGTTCCTAGGAACTCTGCTAGCTGCCGAGACAAAAAAGTACATTGCTTCAAGAAGGGCTAATCATTCCGCTCATCTCTCTAGCACAGGACTAGTGTTTCCGGATGCTCTTGCATGTCTGAGTTTTCCTGGATCTCAAAAGAATAGAAGGAACCAGCCTGAAGAACAATAAGAAATCTGAGTTTGTGCCTTATGTATTAGGTACCCTTGGTTCCACAATGTCCCCACCTATAAAACAGAGACAGAGACAGGTGGTCTTGGGTTCATTGGGTACTACCACTCCATAAGAATCCCAGGGATGCTTCAGCCCTCCTGGTCTGGACCATGTCAATAGCCAGTGTTGCTGCATTTTGAGGAGCTCAGATTAGGGCAGTGATTCTCAACCTTCTTAATGCTGTGACCCTTTAATACAGTTCCTCAGGCTGTGGTGACCCCCGACCATAACATTATTCACTGCTATTTCTTAACTGTAATTTTGCTATTATTAATGAAGTATAATATAAATATCCTATATGCAAGCTATCTGATATAATGACCCTGTGAAAAAGGTCATTCAAGCCCCAAAGGGGTCGTGACCCACTGGAATAGAGACTGAAAGAGAGTTTTGCAAACTCAGAACTCCTATGAAATGTTCATCATAACTTAGAAACGAAAGATAGTAAGAGTAGGAAGATGGCTTACTGGATAAAAGCCAGATGTGTGTCTGTATTCCAAACATTCCTGTGTCCAGATGGGGAGTGAAAAGTAGGAGAATTGGCCAGAAGCTGGTAGGCTAGCAAGGAGCACACAGCTCAAAGGCAGAAACAAGAGCGACTTCAGTTCTAAACAAGGTTCAGTGAGAGAGCCGACTTCTGCAAAGTTGTCCTCTGACAGTGATCAGTGATACATGAGCTGTAGCAGGTGTATGTCTGTATGAGCGCGCGCGCGCGCGCACGCACACACACACACACACACACACACACACACACACACACTAAATCTTTATCTTAAAAAAAAAATGCTTTCAGACCTGTGGAATTAGTACTTTACAGTTTTTACAGTAAACTTCAATAACTTGCAACTAAAACGTTTGCCTGTTCAATAATTTGGTCATGTACAACAGAGTTCTTTCTTCTGTCAAACATGATAAATCAATATTCGATTTATGAGACAAATACTGCAAGTTGGTTAAAAAACAACAGCCACAACAACCAAGTAAGTAGTCACTAGAAATGCAAAGTAGGGTGGCATGGTCTGAACGGCTTCTAACTTTTTCCCACAATACTGAGTTAGGCAACATTCAAAAACACTTCCTTATTTTAACTTTAAAATTTGAAATAACTTCTCTATATTGATAGTAAGATTGGTTGTTTTCCGGGCAGGAAGTTCACACTATTATTTGGCATGCAGTTGGGATAAAGCAAGTGTTTAAACAGGCTACTGAAATCATCCAATCAAGAAATGCTCTATGGAGCTAGTTTTTATTCAAGTGATGCCAAAAGTCACACGAGAACGCTCTGTGTGTTTGAACTGTGGGGCAGAAGCAGCGACGGCAAATATCATTGTGTTTAACTCTGAGGAGAGAAAGCTGAATCTCAAGACAAGCTCTCTTTAGATGGTCCTAATCCTGTTAGCTGAAGAGCAGACCGGGCTGTTGCTCACATTAGACCGCTTCTTTCAAGGAGGTTAGGGAAATTCCATAGTGACTATTTCCTCCGCACTCTAGAAAACAACACTGTTCTTTAAAACATCTGGTTTCTTTCTAATGCTTAATGACATGATGAATCATTTATTCAAATATTCAAGCATGACTCTTTTGGGTACTTATTATATGTAAGGTACTGTACTAAGTTTCATAGGAAAGAAAGAAAGAAAGAAAGAAAGAAAGAAAGAAAGAAAGAAAGAAAGAAAGAAAGAAAGAAAGAAAAGAAAAAGGAAGGAAAGGGACAAATGGAAGGGAAGAGTAAATAAGTAAAGAAACAAGAAAGAAAGAAAAAGTTGGAAGGAAGGAAGGAAGGAAGGAAGGAAGGAAGGAAGGAAGGAAGGAAGGAAGGAAGGAACTTTAGGGCTAGAGTTATTGCTTACTTGGTAAAGCCCTTGCCTGGCAGGTGTGAGACACTGTCTTCCATCCGAGGTACCACAGGGTTCTAGTTTTCTTTCTGTCACTGTGATAATGCACTCAAATAGCAACTTAGGGAGAAAAGGTTTTATTTGCCTTACACTTCCAGGTCACAGTCCACCACTAAAGTATGTCAGGGCAGAAATTCAAGGCAAGAACATGGAGGCAGGAACTGTGGAAGAACCCTGCTTCCTGGTTCCTCCTCTGGCTCACTCATGAGCTCATGCTAACTGCCTTTTTTATGCCTAGGACCACCTGCCTAGGAATGCGTTGCCCACAGTGTGCTGGGCCCTTTGTCAATTACCAGTTAAGATAATCCATAAATCCATAATCTTTCACAGACATGCCCACAGACCTACTTTATAAAGACAGTTTCAGACTTATGGTCTCTCTCTCTCTCTCTCTCTCTCTCTCTCTCTCTCTCTTTCTCTCCCTCTCTCTCCCTTTTCTCAGAATTTTTCTATGAAGCCATGGATGGCCTCATAATCTCAACAATCACCCATCTCTGTCTCTAGAGTGCTGAGATTGAAGGTGTGCACCTCCACACCTGTAAGCCAGCCCCAATTAAATGTTGTCCTTCATAAGAGTTGCCTTGTTCATGGTGTCTTTTCACAGCAATGGAGACTCTAACTAAGACATATTCCTTATTCAAATGACATGGATCAGGTGAGCCATTCTTTTTCTAGTTTTGTATGGGGTTACTTGTGCAGCTCAGTCTCTCTCAGTCAACTCTTTCTAGGTAATTCTAGGCTATGCTAAGTTAATAGTTAATGCTAATTAGTACTCACAGTTTTTGTTTTTGTTTTTTAAAAAATATGGAACGCTTCACTAATTTGTGTGTCATCCTTGCACAGGGGCCATGCTAATCTTCTCTGTATCGTTCCAATTTTAGTATATGTGCTGCCGAATCGAGCACCAGTTTTTGTTTTTTTTTAAAGAACAGTGTATAACTGGATATTTGTATGAACCTGATAACTAAATATAGTTAATGTTTGTTGACAATGAGTGCAAATTCAAAATACCATTAGTGAATACTGTAACACAGCAGAGAAAGACAAAGACTTGGGTACCAGAGTAGCATGGGGAAGAACTTGAAGGATGGGTGGGATCCATGAAGGGGAAATCATGGGGAAAGCATGGGGCAGGGAGCATTACACAGACCATTACATGGCCAGCCGCATAAAACACAGTAAACAGGTCAAAGAGCAGAGAAACTCACATAGGTATTGAAGGGGAGTTTGGGGACCAGCAACACCAGCATCTCCTGGAATCTTTACAGTTGCAAAATAAATGTGTGGTCTGCTTGGCTCTCATCTTGGGGTACTTCCATGCCTTCATATCTGAGAAGTTACACCACCGGCCGACCCTTCAACTTAGAAAGGATGCCGAGCCATAGAGAGGTGGAATGGCTCCTCTTAAGATAATAGATAAATGTCTGTTATCTTAAAGATAACGCCTCGTTTACAAGACAAGGTTTCTCTTGATAGGCCTGGTGTATACCACCACTTCCTGGCTGTTATTTTCTTGAGATAGATGCTCTTACAGAATCTGGAGCTATGCACATGGTCAACAAGCACCAGTGATCCTCCTGTCTCCTTCCTAAACACTCTTTCCCACTGAGCCCCTCAGGTTACCTTTTGCAGTGTTACTTCATGTGCCATGCTGGCTACCTCACATTGCATGTGCACTCAGGGGTCACCTGACAGATGGCTTCATGCTGTGTAAGGATGCGTACTGGCTGGTTTTGTGCCAACTTGACACAAGCTGGAGTTATCACAGAGAAAGGAGCTTCAGGGGAGGAAATGCCTCCATGAGATCCAGCTGTAGGGGGCATTTTCTCAATTAGTGATCAAGGGGAGGGCCCACTGTGGGTGGTGCCATCCCTGGGCTGGTAGTCCTGGGTTCTATAAGAGAGCAAGCTGAGCAAGCCAGGGGAAGCAGATCAGTAAGTAACATCCCTCCATGGCCTCTGCATCAGTTCCTGCTTCCTGACCTGCTTGAGCTCCAGTCCTGACTTCCTTTGGTGATGAACAGCAATGTGGAAGTGTGAGCTGAATAAACCTTTTCCTCCCCAACTTGCTTCTTGGTCATGATGTTTGTGCAGGAATAGAAACCCTGACTAAGACAAATTGGTACCTGCATAGTGGAGTATTCCTGTGACAACCTGACTATGTTTTGGGGAGGACTGTGGAAGGACTTTGGAACTTTGGGCTAGAAGATCCATTTGGTGTTAAGAGCTCTGTTGAATGTTGTGTAGGAGCTTGGAAGATAATGTTGAGAACAGTGCAGAAGATGGAGGCCTGGCCTGTGAAATTTCAGAGGGAAGATTAAAGACTCTTATCAGGGCTGTTACTATTTTGATTGTGAAGATTCTGTGGTTTTGGTTAGCTGGGGCTGAAGAATCAGCTGTGATTAACAAGATACCAGAACTACTAAAGTGAAAACTTTGCATTACTAGGACTATTGATGCTGGTTAGCTGGAGCTAAAAAAGTAGCAGTGATTAAGAGACCAGCATTATTGAGGTGACATCTTCTGGGAAGTGTTTTCTGAGAGCACAGAGGCTGCATTCCAGAGATAGCCAGGGTTGTACCTTGTGCTGTGGCTGGACTTGGCAATGTGTAAGAGTCACCCAGGTGGTACTGGTTTTGAAGACATGAAGGGGTCATGAAGAACAGTTGAGGCTCAGCACTTTGAGAGGCCTCGAAGCCCATTGATGAAGGCATAACCTCAGTTGAGTTGCAATTGATGGCCCAGGATTGAAGGGGTCTTGCAAAGGAGTTGAGGCTTGGCACCATGGTAAAGCTTAGTTGCAATTGAAGACAGCAGTGTTTTGGAGATACCAGTACCATGAGATGACCACCAAGAACAGCAGCAGCAGTGGAGTACAGGAATCTGGAGCCTAGAAGACATGATGTATGCTAACGGGCAGAGCTGGAGAAGTGACTCAAGCACTTGGAGGAGCCTAGAAGATCATGAGTGGATCCCAGACATTGGATGGTTGGAGTTTGATTTTGCTTTTGATTGTGACTGTGCCCTGATATTTTCCCCTCTTGTGGAACCCACAATTAAGAGACTTTGAATTTTTAAAAGACTTTGAATTTTAAAAGATATTGGATATTTTTAAAGAGATTGAACTATTAACATGTAAAGACTGTGGGACTTTTAAAGTTATTTAGATCTTGGGGATGAATAAGAAAGTAAGAGTTGAGACTTAATGGTGATGTGTTTGTGTGTCAAGTTGACAAGGGGTCAATTGTACTGGCTGGTTTTGGGTGTCAACTTGACACAAGCTGGAGTTATCACAGAGAAAGGAGCTTCAGGTGAGGGAATGCCTCCATAAGATCCAGCTGTGGGGCATTTTCTCAATTAGTGATTAAGGGGGGAGGGCCCCTTGTGGGTGGTACCATCCCTGGGCTGGTAGTCTTGGGTTCTATAAAAAAGCAAGCTGAGCAAGCCAGGGGAAGCAAGCCAGTAAGTAACATCCCTCCATGGCCTCTGCATCAGTTCCTGCTTCCTGACCTGCTTGAGTTCCAGTCCTGACTTCCTTTAGTGATGAACAGCAGTGTGGAAGTGTGAGCTGAATAAACCCTTTCCTCCCCAACTTGCTTCTTGGTCATGATGTTTGTACAGGAATAGAAACCATGACTAAGACAGGATGTATGGATGGACAGGTAGGGCAAGTGCTGTGGCTTGAGAAACAATTCCTCCTTCTCAATCCTTCTCATAGACCATGGTTCCCAAAGTCATTTGCCAAAGGTAATAAGTGTAATACAAGGACAGACACTTGGGTTGTTTGGTCTTTGATTCTGTGAATAATGCTATTTAAACACCCCTGCATGTGCACCAAGATATACACACATGCATCTGTTGGGTATATGCCTAGGGGTATGGCACTGTTGGAGCCATATCATGAACAGTTTAGCCTTTTGGGGAATAGAAGACCACATGAGCCAAGGGTTCAATGCATCCAGCCATCAAACCAGTTGAGTACAACTGCACAGGTATCCCCACACAAGACTAGAAAAAGAATTGCTCAACTGGTCCATATCATTTGGTTAAGGAATATGTCTTAGGGTCTCCTTTGCTGTGAAGAGGCACCATGACCAAGGCAACTCTTATGAAGGACAACATTTAACTGGGCTGGCTTACAGGTTCAGAGGTTCAGTCCATTATTAAGATGGGAGCATGGCAGCATCTAGCCAGGCATGGTATGGGAGGAGCTGAGAGTTTTGAATCTTGATCTGACTGCAGCCAGGAGAAACTGACTCTTCCACACTGGGCGGAGCTTCAAAGCCCACCTCCACAGTGACACACTTCTTCCAACAAGGCCACATGTACTCCCACAAGGTCACACCTCCTAATAGTGCCACTTTCTTGGTCAAGCATATTCAAACCACCACAGATTTTACTGTTTTAATCTCTTAATTTTTGTGTGTGTGACTGAGTAGTTCTTGGGATGGAACCTGAGGCCTCAGGAACACCAGTCAAGCAGTTTATCACTAAACTGTGTTTGTATTATGTGAGATGGGGTCCCACTATGTAGCTTTGGTTGCCCTGGAACTTATGTTTTCTGCTTCTGTCTCTCAATTGCTGGGATTGCACACACCAGTGTGCCTGGCCTGGATTCCTGATTTCTAAAGCAGTTTGTTGTATAGTAATAACTAACAGACACGGAAATCAGTAGCAGATATGGATACTTGGAAATTTAAAGCATGTGGCTTTGGGTTTTGAGCATAGAGGATGTGAGAGGTGGAGGACATACGAGCTGCAAGGAAAGGGCCACCAGGCTGGAGACAGAGGTCACTGGAGGCTAGAAAGAGTGAAAGGTGACAGAAAGCTACAAAACCCCACCTTGTAGCAACAGGAAATTTATGTCACATAGCTAATGAATTTCCAGAGTGGGCTGGGAGATTTTCAGGTGGCACATTGAAAGTGTCATTTGGTTTCTGAGAACTGAGTACAGGAAGGGATGATGGGAGAGAATGCTTGCATCTGTAAGCAAACAGCTGGGTAAGGACCGGAAGGAATAGAAAATGAGACTTCTTTTATTCAGAGTTTCCCCATCTGGCAAAATAAGAGAAAGTTGGTGGTGTGCCGGCGAGATCTCTGGCTAAGACCTCAGAAAGCAGCTGTATGCTGGTACAAGCTGGAATCCCAGCATTAGGGAAACTGGAGCAGAAATATTTCAGCATGCTTAAAGCCATCCTGGGCTAGCAGAGATCTTGACTGGGGGGAGGGGGAGGGGGAGGGCAAAAACCGAAAACAGAGGAGGGCTGAATTGAGGTGTGGATTGAACTTCAAGTCTTTGGAAAGTTGCAAAGTTTTCAAGAGTAATATCAGTGCAGAAACAGTCAGAAGCCTGGGGAGGTTCCCTCCACAGCACAGGTTTTGCCGCATGTGTTAGAATAGAGTTGACAAAGGCTCTCAGCAGTTCAGGAGTGGGGCTTCAGGAGTTGCACATCAAACCAGAAGGTTGAAACATTCCCGGGTACTAAAAGAAAGGAATCCAGGACCGCCTCCAGGTCCTCTAGACCAAAGAGTGCTTTTGCAATCTGAGCCTTTCGCCAGGAACAGGAAGTAGGCCGCAAAGGGAAGAAAGGTCACAATATGGCGCCGTGGCAAACACCTTTAATTCCCTCTAGGGAGGCAGAGGCAGGCGGATCTCTGAGTTGGAGGCTAATCTCATCTATCGGGTGAATTCCAGGGCAGCCATGGGAACACAGAGAAACCCTGTCCCGAAAAACAAAAACACACAAACAAAAGATGTCTCCCCTGTGCTGACGAACTTGTGGATCTGTGCTGGACTGAAGAGTAAACCCTGTAGGGCCCTGTGTTGGGCACTTTTCCTTCGGAGAGGCCCTACACAGAGACCAGGGGTAAAGCTGTGAAGACAATGATCCCAATGTCCTGTCTGTAAGGGCGCAGTTGACCCCCTACCTCCCGTGTACCAGTAAGCTCTAGTGTTCGTGCCTCCTCCTGTGTACAACCCCTAAACTGCGGCATCCTGTTCCCATCATCAATGGTCTTCACCCAAGATTTTCTGGCTCCTGGGTCAGGCCAGGCTCAGGAACACGAGACCACCATGGACAGATCCTGCTACTGTCCCAGGAGACCTAATGCCACTGGCAGCCATGATCAACTTCAAGATCCTTAGCGGGAGAAGAGAAACTCAATTGCTCTCTAGCTAAGGAGCCATAGAATCTCAAAATGCTGTAATTGCTGCCTTATTCCTCTACCTCAGAATGAAATGTGAATTCAAATGGGAAAAAAAAGGCATTGGTGAAAATAGATCTAATTTTAAAATTTAGTAAGTTATTATTGGATTCTAGCATCTGACAAAGATTAAATTGGCTGAGTGTGGTGGCTTGTGTTTATAATCCCAGCATTTGGGAAAGCTGAGGTAGGAGGATCTCTGTGAGTTAGAGGCCAGCCTGGGCCACCGAGTGGGACTCTGAAAAAAACAGGGGGTTGGGGAAAGAAAGAACAGACACAACATAAAGGGTTAAATGGGTCGCTCTGAAGTTGGAGCTGCTGTACTTGCACACATCTCTAATCCTAGCAATTAGAGAGTTGAGGCAGGAGAATCACAAGTTCAGTGTGAGCCTGGATTTGGCAAGATTCTCCCAGAAAACAGATAAAATAGCAAGTTATTCCTTGCTTCTAATAAACTGACCAATTGACAGGAGTCTAATAACAATTAGCTTAAAGCACCACCTCCACCTAGTGGCTGCTCTTGACTAGGGACATTCTTTGCTAGTTTGATCTCCAGTATGACATTAAGACAGTGATTCATTTATGACTGTTGTAATAAACTCACTAGTATTATAGAACACCTAAAAATTAAACTAATAGCCGGGCAGTGGTGGCGCACGCCTTTAATCCCAGCACTTGGGAGGCAGAGGCAGGCGGATTTCTGAGTTCGAGGCCAGCCTGGTCTACAGAGTGAGTTCCAGCACAGCCAGGGCTACACAGAGAAACCCTGTCTCCAAAAAAAAAAAAAAAAAAAAAAAAAAATTAAACTAATGATCACTGCATTAGTCCCCCAATCTCATTTTATACTTTAACATATAGCTGGGCATTGTGGTTCACACACAAGACCAGCTAGAGCTACATAGTGAGATTCTGTCTCAAACACTCAAACAAACAATAACAACAAAAGCAAATGTCTTACTGCACTTCTGTAATAATAAAAATTCACTTCTCTTATATTTTAGTGAATGTAAGAAAATAAGCATAAGACAAAAATATAGTGAGAAAATTCATTTTTTTAAATTAAGAATTTGTCCTAAAAATTAGAGCAATGGGAAATGGGGCATGTTGCAATTTTAAATATGACTTTTGAGTGAACATATTAAACAAGTCAATTCAATGTTGTCTCAAGAATAAGACTGCAAAGCTTCCAATACAAGCATTGTTAGCATGACTTTATAGTTCTACTTCCTCAAAGATTACACTTTTAAATACATTTAATTTTATGCATAGGTGTTTGCCTGAATGCATGTATGCATGTATGTATGTATGTATATACGTATGCTTGGTACGTGTAGGAGCCCACGGAGGTCAGAAGAACTGAATCTTCTGTGATGACTATTCTTGGTTTTTTTTTTTTTTTTTTTTTTTTCTTTTTCGAGACAGGGTTCTCTGTATAGCCCGGCTGTCCTGGAACTCACTCTGTAGACCAGGCTGGCCTCGAACTCAGAAATTCACCAGTCTCTGCCTCCCGAGTGCTGGGATTAAAGGCGTGTGCCACCACTGCCCGGCTGTGATGACTATTCTTGATTGTCACCTTGACTATATCTGCAAAGAACTACAATCCAGAAATGGAGGGCAGACTTGTGAGAGATTATCTGTGCTTGGGTGGATCCACTTCTAGTCTGGATCTTTGAGAAAGGAAGACACACTTTTTTTTTTTTGTTGTTGGTGGTGTTTCTGAGACAGGGTTTCTCTGTGTAGCCCTGACTGTCCTGGAACTCACTCTGTAGACCAGGCTGGCCTTGAACTCAGAAATCCAACTGCCTCTGCCTTCCAAGTGCAGGGATTAAAGGCGTGCGCCACCACTGCCCGGCTGAAGACACACTTTTTTGATTTGGATCTTGAGGCAGGAAGACACACCTTTAATCTCATTAATCTAATCTAATCACTTTAAATCTAATTTAATCTAGGCCACCTTTTCTGCTGGAAGTCTCTAGGACATGGAAGGGAGCTGTTGCTCTTTGCCTGTACATCCACTCTTTCACTGACTTGGAGTCTACTTCTTTGGGATTCCAGCATATACTGAAGACCAGTTGAGACATCCAGCCTGTGCACTGAGTCTCTAGAAAACCCTATTATACCCTGGAACTGGGAGCCACCTGTTGGTGCTGGGAGGAATTACAGAGATTACTCCTTATTGTGGCAGTTTTGAGAAATACTCACTCTCTGAGACAGGGTCTCTTTACATAGCCTGGTTTATCTTGGAACTCACTCTGTAGACCAGGCTGGCCTTGAACTCAGAGATCCACCTGCTTCTGCCTCCCAAGTGCTGGGATTAAAGGTGTGTGCTGCATAT
This sequence comes from Uromys caudimaculatus, assembly GCA_028551405.1. Lineage (NCBI taxonomy): Eukaryota > Metazoa > Chordata > Mammalia > Rodentia > Muridae > Uromys > Uromys caudimaculatus. The sequence continues at coordinate 92,846,341 of CM052707.1, read as the reverse complement.
GTGGCGTATTTTTCCTTTCGACCCTTTTAAAAAGAGAATCCATTCTCTCAGGTATTTTATGCAATTGTACTCCAAGATAAATCTATAAGAGCCTAAGTTTGAAGTAGCAATGACCTAGACCTGTCAATGTGGCAACTCATGTTACAGAGGAGCTGGAAGAAGGGCTGAGATGAGATGGTCAGTGGAATCGTAAGCATGCTTTATGTGTAAAGCATAAAGACAAGGGAGTCTTTACAACTAACCTTAAAAAGGCTTAGGTCTTATTAACTGGTAACTCATTCTGTGCTCTTTAAGCTGAGAAGCTGAAGGCATGGCTGGCTGTCCTATTTCAGGCTCAAGTGACCTACAACTCCCCTGTGCTGAGTCAGGCTGGTCCCTGGCTCTGCAGCCTGGAGAGAAAAGCAGAAAGGAACAAGAAGAAAAAGAATTCTTGTGTCCTTGAGAATAGCTAGAAGGTGAAGCATTCCCAACTGGAGTTACTAGTATTTACCCCATGATATAAAAATGCCCAGAGTGGAAACAGATAGCCAGAATTTAGCCATGGGAAGCTCATCAGTGAAACAAATGCTGTGCTCCTGAATTCTTTTTTTTTTTTTTAAAGATTTATTTATTTATCATGTGTAAGTACACTGTAGCTGTCTTCAGACACCCAGAAGAGGGCATCAGATCTCATTACGGATGGTTGTGAGCCATCATGTGGTTGCTGGGATTTGAACTCAAGACCTTTGGAAGAGCAGTCGGCGCTCTTAACCACTGAGCCATCTCTCCAGCCCCGCTCCTGAATTCTTAAATCTTGCATTGCTTTCCGGGTTCTTTCCCTAGTTGGTTTCTGCCAGATGACTAAGTCTGATTCAATGATTCTGTCTGCTGTTATTTGTTCTTTTACACAGAAGCCTCAACCTAAGGAGACACTGATCAGCAAAATCGAGGTTTGTTGCCTCGATGAGGTTTCTTGACTTCTGCCGGATGTTTATAAGTTCCTGATTTGATGCTACCTTTTGTCTGCTCTCTCAGTTGGGCTACCCCAGTTGTCAGCTGGATGTTATGAACACCTGAATTGATGATGCTTTACTACTTGTTATTTCTGTCTCCTACTGGCTATTTAATGTCTTACTTTTGCTTATTGTATACCTAACAAACTCAATAGTGGCTCATTCTAGAGAGAGACCACTCTCCAGACCTTACAGGTGTTTAGGTAGAAATTCACTTTCTTGAATGACTTTTCCTTGCAAGAAATATTTCTGTGAACTCAGGGCTTTGGGTGAAGATGAAGGTGTTGGGAGAGTTAATTCAACATCTGGGTAGTAAATTTAAGTAAAAAACAAAACAGAGACTCTTGGTAGGAACATAAACTATTAAAGCCATTATGGGAGACCATAGGGAGGTCCCTCAAAAAGTAAAATAAATACTGTAGCATCTACTTTGCATGTGTGTTTTTTTGTTTGTTTGTTTTTTGAAACAGAGTTTCTCTGTGTAGCCCTGGCTGTCCTGGAACTCACTCTGTAGACCAGGCTGGCCTCGAACTCAGAAATCCACCTGCCTCTGTCTCGGTATTTATCTTAAGATAATGAAATCGGTATGTCAGAGTGCAATGCACACCTATGTTTATTTTAGTATGAATCATGTCTGTCAATAGAGAAAATCAGTGGGGGCTAAAGAGGTGGCTTATCAGTTAATAATTACTATTTTTGCAGAGGACCCTAATTTGGATAGCAGCACACACATCAGGTGGTTCACAAGTGCCTATTATTCCAGCTCTGGACAGCTCCAGATGTTGCTGGCCTCTGAGAGCATCTGTCCTCACCTGTACATATTTACATGCATGCCATGGGCACACACACACTCAAAAATATGTATATTTATATATATACTTATTTATAAAATATATATACACTTATTTATAAAAATAAATCTACGAAAAAGGTACAAAACCACCCGAATAACGTATTAATGTGGAAAATATGATGTGAATATAATAGGCCCATGCTTAACAAGAGAATAACTAGTCAGCCTTAAAAAGGAAATGATTTCATTTACAACACGAATTTAGAAGTCACTCTGCTAAATGAAATAAGCTTAATACAAAATCACACATTTCCACCTATGAGGGTGTCGGGAGATTTAATTCATAGGTGGACTCTGAGGAAACTCAGAAACAGAGAGCACAATGGCGACTGTTAGGGGATGGAGCAGGGATGCAGATACATTGGTAAAACGGTACAGATTCCTTTGCAACAGGATGAACAAATCCCTTAGATGTACAGTCACAGCACGGTGACTATATTTAATAGCAATACACTGCCTATCTGCCAAATAGATCTTCAGTGTGCTCAACATACAGGAAAAGGAAATAAATGAGGGTTTGACTATGGCAATCATCTCTCTCATGCACATGTATTTATCTATATATCACACTATGCAACATACATATAATTTTGTTAATTAAGCCCTAATAATGTTAGACTAAATCTTACGCAGTTTGTAAATTTCCAAAAAGATGAACATTTTCATTATAAACAAGAACATAATAAGCTGGGCAGTGGTGGCACACGCCTTTAATCCCGGCACTTGGGAGGCAGAGGCAGGTGGATTTCTGAGTTCGAGTCCAGCCTGTCTAGAGTGAGTTCCAGGACAGCCAGGGTTACACAGAGAAACCCTGTCTTGAACCCCCCCCCCCCCAAAAAAAAGAACATAATAGTGCAAAGTTTACATTTGGAAGAAAACCTCCTAAAAAGTGCTAATAATTCCGGCGAAAACTCAAGAGTTTGAGATAATTGTACTTTTCTGTTCTTAGGAACTTAAAAGAAAATAAGCCAATTTTGTTGTTCATTTCTTGCATTTGAAGTATTCTTCAATGACATCTTTAGCCTGAGATTCTTGGCCATAGTCCTTAACCACCACACAGCTGCAACCTATCACTTTCCGAGGTTTCCCCTTTCGGTCAGTTTTGCAGAGGCCTACCCATTCCCCTAGTTTCTTGTGGTCATCAACCTTAATTAGGTTGATTTGGTGCTCAGCACAAAGGGTTTCCACCAACTTGATGTACATAGGTTTATCACAATTGGATGCAAGCACACAGAGATGGGCTTGGCGCTTGCCTAGGGCTTTGGCAGCTTCGTGAATTCCTCGTGCTAGGCCATCGTGGACCAGCGCGGTCTTCAGCACCTCTTGTAAAGCAGTATTGACGTCCATGATAACTCCAGTAGCAGTGCCTTCCTTGGCCATGGCGTGGGTTACCGGTGGATCCGACCTGGAGCGCTCCTCGAGCCTCTGAGTGGCTGCGCAGAAGCAAGAAGCGTTTCTAAGAATTTTGAGAAACGCCAAACCCTTTCACTATCGAAAACTACCTGACTTCCACCTCAAGTCGCAGGAGGTAACAAGTTCCCAGTCCTGAGGAGGCGGAAAGGTGACCACGTCAGGTGGCCAGCCAGAGAACAAAAAATTAGACACCTCGGGTACGAGAGTGCCCCGTGTTGGTGGCACGCAGTGAGTGCGGGTGAACTTTCTCATTATTATTACGTAACCCTGGCTCCTCCTGCGGGAATGCATTTAGAGGAAAGTGGACCGCCTCCGCAGATAGCTCCAGGACCTGCAACCACCCGGACGCCGCAACCAGCGCCCGTATACTGTGCCTTCGCTTCATCGAGCTTTTATTTTTCGTTGGCCGATTCGCTACTATTTGATAGCAGAATGTAACATAAAAAAGGTCCCATTTTAATATTTGAGAAGGCCTTACTGTCCAGAAAAGTGGAATCAGGAAACACTTTTGGTCTTTTTTTTTTTTGTTATATTTGTGGCGTTCATTTCGGCTACGCTCAGAGCGCCAGGGACTTGCGTCGAAAGCGCCGACGCGGACGTCCAGACCGCCGTGCCCGGCGCGCAGTCGCAGTGGCTTCTCGCTCCGGCTCCCGCCCCCGCTAGGTGGACGACGTGGAAGTTGCTGGCTGACCAGGCTAGGAAGAGTCTGCTTCGGAACCGGAGTCCGCGGGCAGCGGAGGTGGCGGTGTCCAGGCTCAACTAGGAGTCGCTGCCGAGTCCCGGCCTGTCTCTGAGGATCGGCGAGGGCGCGGCGGCGGTTCATCATGGGTGAGGAGCGAGGGAAGGGCGTCTGGCGGCCGAGGGACCGGCCGGGCCGCGGGCAGCTCTTCGCTACCTTGGCTCTTCCCCTGCAGGGAGACCCCACCTTCCGGCTCGGTCCCTTTGCACCTGCGGGGTCCGGAGTGGTCCCAGCCCGGCCTTTCCCCCTCATCCTGCATCCCCATCTCTGTTGGGTAGGCGGAAGGGGGCGTCGGGTGCCTGGCAGACAGGTAGCTGCAGGTTCACTGAGGTGTCTGACCCTTCGTGGAAGCTTGATAGCTTCTGTGTGGGTGTTGGGACTGCGTCACTTTTAGAAACCTGAGGACAGGTATTGTTTGTTGCTCCTTGAGGTGCTCCTGTCTGCTCGCCAGCTGTGGCGAGCTGTCCGTGAAGATGGTGGAGTTAGGTGGATTGTAAAGTGGGACAGTGAGTGAGATTTTAATGTCGATTCGCAGATTCGCACTTCTTCAGGTGTCCGAGCGCACCCTACGGTGGTGATGCTGACGGACAGCTGGAGCTTCTAAGAGTTGCAAATTCTTCGGTTTCTGTCAATACTTACTCAGTTTCCTTAAAAGTGTATTGATCCGGAGCATTATAGTTCGGTTCGGTTCTCTATAACCCTTCGGCGTTGTTTTTCTGCCTCTCAACAACATGTAAACGGCCGAAAGGACTTTGTCAAGTCACACCCATTCTTTCTGTATACAGCTTGTTCTGTGTTTGTTTTTCTAGAGTGGGCAGCTTTAATTGTGCCATTTCTCCCCAAATAGCAAAGTGTGACATCTCTTCCTTTCTTCCTGAGTCAGCCCTGAGTATGCTAGGCAATGCTCTTCTGCTGAGCTGTATAGCTCCAGCCCTTTTGAAACTTTGAGATAGGATCTCACTAAGTTGTCTGGCCTTGAACGCAACTCACTCTGTAGCCAAAGGTGGCCTCAGACTCAGTGCTATTACTTCAGCCTCTTGATTATAGGACCAGTAGCCAAAAGGCCTTGGCTTTTATTTTAAAAAGTGTGTGTGTGTGTGTGTGTGTGTGTGTGTGTGTGTGTGTGTATTGTATCTGTGTATATTGCATGTTGAGCATATTTTCCTTCATATCCCCCACGTTTTCATTTTCTCACTTTATATTGTGACTCTTTTTTTCCCCTTTAGTGACTTTTGAAGGCAAAGTATTTGTACCACAAATACTTTTACATCTCAGGGTGCCTTGGGTACATAAAGGTTCCTAGAAATATTTCATAAAGTAGTGAATGTAGTCTCTCTGCCTAAAGTGAGTTTTGTTTTGTTTTGTGTTTTTTGGTTTTTTTCGAGACAGGGTTTCTCTGTGTAAACCTGGCTGTCCTGGAACTCACTCTGTAGACCAGTCTGGCCTCGAACTCAGAAATCCACCTGCCTCTGCCTCCCAGGTGCTGGGATTAAAGGTGTGTGCCACCACTGCCCAGCTGAAATGATTTTTAATGTACTCAGGAAACAGAGGCAGGTGGATCTCTATGAGTTTGAGGCCAGCCTGGTCTACCTGCTGATTTCCAGGCCACCCAGGACTACAAAGTAAAAAACCCTATCTCAAAAAAATACTGCACCCAAATAATAATAAACAAAACAACAACAAAATAGTTTGTTGAGGTAGTTATGTGGGTTAGTGGAGAGTGCCCTAAAGGCTCATATTGGTACTGCCACTGTACAGTCACTGCTCTGTCACTCAGAGCAGTCCATTGTCCCACTACTCTTCTGACTGGCACTTTGGTATTTATGGGTAAGGAGGAGACTGCACTAAGTTACTGAGTCCTTATTCTATTGATTAGAAAATGAACTGGACTCTTGAGGGCAGTGTCTACATGTCTGATGATGTCTTCTGCCTGCCTGCCATTTCTCAGGACCTGGGAACTTCACGTGTTACTCTCTGCTGTTGAATAACGTCTTTCAATGGAAGCCAGAGTGTCTACCTGTGCATTCAGGACAGTGTTTTGCTATTTAATTAGGCACATAGCTTTCAAAAGGCAAGGTTAAATGTTTTGCGGACCTAATTTACAAGATGACATCAAATATATTTTTGTTTTTACTATCTTGTAGGTGGCTTTTTCTCAAGTATTTTTTCCAGTCTCTTTGGAACCAGGGAAATGAGGATTTTAATTTTGGGATTAGATGGTGCTGGAAAAACAACAATTTTGTACAGACTACAGGTTGGAGAAGTTGTTACCACTATTCCCAGTAAGTGTCGGTTTGATACACCTTTTTATGTTTCCATCTAATACAGCTTTCTGAATAAATGACTCAGATGATAGAGGTTTGTAAACTTACAGTATGGAAATGATAATGACAATACTTTTTTTTAAAAACAAAACTAAGAAGCATTTTGGTCCAACTTAAGGTTCCCTATCTAGGTACACAAACAGACTTCTCTGTTTAGAGCTATAGTTGGCTTAAGTCACTAAATCTTTACTGCTTAATGAAGATACTATACTGGCTTTGAGGAGTAAATGAGGCATACAAAGCACTTTGCTAGCCCGTGTGATGATGTATGCAGACGTTAGATCAGTGTTGTTGCATATTTATTACTTGAATCACAGGGTAGTTTCTCCAAGTAATTCTGTAGATCACTTTAAAAATGGGAATTGTAGAAGCAGAGCGTTGAAATGACCTCGTACCTGAACACCAAGAAGAAACACCTGAACTTTAATTTTAACTCCGATCATGGCCCTGTTATTCTTGCTGTCTTAGGAAGTTATTTGCAGATAGTCCTTCCTATTTTACTTCTTGGGGTGAATACTCTTGGTGTTTACACCTTTTCATTGGTTGAGTTAAATTTATAGAGATAAGATTAATAGGTTTTAATTAAATTGAAGAATCCATAGACTTTGCTCAAGATTTTAAATTGTATGCTTTGAATTACTCTGTTGGATATTCCCATTTCATCTAGTAAACCTTCCTTGGGGAAATAGTAGTTGCATAGTAGGTAGCAACTACCTAGTACGTGGAGGTGGTGGTGTACAATTATCATCCCAGCAGTGGAGAGGCAGACTGGCAGATGTTTGAGGCTCAATATAGCCAGTCGAGGGGGGGGAGGGGAGGTGGGGGGGGAGAGAGAGAGATATTGATTGAGAGAGGAGAGAGAGAATATTGTCTTTTTTTTTTTTTTTTTTTCTTTTTGGTTTTTCGAGACAGGGTTTCTCTGTATAGCCCTGGCTGTCCTGGAACTCACTCTGTAGACCAGGCTGGCCTCGAACTCAGAAATCCGCCTGCCTCTGCCTCCCAAGTGCTGGGATTAAAGGCGTGCGCCACCACTGCTGGGCGAGAATATTGTCTTAAACGTTATATTAATCCAGCCCATAATGTGATTGAAAATTACAAGCAGTTGTTAAAACTGAGTAAAGTTGGACACTTTGTAAAGGTAGAGTATATTAGTCCACATATATGTTGATTTGATTTCTTTTTCAGCAATTGGATTTAATGTAGAGACGGTGACATACAAAAATCTCAAATTCCAAGTTTGGGACTTAGGAGGACAGACAAGTATCAGGTATGGTATAAGCATCAGATCATTTGGTGGTATTTGACATTTACTTGCTCTTTTTAGCGCTGGCAACACTAAACCAAAGTATATCTCCTGTTGGAAATTAGATAGGAGTCACATTGTTTAAAATTTGGTAGAATTTGAAACTACGTATCTTCCTTATAGCATCCAGTGATTAAAATCTTAGAAAGTCAATTTTTCAGATAATCACTTAAATGAAAATTCTCTGAGGAGAACGCAGAAGGGGCAAAAACTGGCCCCTTGTTTGGGTTTTGTCATTTCCCTCTCCGAGAGACTGTTTGGCATCCATGCAAATCCATGCAGGCTGCTAGAAATGCAGGAGCCTCCTGAAATCTAATACTTGGCAAATGTCAGTGGCTAGGGGACCGGTTTAGAGCAGTAATGCAGTTTTTTTTTTTTTTTTTTTTGGTTTTTCGAGACAGGGTTTCTCTGTGTAGCCCTGGCTGTTCTGGAACTCACTCTGTAGACCAGGCTGGCCTCGAACTCAGAAATCCGCCTGCCTCTGCCTCCCGAGTGCTGGGATTAAAGGCGTGCGCCACCACTGCCCGGCAGTAATGCAGTTTTTGTTAAAGAGATTGATGTACATCTTTAATCCCAGCACTGGGAGGCAGAGGCAGGAGGAACTCTTGAGTAAGAGGCCTGTCTGGTCTATACATCTAGTTTCAGGCCAGCCAGGGTGAGACTTTCATAGAAGACAAAATAAAAGAGAGAGGGAGAGTGTCTTAGTCAGGGTTTCTATTCCTGCACAAACATCATGACCAAGAAGTAAGTTGGGGAGGAAAGGGTTTATTGAGCTTACACTTCCATACTGCTGTTCATCACCAAAGGAAGTCAGGACTGGAACTCAAGCAGGTCAAGGAACAGGAGCTGATGCAGAGGCCATGGAGGGATGCTGCTTACTGGCTTGCTTGCCTCTCCTTGCTTCCTCAGCTTGCTTTCTTATAGAGCCCAAGACTACCAGCCCAGGGATGGCACCACCCACAAGGGACCCTGCCCCCTTGTAGCTAGATCTCATGGAGGCATTTTCTCAACTGAAACTCCTTTCTTTGTGATAACTCCAGCTTGTGTCAAGTTGACACAAAACCAGCCAGTACAGAGAGAGAGAGTGAAAAGGGGAAGGGAGAGAGAGGGAGGGAGGGAGGGAGGGGGAGATTGATTAGTAATACAGTTGCTAAATATTCTGCTGTTCAGCAACTCATTTTATATGGTGAGTTACCTTTGAGATGATTATTATGATTTCGTTTTTGTTTTTTTTTGAGACAGGGTTTCTCTGTGTAGCCCTGGTTATCCTGGAACTTGCTCTGTAGACCAGGCTGGCCTTGAAGTTTACAGAGATCAGCCTGCCTCTGCCGCCCAAATGCTGGGATTATAGGTGCTCTGCCACCGCTCGGTTCGAGATTATTTCTAATTGTATAAAATTCTATTCCTGGTTTCATCCGTGATTAAGGACATAAAAAGTCACATTAAAATTTCCAGGCAGTGGTGGCACACACCTTAAGTTTCATCACTTGAGAGGCAGAGGCAGGAGGATCTGTGAGTCTGAGGCTGGCCTGGCTGAAAGGATGAGTTCCATGACAGCCAGAGCTATAACAGAGAAACTTTGTCTCGGGGAACAACAAAACTAAAAAAAGGATTCCTGGCTAGAGACTGGTAAATGGCAGTGATCAGGTCTGTGGGTAACCCTCCTATCAGTGTATTTAGTGGGTTTCTAGATTATGTTTGTGTCTTATCCTGAAGTTCCACGTTTGAAACTGTAATTTAATATTTAACATTCTTCTGTCAACCCAGTCATACTGAGTGTGATGCCAGATGTAACTCTAATGATGCAGGGCTAGCGTGTGATCCCCATCTCCTCCCTCAGTGACCAAGGCCAGCATGTAAATGGACATGTCAAGGGTTTTGCATGGGATAACATGTTTTTGAATTTTCTGTAGGCCATACTGGAGATGCTATTACTCAAACACAGATGCAGTCATCTATGTCGTTGACAGTTGTGACCGAGACCGAATTGGCATTTCCAAGTCAGAGTTAGTTGCCATGTTGGAGGTAAGCAGGAACTAGAAGTGTGCAGGAACTAGAGGGATTGCTTGTTTACATTTGCTTTTTTTGTGTATATTGAGATATATTTCTTGGGGGCTGGAGAGATGGCTTAGTGCTTCAGAGCACTGGTTGCTCTCTCAGAGTACCTGGGTTCAATTCCCAGCACGTATATGGCAGCTGGCAGTATGCAAGTGACAACTGAGTGGTCTGTTACTCCAGGTCCAGTGGATGCGCAGACACACATGGTGCACATAACATACTCATATAAAAAAACACATTAAAATACACACAGATACATAGAGACTTATTTCTTTATTTGTATGATTGTTTTGTCTGCATTATGTGTGTGTATCATGTACATGCATGGTATCTGTGGAGGTCAGATACTCCGCTGGGAGTGTCGGTGTAAGTGATTGTGAGCCATTGTGTAGGTGCTGGGGTTGAACCTGGGTCCTTTGTAGGAGCAACAAGTACTCTTAATCACTGGGCTAACTCTCCCTTAAAGATTGATTTCTTTCTTTCCTTCCTTCCTTCCTTCCTTCCTTCCTTCCTTCCTTCCTTCCTTCCTTCCTTCCTTCCTTCCTTCTTTCCTTCCTTCCTTCTTTTGTTCTTTCTTTCTTTCTTTCCTTCCTTTTTTTTTGGTTTTTTCAAGACAGGGTTTCTCTGTGTAGCCCTGGCTGTCCTGGAACTCACTCTGTAGACCAGGCTGGACTCGAACTCAGAAATCCACCTGCCTCTGCCTCCCAAGTGCTGGGATTAAAGGCGTGCGCCACCACCGCCCGGCTCCTTCCTTCCTTCCTCCCTTCCTTCCTTCCTTCCTTCCTTCCTTCCTTCCTTCCTTCCTTCCTTCCTTCCCTCCCTCCCTCCCTCCCTCCCTCCCTCCCTCCCTCCCTCCCTTTCTGTGTGTGTTGGCTACATGAATGGTTCATACCTGTTGCCTGAAGAGGCTGGAAGAAGGTGTTAATTATAAGATGGCTGTAATCTGCCCGTGTGAGTTTGGGAATCAAATCTGGAACTGACCCTGCATAAGCAGCAAGTGCACTTAACCAGAGCCATATCTGTAGCCCATTCCGTGTGTGTGTGTGTGTGTGTGTGTGTGTGTGTGTGTGTGTGTGTGTGTGTGTGTGTGTGTGTGTCTCCATCCATCCATCCTCCATCCCTTCTGTTCTTTTTAAAAAGTGTGTGTTACTTCCTATTGGAAATACAATTGGAAAGATAGATTGAATAAAAATCCAGCCCTCTAGCTTCTTGTAAGCATTTCATGAGTCCCAGAAAGTTCAGAGCTCTTAAGTTAAGCTGAGCCAAGTTAAAAAGTTACTTGCTTGTGAATGATGTGTGTGTGTGTTTGCATGTGTACGCAGTTGCACATGGAGGTCAGAGCACAGCTGTGTAGAGTTGGCTCTCTTCTAACTGTATGTAGGTTCCAAAGATGTTTCTTGAGTTGCCAGGGAGACAACTTTTACCTGATGAGCTATCTTGTTGCCCCAATAGTATTTGTTTTTGAGATAAGAGCTTCTTATGTTAGCCCTGGCCGCCGTTGAACTCACAGAAGCCCACCTGGCTGTGCCTTTAGCGCTGGGGTTCCAGATTATCACGCCCTGCCTGCACTTGAGTTTTGAATGGCTCTGGGGTTGGATTTAGAGCCTTGTACTCGCTAAACAAGAGCTCCACCATTGAACTACACCTCTAACTCAAAAACTGGATACATTTTATTTACTGAGATCATTTATAATTTATGTCTGGGTAATCAAGCTTAGAGCATTTATTAAATAAAACACTAAAAGTGATGATGCTTTGATTCATTTAATAACCACCAAATAGAATTTGCTCTGGAAAATTAAATGGATATTTCCCTTTTCTAAAATTCCAACTCACCCAGTTATTTGATGTTTAAATACCAGTTCTAGGCTACTTGGTTCTTAGGTGTATTAGTCACTTTTTTATCGTTGTGGTAGAGCACCGTGACCAGGGCAACTTACAGAAAAGTTTATTGGGGCTTATGGTTCCAGAGGGTTAGAGTCTAGGATGGGTGGAGTGAAGGCATGAGAACAGAGGTGGGAAGCCGAGGACTCACATCTCACACTGCAAGCAGGAACCAGGGAGAGAAACTTGAAATGGCACCATGTCTCTCAAAGCCAGCTCCCAGTGACTTCCCTTCTCCTCCCAACCCTCCTCACACAGCACTCCCTGGTGGGGACCGTGTTCCGGTGCCTGACACTAGATGAGGAGCACTCTCATTAGAGAAACCACACTAGGCAAATGCTTTCTCAGCAGCTGCCTGTGGATTTGTAATTTCTTGGGCTACCAACTTTGTAATGGCTTCAGAGTTGTAAGTCACAAAGTTGATCGTTTTAAGCCTGTGTTTAACTTTTTTACAATGTAGCATCATAGTTGATGAGCTTCTTAGATCAAATTAAAGTAGAAAGATTTTTTCTCTGTTTTTTTGAGACAAGGTTTTAACTGTGTAGCCCATGGTGGTTTTTAATTCATAGAAGTATTTCTGCCTCAGCCTCCCAAGTAATAGGACAACAGGTGTGTGCCAGCATGCTCGCCTGGGTCTAAGCAATTAGTTTTAAGGAATTGTAGAATTGCTTTTGGTATAAAGGATTAAAAAGGATTAAAAATACTAAATATTTTGGTTTTTTTGAGATTATAATACAATTACATAATGTTCTCCACTCTCCTCCAAATGAGCCCTTCCTTACGTTTCTTGCTCTTTAAAATTCTTGACCTCTGTTTTCTTCAATTATTGTTACGTATAATGGAATTTTAAAACAGCAGCCTTATTTAGGTCTGTTTCACATTATATAAAATATCATTTCAAAGAAATCAACTATTAACTTCAGTTTATAAATTTTGAGTTGCACAAGATTTAACGAAGTCAGTTGCAACATTAGGATTTGATTTATAAACTCTTCCAGAGCTGTGCCTGTAATTTCAGATGCATGCTTCTAATTCTGGTATTTGGGAGGCAGGAGGATCATGAGATGAGGCCATCCTGGACTACATGGCTCAAAGTCTTGCTCAAAACCAAGGTGGGGAGCAGCTCAGTAGGATGCGGATGTAGCTTGTGGTCCCTCACCCGTTACAGCAAGGCCTGGAAGCCGCAGTTAGGAAGTCGCCTCCGCTTCCATCAGCAGAGACTATTATGTCAAATGTAGGTCTGGTGCGGTTTGTATTGTTAACCTTAAAACATAAACACAAAGGCACTTTAGGTTCTGCCTTCTTTGTATACATAAATTCTAAATAAAATAACTAATGTTTAAAACTGGAAATTAGCCACAGGAATAAGTAGGTAAGTGTACTTAAGGTTTCTGGATTGGGAAAGTCTTTCTGAAACATTGGGAAGGGTTTACGAAAGAAGAGATTTAATTATAATCAACCCCCTCAGATTCAGATATGGTAAATATCTACAAATAAAACAGGAAATCAGGACTAGCAAGAACTCATTGAGGGAGGATTGGCTGTTCTTTCTTTGCAATAGGGTCATGATTTTAACCTCTGCCTGACCTTGCTTGCACATTCCTGGGCCAGCCTCAGACTTGACCTGTTGCTCCAGCCTTCCAGTACAAGATGCTGTGTATGTTCTTCCTTACTCTAGTGTTCTGACTGCTGTCTTACTTAGCACGTGTTAGGTGTCCACAGTAGGTTTGATAATGTTCTGGACCAAAAGTCCTGTGTGTGTGCACTTCCTTTACCCCTTCCTTGTTCCACCTCACTCCACTGCTCCCTCCCCAGCCCCCTCTCTTCCACTTCATGGCTTTCTTCTATGACCCAATGAATTTCATTAGAGTTGTTTACAGGAATATGGACACAGAAACATATTCTTCATCACAATTTTTTTATTGAATATTTTTTCCCCCAAACTTAAGGGTGCAAATTAATTAAAGGAAATGAAATTGTTTTTCCATTTTATTTAGGAAGAAGAGCTGAGAAAAGCCATTTTAGTGGTGTTTGCAAATAAGCAGGATATGGAGCAGGCCATGACGCCCTCAGAAATGGCAAATGCTCTTGGGTTACCTGCCCTGAAGGACCGGAAGTGGCAAATCTTTAAAACATCGGCAACCAAAGGCACCGGTCTCGACGAGGCAATGGAATGGCAAGTATCATGTTGGAAGGCAGCTCTGCGTGCAAGGGAAGCTTCCTGCACACAAGAGTTTGGCATGTAGCCCAGGATAGATCCTGCTTCAAGCCTTAATGTAGAGATTACCAGTGTGCGTTAACATCTAGCCTATGGTGCACTGTTGATGTTCTTGAGGATGATATTTAAATAGCAGCTGATTGGCAGCTCTTCCAGCCTTTCTCCCATGTCTTCATGTGTCTTCCAGAACACTTACATGACTACAGTTACTAGGTAAGCTGGCTCTGATTTAGCTCCCTGTCTTCCAGAAATTAAGCTAAGGCTTGCTTCCTGTCAGATTCTTGACAGGCATGGTGGTACTACATTCCAGCACTCAGGAAGATTATGCTGGACAATTACTGTGAGTTTGAGGCTAGCCTGGTCTACTTAGTAAGATTGAGGCCAGCTAAGGCTACGTGAAACTCTGCTGCAATCCCCTCCATCTAAAAAAGGATTCTCAAGTTTTATCTGTGATCCCACTACTTACCTCGACAATGAAGTTCTTTCCATCGTCACAGAGCAGCGAAGCGACAGCGCTTGCTGTCTTAGCTCATGGTGGTTCAGTAGATGCAGAGATCAGTTTTTACTTCTGAACTGTGCATATGCACAGCCCAGCTGTAATAGCAGAGTATAGGTACCTGGCACTCAGTTCGATCGTGCCTGCCTATAATCTCAGCACTCTGGAGGCAGAGGCAAGAGGGTCAGGAATTCAAGGCCACCTTCGGGTACTTGGTGAGTTCAAAGTTAGCCTGGGCTACTTGAGATTTTGTTTCAAAAAAGAAAAAGCAGAATAATCTTCTAATCTGTATTATATCTTTGTATCTAAAGAGCTTTGATTATGCCTCCAATGTAAGGTTTATATTATTACTGTTCATGCTTTATACTTGGAAGTTAGTTTTGTTAAACTATTGCACTTTCTTTCCCCAGGTTAGTTGAAACGCTGAAAAGCAGACAGTGAGTCCATTCGTCCCAGCGCCTGTGAACCAAATGCTACATCACATACTCATTGGAGCCAGTCAGATGTACTTCCCATGACTGTTGGAACTGTGTGATTCTGGCATATACAGACCTGACTTCAATATTTGTAATAAATATAAAAAACAAGTATTTGGTGAGAGGGTTAGCTTGATTGAATCAAATGGTTTATGTAATATAAAATATTTCTTCCTTGTTTTCCTGTGTTAAGGTATATATTCTATTTGTATGGAATTCTTACTCCAATAGAGTTCTATTAAAGAATGTACACTCTTAGGGGGAACCCTTCTTTTTAAATTAGTGGTTGCATCTTGTTTGTATGAACACTAATATTTAGCTCATCTTTCCCCCTTAAAATGAATTAAGGCTTTCCAAAGATTAGTCTTAGTAAAGTAGATTAGAAATATAGAGTGTATAATCTTCATATGTTTACTTTGTTGGCTCACTAAACTGACTTACATTATTTTATAATACTTAAGAGTTGTTGAAAGAATTTTATGTATGTTGACCTGAACTTTGTGCAGGAGCTCTGTAAGGAAGGTGGGGCTCTGCAGTGTTGCTTTACCAGGCCCTATACAGTGACGTGGGGAAGTGTTCAGTCAGGCTTGTGGGTCAGAAACTTGTGTCCTAAATCATACCGTTCCTGGAAATGCCAACACTGGGGACGTGGACACCTAGGTGTGGTGGCACACACCTGTAATCCTACTGCTCAGGAGACAGAGGTAGGAAGACCAAGAGTTCAGCTTTGTGGTGAGTCTGAGGCCAGCCTGGGCTGCTCGAGACTGTGTCTCAAAACAACAAAAAACCAAACAACCAAAACAATTAGGATCAAGTAGTTTCGGCTATTCAAAGTAATGTTTGTATAAACTCTTGTCTATGCTAGTAAAATGAAAAGGATACAGTCAGACGGATCCCAAATGGCTGTTTGATGAGTTCACAACACAATACAAAAACTTCACATGAAAAGAAATAAAAAGCAATTTTAATAAGCAGTAACGAGATGTCTTTAGTGTCTTCCATTCATTTACCTTTGTTAATAAAATGTCTTTACTGTTTTCCATTCATTTACCTTGGTATGAAATTGGCTAGAAATAAAAATCTTACTGGTTCTGTAGCAAAAATGAAATATTCCTAGTTTCAAAAATTAGGCATACTGTGTAGGCTTAAAGATTGTCTGCCGAGGAATCTTCTGAACCCAGTAACCCACGTACTTAGCTATAGTGTGCAGTATGGTCCCAAGTGTTACTAACACTGTGGAGTTCTTTCAATAGGTTAGACAACTGGCACTTTAACATTTAGGCATTGGTAGAGACTTGGGCTCTAGCCTTCTCTGCCATCTATGTGGTCACTTTGGAGTAAGTGAATGGGATCTTTTAAGCTCTAAGCTGGCCTCAAACTCCTGGTGATCCTCCTACCTGGCTCCTGGAGCGCTGAAGTTGTGGCTGTGCAGCCACCATAGCCAGCTTGGGATTCATAACCTTTTTATTGCCTCGTTTTATAGTTTCTTTGAAATCTTTTTAGGAACCCTCTCCCTCCAGGCACAGGTTTTCTCAGTACAACTCATCAAAACAAAATGAATACCCTTTTGAGGGGCAAAGGCTTTTGTTTCCATATGAATACTAGTATCTATATATTTGAACATTCCATTTCATTGGAATATATTCATACCTGAGGCCAGTAGTGGCTCAGTGGGTTGTCTGGTATGGAAGGATGAGGATCAATGTCTTAGAACCAGACATATCTTCCAGCCCCGTGCTAGGGCTGGAGACAGTCTAGCTTGGCTAGTCTAGCTGAAATGGCAAGGGCCAGGGAGATTCCTGTCTCATGAAGTAAGGTGGAACATGCTTGAAGATGGAACACAAGTCGACCCCAGGACCTTCCTATCTACACACATAGGTAAGTGCACCCCTCACACCCTAATATAGACCATGCAAGAGATACAGAGTTGGTATAGGATATATATTTGTCAGGTAGGCAAGTGGCACTGTAATTTATACCTTAGCTTCCATCTGGCCAGTGGTACATAGCTGGGAAATGGTAGAAGAGTAATTTACAGAGTACTAGGCTTATTCTCAAGGTCCTGAGCACTCGAAGACAGAAAAAAAGGGTCTGGAAGGCACACGCTGCCTGACACAGCCCCTGCCATCTCAATCTCGTCATGATTCCGTTGATATATAGGCTAGAATAAATCCTGAGTTTTATTGTTGATACTTGCCAAGTAAATCTGAACACTAGAGTGTGCACGCGTGCAAATTGGTCATGTGTATTTTGAATCTTGGTTCTACTACCCACATTCCACATCTCTGTAGTTTATTTGCTGAGTCTGTTTCATCTGTAAAATAGGAACAATTCTGAATCATATCAGACCTAAGGTGTATGCCAAGTGCCTAACACACAGGACGAGTTTTCTGTTTCCCAAACACTGGGCACTGAAGAACATTGCTTCAACCTTGAGTGCAATAAGCAAATGACGCGGCTGAACAACTAAAAAGTTTCCTCTAAATGTGTGAGTCACTACAGACTTAGGCAGATTCAACCTTAGAACCAACTGGCAAAGTTTCAGTGAAACCATATACTAATTTCTGTTCCTTGTTAGTTGTTTGCTCCATTTTGATTATGAAATTTTTGTATAAAAGCAAAATCTGAAAACCTAGAACACTAAATTTTACAAGTATTGCTAGTGCCATTTAAGGCCTCTGCCAGCACACACTGGATCTGAATCCTTTTCCTTCTTAGGACTTTTATCTTCAAACACTGAAATCATTCTCTTTATCCACCTACATATGTTCTACAGAAACACACACACACACACACACACACCACTGAATCATCTGGAGGGAAGCCTGTGATACAGTGGAGTTTCTCATGCTCCATCACTGACAGCACTTTTGTCTCTGACACCTACAGGACAAGACCTTACTGCGTCTTTTTCTAAACTCACTGTACTGGCTACTTTTGTGTGTCAGCTTGACACAACCTGGAGTTATCACAGAGAAAGGAGCTTCAGGTGAGAAAATGCCTCCATGAGATCCAGGTGTAAGACATTTTCTCAATTAGCGATCAAGGGGGGAGGGCCCCTTGTGGGTGGTACCATCTGTGGGCTGGTAGTCCTGGGCTCTATAAGAAAGCAAGCTGAGCAAGCCGGGAGAAGCAAGCCAGTAAGTAACATCCCTCCATGGCCTCTGCATCAGCTCCTGCTTCCTGACCTGCTTGAGTTCCAGTCCTGACTTCCTTTGGTGATGAACAGCAGCATGGAAGTGTAAGCTGAAAAAACCCTTTCATCCCCAACTTGTTTCTTAGTCATGATGTTTGTGCAGGAATAGAAACCCTGACGAAGACACTCGCCTTGCTTTGTTGGTTTACTGTCTTGTATTCCATTTATTTAAGTTTTAGAATTGGCTTTATTAATTAACTTACCATGAACTTTTTTGGGGTTTTGCTTCCATATGGACTCAACCAGTGGGATGAACTTGGGAAAACATTATGATACTAAACCCACCAGCATGGCTGTATCTATTTGCACAGACTTCTAAATGCCTTCTGATAAGTTTACATGTTATCATACTTTGTTTTACTTACTTGTTCCTAATATCTTCTTTATATTTGTTTTCTGAGGCAGGATCTATGTTTTCAAACTCACAGAGATCACTTGCCTCTGGCACCAGAGTGCTGGGATTAAAGGTATGCAATACCACACTAGGTTATTTGTGAAAAAGCTAGGCTTTAAATCATGTCATGTAGTATCATAGTCTTTTTTAGACAGGAATAGCATATAAACATTTTAATTAAAAAAAATACAAGCATGGTTACATAAAATATACATTGCAAATCTATGCCAAAGTTTTAACTTAATTTCTTTTGGTTGAGACCCGGTCTTAGTCCAGCTGCTCTGAACCTCATGGCAATCCTCTTGCCTGAGCCGTCCAAGTCCAGAGATTACAGGTGTTAAGCCACTACACCCACTTCCCAAAGTTTAGCATAAGGAGCAAAATCTGCTGGACACTCAGCCCAGAACACTAAAGCAGCCATTTAGGTTTTCACCCTGGTGGAGACAGATGAGTTAGTGCACACAGGGACCTCACTCCACCATTGCTAAGTCTCTGAGGCTGTGGGACTTTTGTCTCTTGGCCTTGTAGCCCGGGCGCAGGAACTCTATCTTTCTCTTCTTTGCTTCACTTTTATTTTTATGTTTCTTCAACTTCTTTTTGGCAGCAATGTCAGGATTGGTTACAAACTTGAAGAGAAACCAGAAATCTTTCATTACTTTAAAGTACATGTGAAAAGAATCCAAATCACATGCAGAACACGTGTCATTAATGAAAACACTCCTCCCAAGCCCCCTTTCCCCCAGGAACAGCGGCACACTTGGTGCACAGTGTACTGCTAGTTAGTACTTGCTAAGCCCATAGACGAGCCTTGTTACTCGAGAACTCACCTCCAGGGCCTTCCTCTTCTTCCTGAGCGCCCTCCTTTCACCAGCCTGTTTCTGGACAGAGGCAAAGGCTAAGGAGAAGCTCTCGAGTCCAACCAGCTTTTTGAGTAATTCTATGATTTCCTGGGATAAATTCTTCAGCACAGGATCTAATCACACAAAAAGAAAAGATCAAAGTAACATCTAAAGTCCTGTGTTGTCATGACTGTTACTGTTCAACACAAATCTGAAACTGGCTTCTGAGTGCCCGAGATACAGCAAGACACCAGGAACCTGGCTGCGAAGACATTAATACAACCTAGGACCTTGGCAGTGTTTTGGGTTACCTCTGTGAGCCTACTCAGTTCTGCAGCTGTTTCTTTGGCCTCTGATGCACAGGTCAGAGTCTAACTGTGCCTACAATATCGGTTTTTGTAATGACAGATTGAGAATCTGTATTCTTTCCTACCCTCCCTGTTGCTCTCTATAAAATACAAATCAGCCACAGTGTTTGTCTATTTCTCAAATACCATGGGAATTAAGATGCATACCAAGTCCCTAACACACAGAACGGACTGTTCTGAATACTCTGGGCACTAAAGAATATCACTTCAACACGAACATGAAGTGCAGTGAGCAAAAAGATGGACTGGGCTGAACAGCTAATAACATTCTGCTAAATGTGTGGCTTTCTATAGCATTAGGTATAAGAACCTTAAGACCGATTGCTAAGATCTCAATGAAATCATATGCTAATTTCTATTTTCTTTCTATTACTTAGTTATTTAGGCCACACATTTAACAAATTAAATTATAAGGTATTTGTGAATAAGCAAAATATGAAACCTAGGATCTAATAAAATCTGCTTCCTTTGTCTTATGTTTAAACTGTTTAAAAGTTTTTTGTTTTTGTCATTTTGAGATACTTTCCCCATGTAGCTCAAGCAAACCCCAACTCCCCGTTCTCCTATCTGAGCCTCCAGAGTACTGGGGTTGCAGGTACTCAACACCTGTCCAGCTCCCTGTGGGGTTTAGGATACCCCAAACCTGCCCGATAGTACAGTCATCATTTTGTACAAGTGAAACATTTTTTGAGACTTTGTTTCACTGAATAGTCTTGGCTAGCCTTGAGTTTGTCAAGATCCATCTGCCTCATGAGTCAAACTCAACACCATTTTGACATGACTGGAATCATACAAGCAGTTTGTTAAATATAATGGAAAATACATGTTTGTCAATTAACCATTTTCTTCCTTAAAATCTGGCAGGAAAGGAAGACAAAAAGGATGGGTCATCCAGCATCCAGGTGAGAAGTAAGGGTCTCAGTGTGCAGACGTCAGGAGGACAGAGATGGCAGGCTTACCTTGCTCTGAATAGGTGCTGTTGAGTTCTCGAAACAGGGGAGCGATGATCACTGGGAGATAAGGCTTTACCCGGTCTACTCCAAGATCCACGGCTACCGCACCGAGGAACTTAAAGATGCAAGTTCTCTGAAAGAAGACAGTGTTTTCACTTGAAATGTCTCTGCGCAACATTCAGTTATGTAAGCAGTGTTCATTTGAAAAGCAGAGTTCACTCTATTGTGAGATATTGTTGCAGATTTAGGTTCAAATTATAAAATCCTAAGGATCTGAAGGTCTCATGAATAACATTAAAATATTCAAAAAACCCCAAACCCCAAAACAAACACCCCAAACCAAAACTTCCGAACAAATAAAACATCAGGCATTGTAACTGATGCCTCTAAATGTAGCACAGGAAGCTGAGGCAGGATTCCTACAAGTTTTAGACCAGCCTAGGATATAAAGCAAGTTCAGGGCAGAACCTGTGTCAAGCTGGGCATAGTGGTGCATGCTTTTAATCCCAGCACTCAGGAGGCAGGGGCAGGGGTAGGGGCAGAGGCAGGCGGATCTAAGTTTGAGGTTAGGCTGATCTAGATAGGGAGTTGCAGGATGGCCAGAGCTACACAGAGAAATCCTCTTTCCACAAACCCAAATCAAACCAACCAACCAAAACCCCTGTGTGAAAAAACAGGAGCATGCATACTGGCACACTGCTCTGATGCCAGCATTTGGGAGGTAGAGGCAGACAGAGCCCTGTGAATTCCAGGTGAGCTGAGCTGAGCAGAGCCAGGCCAGCCAGAGCTATGTAGTAAGCTGAGACCCCTTCTTAGACAACAGTAACAAATGAACAAGCCGGGCAGTGGTGGCGCATGCCTTTAATCCCATTGCTTGGGAGGCAGAGGCAGGTGGATTTCTGAGTTCGAGGTCAGCCTGGTCTACAGAGTGAGTTCCAGGACAGCCAGGGCTACAAAGAGAAACCCTGTCTCGAAAAAACAAAAAACAAAAACAACAAAAAAATCCCAAAAAACCAAATGAACAACAAAGCCTTTTAGTTGTCCTGCCATACCTTTAAGGGGTTTCTGGGCGAATAGGCAGCTTCCAGCTTAGCCATTCGGGACAGCTTCTGGATCAGCCACATCAATGTGGCTAGCTTGCTGGGCTCTTCCTTCTCTTCTCTGTTGGATTCCATCTTTCCATCTGCTCCAGCCTTCTCTTCTGCCGCCTCTCTGGCCAGAGCGTCTCCTAAAGTGTCCTGTTCTTCTGAGTCTTTTAACTCTCCTTGCTTGTTCCCAGATTCAAGTTCCAGTAAATACAAGACTTTTGCTATGAACAGTAAGTTCTTAACAACCTTAAAAGGTATGGAGGGTGGAGGTTAGAAACAAGTGTGGCTTGTTGGAGCCTAACCTAAGGTGCAGTATACAGAGACCATGGGCACAGCACCATGCACTGACGGCTGCGTGCTTCAAATTCTTCAAGTTCTTCCATAGAGTGCAGCCAAATTCACTCTCTAGTTATAAATTCACGTAACTAGTTCCACCTGGCTTAGTTCTGTCCTCAAAAATCACAGAATAGGTAAGATATTTCCCTATGGAATAACCATTTTTATTTTACCTTGCACTAAATTCTTTGAATCCAATTATGTAGAAGTAATATTAACTGATTAGTTGCTTTCTATCCATTCTCTGATTCAACTGTAAAAGATCTCTCTGAGATATTATTACCAGGAGGAAATCAAAAACAAAATGAAGCTCAGAGTTACTGTAAGTTCCAGCAGTGTGAAATGTCACCGGTGGGCAGTCAGGGTTCAACAGACTTTAGAATCCAATGCCAAGTACTCGATTCTGCCATCCATTCCTTCCCTGACCCTGACATGATAAACCATGCTACCATTTACTTTTTAAAGATAAGAGTTGAGACCTGTAGCCCAGGCTGGCCTCAAACTGCCTTCCACCTCAGCCTCTCAAGGGCTGGGATTACAGGCATGAGCTATTATACTGGCTATAATTACATTTTCTCTTATGGAAGTACATAAACTATTTTTAATGATTGGATAATGTATGTTTTTAAGGACACCAATTTTTAGGTCAGACTGTGAACAGCATTCTTCCTCTTTAATTTCCAGGGGTGGAAAAGAAATTCATTATCAGGTTGTACTACAACTGCTAACCTAACCCATCAATTAACCCCTTTAAAGCTTTGGTCACTAAGCAGAATTGGGAATGGTGGTGAAGCCAAGAGTTATTCAGTATCCACCCTAGAGTCAACTAGACATGCCTGTATAACTGCACACACACTGGAGTGGATCTTCACACTTTATCAAATATGCCGGACACTAGAGTTGGCGAAAACCAAAAGAAAGCAAGTAACAAATGCAAGCCTACGCTTAGTCTGTTGGCTCTCTTATCCTGAGACGGCTCCATACACTCTTACCTGCTCTCCTAGAGACTCATCCAAGAATTTAGAATGCAGCTGATAGCATGAAGCCAGAGAGATACTCTTCATCTGTGAAAAGAAACGGATATTAGCAGACAGACAGCACATTTGTTGAGTTATTAAAAGACAAAAACAAAAATAAAAAAATTCACCAACCAAACAAAACAACCCCAGTCATGTGTAGCAGTTGGGTACAGTGACACAGCTCTGAAATCCAAGCACACCTGGAACCTGAGTCAGAGGAGCCCTGTGAATCCAAGGCCAGCCTGGGATACACAGTGAGTTCTACAACTGCTTTATGTTTAGTGAAATCCTGTCTCAAAACCAAACCAACCCCAAGTCCCAACAAAAACCCCCAAAACAAAACTACTATTAATTCCATGTGCAGCAAGTCATCGGCTGGAATTTCTCCCACCCATGGGTTAGCCCCAAGGCAGCCCATACATCAGAGCAAACATCTCACTCAGTTTAGAAGGGAAGAGTAGGGTTTTAGAGAAACTGTACCTTAACAAACATACAAGCAACAACAACCAAACCCAAGCTAGGCATGCAGTGGTGCAACTCCCAGGACTGAAGGCTGAGGCAGGAGGTCACGGTAACTCTCAGGTCAGCTCGATTTTAGGCTGCCAGGGCTACATGGAGACTCTGTCTTTAAAAAAATAAAATAAAAAAAATGGTACCTTCTGGTCAAGGTCACTTGTTAGGAACCTGACTGCTACAGGGTCTGACGTCTTCTTTTTGGCCTTTTTGCCTTTCCATTTTTGAATAAGCTCTTCTGGTTGACAAGAAGCAAAGAGCAATCCAAAAATCTGGGACGCTGTGAGCCACACCCAGCTGTGCGGGTGTCTGAGGTGAGAGTGCACATGACCTGAAAGAGCAAAATGCATACTCAGGAACCTGCTTCCTTGGCTCCCTGGAGGGAGACACATACACATATGGAGGTACCTGTACTGGCTAGTTTTGTGTGTCAACTTGACACAAGCTGGAGTTATCACAGAGAAAGGAATTTCAGTTGAGAAAAATGCCTCCATGAGATCCAGGTGTAAGACATTTTCTCAATTAGTGATCAAGGGGGGAGGGCCCCTTGTGGGTGGTGCCATCCCTGGGCTGGTAGTCTTGGGGTCTATAAGAAGGCAGGCTGAGCAAGCCAGTAAGAAACATCCCTCCATCAGCTCCTGCTTCCTGCCCTGCTTGAGTTCCAGTCCTGACTTCCTTTGGTGATGAACAGCAGCATGGAAGTGTAAGCTCAATAAACCCTTTCATCCCAACTTGCATCTTGGTCATGATGTTTGTGCAGAAATAGAAACCCTGACTAAGACAGTACCCGTGGAACCTCTCTTATGGGCTGGGACCAAGGAGCTGAAGAGGACAATGACTGTCCCTGCTTTCCAGACAACAATTATAAAGTTAACTGTCTGGTAAACAATGCATGAAATACACACACACACACACACACACACACACACACACACACACACACACACACACACACACACACGAAATCCCCACCGTTCCCTATGAGCAGGTGCCACAGGAGCTAGTTTCAGAACCAGGGAGATAAGATGCGGTTCTCAGGCCATTTGTATAGGTCAGTAATGTAAACATGTATACAGATACAAGCTTAGTTCTAAGAAAAATTGGTGACAGAAAAGGATCATTTCTTTCTGAGTGCTTTCTACTAAGTATGTGCTATGGTAACCTTTAGACACCACAATTGTGAAGGAGAGATGCAGCTTTATCTTACAGAGGAAAGAGATGCCCCCCGGGGAGCTGGCGTCATGCAGAGTCAGAGGGCCCCAGAACTGGCCCTCGCCCAGAACTCAGTGCTTCAGCAACAGGAGGGATACAGGCCTCTCTCCATCACTGCTCTTGGCAGGTAAAACTACAAGTCTAATGTGACTGTCATTTAACCACAGCACTCTAGGTGAACATTCCTATTCTGACTAATCTAAATTTATACGTTAAAGTTCTGGGGTTACACTCTGCATTCAGAGAGTTCTATAGAGTACACAGAGCAACTTAATGTCCTCAAGTGAAAGGGGACTCTCCTGAGCCGTACTGTCAAGCCATGCTGGCTGAGTACACTAGGACACTAATGTTGTAGGGAGCTAAGCCACTGTGGACAACACCTACCTCATAAAAGGACCGGATGGGAACACACTGTGTGCAGACCTCAAGCCGTGCTGTAAGCAATGAAACCCTCTCTCCCTCCCTCCCTCTATTCCTTCTTATTAACAAGGGCCCCCAAAGAGAGTTCTTAATTGTAGGTCACATCTTAGCAAAGCTGGGGGAAGACAGGAAGGAAAGGGGAAGAGGAAGGAAGAGCTGGGGTGTGCGCGCGTGCGTGTGCGTGAGCGTGCGCGGAGCATGCTGAAGGAAACCGTCAGTCGCGCAGTACTTCCACAACTTTTGCCTTTTTCAAAAATTAATATCCTTTGTTTCATAAATAAAATGTATTAGTGATGAAGAAACACCCTTTCCCTCCAAAAAGAAACATTTCAGTGTACTAATCTGATGAGATCCTTTATGTCTTTTTTCTTATGGACTTAAATTACTTTCTGCAGTGTTCTTATCCAATTTTCAAGTACTTTAAATACTTTTAGATTAAATACTTACTCCAGATTTTACTCAAAGTCTCGGAGGGCTTGGTAAAGTGGATAAGACTACATTCCTTGATGAGTTTACTTATCAATGTGAGAAAAGCAAAAAGCAGGCGGTCTGCAGCCTTTTCCTCCGTCTCCTCTATGATCTAAACACATGAGAATGCATGCCAGTTGACATAACGACCTGGAAGCACCCGATGCACGCCTCTCTAGCATGTTTATTTCTACTAGGCTTCCCAACCACACACGGGCATTATCCCAGCCCCTTCACCACTTTTGCCAGTGGCAAGTCCACTCCCAGCTGTGACAACCAACAACGGAGTGAGATTCCCTAGCTCAGGGTCTTCACGGATCATGGGAGATGCCTTGCCTTTACCCCCACTGACTTCTTTTTAGGTAGTAGCTCAGTGTGTGTACCAAGCTGCTGTCAAAGTCCTAATTATGCTTTAGGTTCCCAAGTGCTTGGGATTAAAGGTGTGCATCACCAGAACAGGCTGCCCTGGGATTATGGGTGTGCATCATGACAGCAGGCTACCCCTGGGATTATGGGTGTGCATCATGACAAACAGGCTGTTCCTTGCTTGTTTTTGTGGTGCTGGGGGCACGCTGGGTAAGCACTCTATTGTGGAAATATTCCCTTTACCAGCTGCACTGAATTCTTGCTTTGACTAACAAAACTGCATGTTTAAATACAGTCCTAGCTATACTGCCTTTGATAAACATTTCCCAAGTTTTAGTACCTAGCAAATTACTTACATCTTTAAAATTTTCAGGATCAATTTCCTTTTCAATCACAGGAAGAAGAGTTCTAAGCCTTCTCTCAAAATCAACTCCTTCGCTTTCCACAAATAAACCACAGGTCAGGGCAGCTAGTTGCCTTTTTAATCGCTATTAAAAAACACAAAAACACAACAGTATGCAGGATTACAGAAAGGCAGATACTGACCACAGCAGAGACAATCCAGATGAATGCCATGTGCTAGTCCTATGCGGTGCTAGCTTTATATATGTGTATTTACCAGGGAGTGGCTGTGTGGACGGCAGGGAACTAGGAAAGGGCCAATGAGAGAGGAAAAAGGCTAAGGGGGAGGAATGGGGGTAATAAACATGCCGGTGAGAGCATAGGGGGCAGGGGGGAAGGTTCAAGGCAGATGGGGGCAAGAGCGGGGCAGGGGTGGAAAGGTTCAAGGCAGATGGGGGCAAGAGCGGGGCAGGGGTGGAAAGGTTCAAGGCAGATGGGGCAAGAGCGGGGCAGGGGTGGAAAGGTTCAAGGCAGATGGGGGCAAGAGCGGGGCAGGGGTGGAAAGGTTCAAGGCAGATGGGGCAAGAGCGGGCAGGACCAACCAGATCAAGAATGGATCAAAGTATAATTTTCAAAAAGGGAGAAGAAAAGAATGAAATCCTAGACAAACTCAGTGGAAGATGGGCCAGCGGTGACTGTGACAGTACTGGGGGGGAGGGGGGGAAGAAAAAACGTCATTACAGAAACCCAAGAACAAAACTGGAAGCAGAAGTGTCAGGCACTCACAGGGGAGTGTTCCCTTAACATTGTAACATTGTAGCATTGTAACATCGTAACATATGCAAAGTTACTCTCTACAGCTTCTATACTTTGTGCCAGTTTAAGAGCGTACTGCTTGCATAATCACAGGCCACTACATCTAGCATGCATTCTGATATAAACTGTGCACCAAAGCTAAGAAACGTTGTCACTGAACCATGACCAAAAGCAACACTAACCTTTTTTGCTTCAAACCAGGACGTGACTAGACCAAACAGCCAGTCTTTCTTCTCAAGGCTGACCTTGCTGAGTAAGGACTTGATCGCCATGGAGGCCATCCTTTTGCACATGGCAGAGTCATCGTTGACCATCGTCAGGCAAAGGGGGATGAAGAACATCCCGCAGTTGTCATGGAGGAGCCCCTGTGGAAAAGCGGGCAGTGGTGAGAATGGACTGCTACGGGCGTGTGACCACACAGAGCCAGGCTCCCAGAGCTCACGGGCAAAGCGTACCTGAGGGAAGGTCTCAAACAGATAGGCGACCATTTCCAAAGTGGATTCTCTTCCCGTCTCATGTTCATAACTAGGGCAAGAATGTAGGTAGACTCAGTATATCATGATTATTTTCAATTAAGATGTATCAGTCTGTCAGCTTATTAAACAACTGGGAGCTCCTCTGCTCCCTGCATGTCAGTGACTGTGTGAACCCATCATGCACCAACATTCTTCTAAGTAGACAGAGCAGACCGAGTGAAAAGCATCTCACAGAAACGCCAGGGAAGCCAAGAGCAACAGAGCAGCATCCACAGAGAAACCACCACTATGCCCAGGCTGTCCCTTCAAGATTGTTGCCACACTAAAAGCAAAAAAGAAAGCACCCTCTGCTTCATAAGCTCACGGCTGTGCTTACTTCAGCTGAGCAAGCATGAATTCCAAGTTTGGTCTCAATTTCTCACCGAGGGGATAGTCAAGAATGTATTTCAGGAAAACCTAAGAACAAAGCACACAGATTACATGGAGCCTGTCTGTCCAGGCAAGAACCCTTGCCTCCCCTTGTTTCCTTATGAGGCAGGAGACTGACACAAGGCACTGGGCTTGTTAGGCCAACAGTGTACCACTGAGTTATGTCTCCAGGATTCCCTTCTGCTAAGATGCTGTCTGGGACTCACAGGAGGGACAAACCGACCAAGTCAGGCTTTCCAACGAACTCCAGATGAAGCTGTCTGCTAGGCATAGAGCTGTGCCCCTTTCTGTCTCCATGTCACTCACTGACATCTGGCTCCATGGCAGGTCCCGCCTAGGACCACATGGTTAAAGCTCCAAGCCTAAGCCTGCACATCCGAAGCTTCTCTGTCAGGTGGTTATCACCGACAGTGGTAACTACTGCACTCAGTGCCCATGTACCCAGCACCGTTAACCCTTGCTTAGCCCTCCACGTCCTCACACAGTAGGTGATAGAAATAAAGTGGTGGAACAGAGAGATCGAAATAACCTTCTGGTCCAAACTGCAATTTTTAAAAAATTATCCATTTAGTTTGTGCGTGTATGTGTTTGCACATGCATGGGGGCGGAGGACACCTTGCAGGAGTTCGTTCTTCCATCATGTGGGTCCCTGGGATCAAACTCAGATCAGTAGGGTTGGCAGCAAGTGCTTTTACCTGCTGAGCCACCTAGCCTGCCACTTCATTTCTAACCCGCCAGGACTCGGCTGTAGTTAGGTACGCGGCAAGAACGAAGGCGTACCCTTAAACACCCAGAGCCTGCTTTGTTCCGATGCTAAAACGGGGCTGCTAGATGCCTATAGGAACTGTGCAGACTGTGTAAGTGGCCAGGTTGAATAAATAATGTGCTGTATACTGCCCCCTTTGGAATCACTATGTATAAAGCATAAGATCCTATTTCTTGGCGTAGAGGAGCGGATTCCCTCCCTAGCACAGCAAATGAGAGCAGATTATAAGCCAAAATGAAGATCAGCAATCATGTACGTGAAGTCCCGGGCATATGCTAGTGCTTTACAGCACTTGACCCTCTGTGGTCAAGCACTATTCTGTTTCTAGGGATTCACTTCCTCTCTTCCACCTGGCCTCATCAGCAGCCTAAACCCTGTACAAAACTGCAACTCTGACATCACCTCTTGGCTATGGTACGTGGTGTTCCTAAGAGACGAGATGGACAGATGTATAAGCAAATGTTATCACGTCACTCCTCTGCCTAAGGATTACAATGACTGCTTACTATTCTGACACTAAAAATTTTACTTATTATTTATTTACTTAGTTTATGTGTGTGTGAGATGTGTGTCACAGTGTGTATGTGGAGGTCAGAGGATAATTTGTGGGAGTGGTTTTCTCTTTCTACTTTATCGGTTCCGAGGAGTGCACGTAAGGCTTAAGGCTCGGCAGCCAGCACCTTTACCCACAATGCTCTCTCACTGGCCTCAAAGCCTCCATCTTTAAGCAGACCACAAGGTCCTGCCTAGTCACCTGTGCTCCGCTCTGAAGTAAGTGCAGCTCTTGCTCACCACAAAAGTTACTTTCTGAAGGCGTCTACTACTTCACCTGGAAGAATAAGCCTTACTCTTCTGTCACTCCTCACTGGCCTTCTGACCGCCTCCTCTCGTAGCCTGAATCTCAGAACACAGCAACAGCATCACACAAGTCCGTCTTCAGAACCCAGCCAGAGGTCACCTAACTATAGAAGCCAGAGCTGGCAGGGAGTGGCCTAACATTCACTACAGAAATACCTTCCGTCTACGCACCTGTCTGCACTGGACCCTGGCGGGCTCATTTTGTGCAGAAATTGCCAACTTTGATACTTTTCTCATGATATCATCAATTTCTGGGACCAATAATTTTCTTGATAAAATAGCCTAAAATATAAAGGGAAAAGACATACAAATTTTATGCAAGGATGGAAATAAGTAGGCACGATGTTAAAGTGGTCACAGGCAGTTTTCAAACACAAGGAAAATAACTAAAAGAAAAAGCAGTTACTTAAAAAAGATGAAAATGGAAAACAAATGTAGTTCATCAAATTAAGAACAATGAAGAACAATATGATAATCTAGAGCATTAAATCTGTACATAGCTCCCTGGGCTTGGATAAATATGTATGTACATATGTACTTATGTATGTATGTATGTACATATGTATGTATGTATGCATGTATGCATGCACACAATGCTAGAGACTGAAGCAGGCCCTTTCACACCCTAGTGTTTTACCACTGAGACCAATCCCAACCCCTCTGGGAAGGTGACTACAGCTCTCATGTTTAAATACTGTGTTAGGGGCTGGAGAGTGGCTCCATGGTTAGGAGGACGGGCTGTTCTCTGAGAGGTCTTGAGTTCACTGCCTAGCCACACGGTGGCTCATGACTATCTATAACTGTGGGCCCATGGGATCCAATGCCCTTTCTATTGTGCAGACATACATGTAGACAAAATACCCATATACATAAACAAATAATTCTTTAAAAATACTATATTAGCTTATAACTATCAAAATCATAATAACCATCATCAATTAAGTAGTATGTGCCATATTATTCTAGGATCTGACCTGAGTGCATTAATGTCCAAAACCAACATTTGGTGACATCATACCTTTAGAAGACCAAATGCAGTGGCTTGTCTTGAAGTATCATAAATGTCTTCCTCAGCATAAGCCAGGAGAACCTGAAGTTGTTTCTCAGTTATCTGGTGAGACTTGACTTTCTTTACAACGATGGTCACACACTGTAAGTCACAACAGTGGAGTTAGCCGCAGCCACTGAAGGCGAGGGGCTAATGAAACAAAAAGATGTGATGTGGATGCCAGGCCTGGCCCTCCCCCACTGGCTGGTCCTGGCTCTCCCTAACTGATGGCTGGTCCTGGCTCTCCCCCACTGGCTGGTCTTGGCTCTCCCCCACTGATGGCTGGTCCTGGCTCTCCCCCACTGATGGCCAGTTCTGGCTCTCTCTAACTGTAACTGTTTCTTCTCACCTTGAAACAATTCACGACCAGGTGGAAGTTCTGGCCCCGGGCAGCCCCCTGTTTTGCATAGTTCTTCAGCAAGAGGAAAAGGTGTTTCGTCAGTTGCTCTGCTTTGGTTGCTATGGAAGGCAGAGGGAACCGCAAGACCCATATCAGGCACTGCAAAGCACCTGTGATCACCTGAGAAAACAATGCAAAGCTATGACTCAGACAGGCAAGGAGCTGAGATATGTAGATCCTACTCTGGAGATCTAGTCACCAAGTGTTAAGTTTCTCGTTTCTTTAAAAAATGTTTTTAGACTATTTTATGTGTTTAAGTGAAGAGGGCATCGGACCCTCTGGAGCTGGAGTCATAGCTGGTTGTGAGCCATGTGGTGCTGGGAACGGAACCCGGGTCCTCTGTAAGAGCACTGCTCTTAGCTGCTGAGCTCTCTCCAGGCCCAAGTCACTCATTTCTTGCTGTAGAAGAGATGACTCCCTGTCACAGCAAGTGAAGGCAAATCACAAGTGAAAAACAAAAGGTGCTCATTTACCATGTTCCTAAGGATTTGGACAGACTGGACAGTGTCAGGATTTTTTCCTTACAGTTTAATTTAAAATAGCTTTTTAATTCCTAGAGTGGCACCTTGATGTAGCCCATCCCGACGCTGTGTTCTTACCGTGGGTTGGCTGACGCTGTTTGTATTCTAACGCTAATATTGGGTCCCCATGACTGGGTGCCCCTGAGACGAGAGTCTTCACATAGTGATCCTGCTCCAAGTTATTTCTGATTGTTAAATAAAGATGCCAACAGCCAAGAGACATAGGTGGGGTTCAGGTTTTGTGGGCTTGGGGTCAGAGAATCATGAGAAGAAAGATACAGGAGGAGGAAGGAGAAGCCACCATGGGTTAGGTGAGCCAAAAGAACATGGCCCCGAGAGTTAGCCAATTGGAGTTAAGAGCAATCCAGATGAAACATAGTAAATAGTGAGCAATAACTCAGGGTTATCGATAGGAAAATAGATTCTAATAACATGGAGGGTAGGTATTTACCCAACTCTTGTGCTGTTTAAGGTTTATTGTAAATATAAAGGCTATGTATGCTTTTTATCTGGGAACTAAAGGGTCAAAGGCAGGGTAGAAACCCCAGGTTGGGATTAAATAATTGCTACAACATGTTCTACGTACAAGTGTACGTGTGTACGTGTGTGTGTATGTGTGTCTTTATATATACATACTACTGGGTGCTGTGTCTTTATATATACATACTACTGGGTATCACTGGGTATCACTGGCACTGCCACCGCCACCACCTTTTGTGAAATCCAGGGCCCTTCACATGCTAGGTATGTGATCTCTATTCCTAGTAAACCACTGGGTATTATAAATACAAAGATAGCTAGTTGTGGTGGCTCGTGCCTGTGCATTTGGGAGGCTAAGGCAGGGAGATCTTGAGTTTGAGGCCAACTTGGGCTACATAGTTAAGAGTCTGTATCAAAAGCCCCAAACATAAATATAACTTCTGTGTTAAGAAGAGACAAGAGGCTCAAAATTAGGCCTAAGAACACGTGACATTTCCTCCAGCTACACACATGTACAAGGATAGGGAGAGTGTGCTGGTACTTGTGATCACAGAGTCCCCAAGTCCCCAGGGTCAGACAGTCCTGCAGTACCTAATCCACTCCCTCTAGCACAATGGCATCCACACAGGGCTGGATTATGAAGAGATATAAAGAGTCTGGTCATCTGAAAGATCTGGGCTTCTGTCTGAGCTTTCTAAGTGATGGCCTGTGTGACTCTGGAGATGTAGCTAACCTCCCAGTATCTTCGTCTGAGAAGCAGGTGCTCTGCTAAGGAGATGGCGGATCTGGATTCTGAGAGGTTCATCACACAGACCATGGCTCCCTGCCTGCCCTAGCTTCCCCACTAAAATCTCCCTTGGGCTACAACTATAACCCAGTGGTACAGCACTTCTCTAGTGCAGTAAGGTCCTAGGTTCATTCAAAAACAAAGCAAAACTGGGGCTCAAGAGGTAGTTGCTGCTCTTTCAGAGACTCTAAGTTTGGTTACTAGCACGTCAAATAGCTCACAACTGCCTGAAACTTCAGCATTTCAGAGATCCATTGCTCTCTTCTGGATTCCTTGGGCATCCAGGTATTATGTAGACACACATACGCATAAAGAAAAATAAAGTAAAATCTTCAAAAAGAAACAATCCGCCTCAGAAATGAGCAGAGTCGGAGATGACGTCATGAGGATAATGACGATGATGACCACCATGAAGATGAAGATTAGTGGCCTGGGGATAGCCCTGGAGGTGTTTTGAGAATCAAATTAGGTAGTGTAGTAAAAGGCCTTTCACAGATGCGTAGGGCTATCCACACAGGTGGGACTCTGTGTGTGGTGCTGCTTTATGTGCACGCTGGGCTCCAACGTCAGGTCCTGATGATCACACACTATGAACCTTTCTTGCTAAGCCTTCTTCCTACACGCCCCTCTAGTTATTTTCATCGAAGTGGACAGAGAAGTAAATGTTCCTGAGGTAAGTTTCGGTAGCCACAGTGCAGCCCTTGAGAAGGAGCAGATGCTCTAACATGGACCAGTCCTCACCTTCACATCCTGGGCACTCAGGCAGTTTATGAGGACGGACACAAAAGGATCCAACATTTCCAGCACGTGCTCACTAGAAGACTTGATCTTGGAAGTCTTTAGACTCAGGTGCAGCAGCTGAAAGGTTTGAAGAGGATATTTTACATTATTTCTCCAGAATACTAGCTGCATGAGGTAAAGGAACTGACTTGCAGAGATGAATATGACATTTCAAGATGCTTCTATTCAAAATAAAACAAGAAAATGAAGAAATCTAAGAATCGACTCTCAGAAAGCCGTGCTTGTGGGAACTCGGCCTGCAGCTAAGATGCTATTCACCAAATGACCACCCAGCATCTCCTGGGGTTCCAGCACTGGCTCCATGCACAGGGCACAGCAATGACCAGAACAGACCTGGTGCCTGCACTTAGCGAGGAACACTTAAACAGTGAGTTTAGAGCTGAAGGAAGTCAGGCTCACTACAGTATATGTCGGGATGGTACAGTAGGAGCCTCCAGCCTGCAGCCCAAAAGGACCAGGAAAAAAAGTAAGCCCCAGGAACTAAGAATGATCAGATTTTAAAAAATATCAAGGGGAGGTCCCAAGGTCTGACGCTATTACTGAGGCTATGGAGCACTCACAAAAAGGGACCTATCATGACTGCCCTCTGAAAGACCCAACAAGCAGCTGAAAGAGTCAGATGCAGATATTTGCACCCAACCAATGGACAGAAGATGCTGACTCCTGTGGTTGAATTAGGGAAA
This sequence comes from Uromys caudimaculatus, assembly GCA_028551405.1. Taxonomy (NCBI): domain Eukaryota; kingdom Metazoa; phylum Chordata; class Mammalia; order Rodentia; family Muridae; genus Uromys; species Uromys caudimaculatus. Next base: position 92,812,006 of record CM052707.1, on the reverse strand, counting down.
GGCTGAAAGAAGCTGAGGAGGAGGGCGACCCTGTAGGAGGACCAGCAGTCTCAATTAACCTGGACCCCCGAGATCTCTCAGACACTGGATCACCAACCAGGCAGCATACACCAGCTGATATGAGGCCCCCAACACATATACAGCAGAGGACTGCTGGGTCTAGGTTCGGTCAGAGAAGATGTACCTAACCCTCAAGAGACTGGAGGCCCCAGGGAGTTTAGAGGTCAGGTGGGGTGGGGGGTGGGGACATCCATGTGGAACAGTGGGAGGGTGGACGGAGGCGGGGGGAGGATAAAATCTGGAGTGTTAAAAAAAAAATAAATTAATTTTTAAAAAAATCTCATCACCTTAAAAAATACAGTGAAATTCTAATAAATATTAGGTCGGAATAGTAACTCTGAGACAACTGCATCATCAAAGAAGAGGCCAAGAATGGTGGTGCACACTTGTAATCCCAGCTCAGGACATAGAGGCAGGTCAACACTGCCAATTCTGAGGCCAGCCTGGTCATATAGAGATCCAGGCCGGCCAGAGGGCGTGGTATTGGAAGTATTAGTAGAGGCAAATAGTAATTTGAGGACCACAGGAGGTGAGTGGCACCTAAGAGTCTGCAGACAGTTAACCAGGAGATAAGTTGTAAGGTAAGTTCTTACCCGAAGCCCAGACTCAATAAATATGTGCATGTTGGTTTTCTTGCTCACGACAGCTTTCGGCCCACCTCGAGCCGGAGTTGCGGGGAGCAGAAGGCAGCTCTGGGGTGGTAGTCGGGTGTCAGGCACAGGGGCTGCTGGCTTTCTGTTAATCAATCGCAATGGGAAAAATGAAAGAGCACTGTCACCAGCCTCAGAGAAGCTGCTGTGGCCTCCTGGAGAACTGGGCAGCACTGACAGGGCCCAGCTGCTCGAGTCACAGCAGTTCCTAGACTAAGGAACGGGTCTGAGTGAAGGCAGACAGCAAGAGGATACTGCTTGGGGCTGCAACTGGAAATAAACCCCAAGGGGTCTTTTCTGAGAACAGAGCAATGGGAAGAACGGGCAGGAGGTATTTTCATGAGGTAAGCTCTACATCTGTTGTTATCAGCACAGCAGGGATGTATTTCATGTCCACCGTTCCACTCAGTAAATATTTAAACTATCACCAGAGAATGGTAGGGAGATAACTGGCTGCTATCATTCATAGCCAGCTCAATTAAGAGAAAAACAATCTACATTTTTCATTTTCTAAGACAGGGTTTCACTGTGTAACATGGCTGTCCTGGAACTCACTATGCAGGCCAGGCTGGATTTGAACTAGAGATCCCTTGCCTCTGCTTCTTGAGTGCTGGGACTAAAGGTGTGCACCACTATACGGGACAAAAAAAACCCAAAAAACCAAAAAAACCCAATCTCACGTTAAAGTGGAACTTGAAAAGTTCTCAGCCCAACAGCACCAAGTTAAGAAGATTTTTGCTATCTAAACTAGGCTGGCTGCAAATTCACAATTCTCTTGTCTCTGCTTCCTGAGCACTGGGATTACAGACATTCACTGATGTGCCCAGCTTCACTTTTGTTCTGCACCGTATCAGATTATTAAATTAACACATTTAAGAGATGAAGAGTGAAGGGCTCATCAGAAGGAAGGGCCCCCGAGCTGGGTGGTGTAGCTTAAAGTTTCCCCCAAACTTACTTTTCCTTTTCTGTCAGCAGCGGCAGATTTTCACTGACCAAACCGTAACTGAGCAGTAGAAGAGCATCTGCCGTCATGTCTGGATTCACAATTAAGCCTGCTATAATTCGACGTAAGGTTTCATGAACTTTCCGGGCAAGTTTTAAACTCGTGGTGTTCTGTAGGATCTAAATAGGCAAACAGAGAAGGCATGCTGATGAAGAGCCATGCTTTCTTTCATTTGCTGTATGGCTCTACCATGTAGTTGCTTTCTAGTGCGTTCTTTTTCTAATTAAAAAAAAAAAAAAAAAAAAAAAAAAGTATAGGACTACATCTTCAAGCAGTTATGACATATAAAGTCAAAGTTACCGTGAGTCTGTGAACTGAAGTTTCCAAAAGAAAACAGTCTATAGAGCTGGCTGATGAATCCCTAGGGATTGTGGAGAGGTGCACAGGCGCAGGCCCAGAAACAAAGTATCTCAGGCTATCCTGAGCCCTAGAAATGGCTATTTACTGTGCACCCGTGTTTGACCTAACATTCTTGTGGTTATCTAGTAAACCCTTTTGGGAATACACAAACAGACCTCCAGTTTTCACCAAGCCAAAGGCTAATAATGCCTTCAGATAACATCATAGGACTACTACAGAGACTCTCCACTCTATCTTAACTGACCTACCCAGTGTTTCCACAATGTATTTTTAAAATGCCTTGATTTATCACTTTGTTTCTTCTGCTACTATAAAAACTTCGTTACTTTGTTACCATGTTGGAACCTGGTATTTAGGGTGGCATGAATTCATGTTGTCCTCATTCACATTTGCTTTCAGAATAGTAGAGTATAAAATCTTGTATTTTCTTTGAGGTAAGAGCAGCCTCAACTTTAGAGACAATCACTGTGCATGGTTCCTATGCTTCCATTCCTGTGACTTCTTTTCCTGTTGGTGAGGCTGAGGGCAAGTGCTGCAGGTGTCATCTGCCAAGCACACTGATGGAGGTGACTGGCAGGCGCACAAACCCGCATGCACACACAGCAATTAAACCACACAACTGCTATTTAAAAAGAAGCATGTAAATTAAGGGCTGCAATGGCCAGGCTTCAGGACAAACTCAAAGGAACTTAATAGGAACTTGTGACCATTATCAACGTCAGCAAGATCCTCAGCACTCATTGCATGAGACCCTTTCCACCTCAAAATACACCCAACACTCTTAGGTCACCTTCAGATAAAACTATGTGCACTCTAGGAACAGCTTTACCTGCCACCAAGACACCCGAAGTAAGAGCAACTTGTTATACTAGATAACACTTTTGCCTCTAGTTTTAGTATATGAAGCTGTATACCATGCTAGCATTATTGAATGCTTATCACTTAAATGGGCAGGGCAAACAGTAAGACAGTAAGTAAACCAGAGCCTTTGTTCTCTGTGAGGCAAAAGAAACAATGGAAAGCCCGCTTTGGATCCGATGGTCTAGAACTAGATCCCCAGCTGCTGTAATGTCTTTCTAGCCCCCTTCAGCCCCAAGCCTAACAGTGTTTAGAACTTTCATTTATTTTTACTTTATGTGTGTGCGTGTGTTGCCTCAAGACGCCAGAAGATGTCAGATACCTTGGAACTGCAGTTACAGATGGCTATGAGCCACCATGTGAATGCTGGGAATTGAACCTAGATCCTTGGGAAGAGCAGCAGTGCTCTTGACACTCAGCACCCATGCAGCACCCACGTTTAGAACATTTAACATTTCGTTTGGCACCATGGCAGTTGTCTAGAGACACAGATGTGCTGTTCACTCACACGACACCTGCTGCCTTTCCTCTCATGCCCTGTCTGTTCCAGGGACTGTGAATCCCTGGTCATAGTACCTCAGGCAAGGCTGCAACCTGGCACACACATGGTACTTGTTTGCTCCTTCAGTACAAAGGCAATCACGGTCTCACTCACGGACAGTGCCCACCCTGCAGGACTCCCAGGAACTGAAGTACTGTAATGATGGCTGTTCCCTGTCTCACTCAGGTTCTTACCTCTTTTAATGGAAGAATAAGTTTTGTAACTTGCTGTTTTCCAACAAACTTGCCCAGAATTTCGTAAGAATCGTAACTCTTGCTCCTTCGAGCCTCCATGACTTTGGACAGAATCTGCTTTACTTCCTTTTCTTCAGCAAGGGCACCAAACAATTCATGGTTAAAAATCTTTGAAAGAAAGGGAAATGGCAGAGATGAGCACTCAGCAAGGCGTGCTAAGGCCCGAAGTTTGGACGGCAATTACAGTAAGTTAGACTGGACTAAAACTGTAAGGGCAACTTCTGTTAGATTTCACACATTTTCAGTGCACTTTAGAAACCACTGCAGAAACACCAGAAACCAACACACAGAGCTAAGGCCAAGATCCACACGTTCTCATATCTGCAATTTAATTATTGGAATGAACATAAACTTTGATCTATGCACTTCAAAAGCCTGGACATGCAATGCCAGCCCTCTTTTGAAAAAGAAAGGTCAGAATGCCCTCTGCAGTGGAGCTATACCACACACACACACACACACACACACGACTGAGAATTAAATCTAGGGAGTGTCTTCTACCCTCTAAGCACCCACCACCACTGAATAAAACCTTACACTCTACTTTGACTTCTATAGTGTATTTTTAATATTTGTGAACTTCTAAAATGGCCACTGCGCACCTAGGGAAAGCAGAATTGCATTCTGTAAATCTTACCTCAGTCATTATGTGAAGACAAGAATCGAGATCCCCAACTTGCAGCTTGCTGGAGAGGCCTTGCAGCAGTGTGTAGACAGTGAAGGTGAGCACATGGACCTAGGAGGGCACACAGTCAGGGTGCCAACGGCTAAGAGGCCCAGCTGAGGGGCCACACGGGTCTAAGAAGTGCTGGTCTTAGCGCTGCTCACGGGTTAGTTGCCGCTCACAGCGGCGTTGAGACACATTCTCACATGTCACCATTTAAGGGCCTTTGACAGAAGGACAGCTTTGTACAAAATACAGTGTTCAGAAATCCACTGGCATCCCTAGGTACCACAGTGACTTATGAAGGAAAGACATGCAGACACACACGTACAAACTGCTGAGAAACTGATCACATCATTAAAGCAGCCAGGAAAAACCGTGTGACTCAGAAGGGGATCGAAATGATTAGCTCACCGCAAAGGGTAGTAGTGTTTTTAAAACAAATTCTTGTCAAGGTAGGATTCCATATTCAGCAGTGATTGCCTTTTCAGGAATGAAGGTGAGATAAAGGCCTCCCAGAAGGGCAGTGAGAACCCATGCCCCATGCCAGCCCACGATAGTGGAAGCTCTTCAGATCCCAGGGAGCAGCAGCAGACAGGCCCAGCACAGAGGGGAGGCAAGAGCAGCAATGGAACTCCCCAGGGTGGGACCCCTCCCCTTACTTGACTTCTCCATATGTATTTGACCACTAAAAGCAGTTACCACATTACCCTATGAAGTTCCCAATCTTCAAAGACGGAAGCGAAGACCACGGAGCAGGGGAGGGTAAAGGACCTACATAGTGGCAAGTTTCCACACTCCAGTTCACGTGCTAAAATCCTGATCCTCACACACTGTTAGCATAACTGTGTGTGTGTGTGTGTGTGTGTGTGTATGTGTGTATATATATATATATGTATATATATATGTGTGTATATATATATATATGCTGATCTCTAAAGAATGCTAGCAAAAAGAGCCACATAGGAAAGGATACTGGAATTAGTCAGAGCAAGTTCCTTACACATTTGTAAGTTAAGACATGTAAGGAATGTTAACTACAGAACTCTTGGAAGAGGATTTGAACAAGTCATGAAGGTTCCCAAACTTGACTCGAGGACCCTAGCAAGCGCAGGCTCTCTAGGTGACTGTGGCGGGGTCTAGTTTGCATCTTTTTAATCTCTGCATGCTGTTGTACAGGCTTACACTTGGAGCTGCACCAAGGTTAGAACACCATGTAACTGCTCAATGTTTCACATTGCCTGGTGGCCTTACTAATTTTATACTGTATGCCACATTTAAAGTCTTCAACATAAATACTTATTCATTCATATCTTTCGTATTCGCTCAGTTGGCAATACCTTCAAGTAAACATGACAATAAAATTTCATTAAGATCTAGAGACCACGAAACAATGTTACACAAGGTGAAGAAAGCCCATGGTAACCCTAAGCCAAGGAGAAGCCATAACTAAGATCTTTCGAAGTGATGGATACAGACTAGGAACCTTCGGCTGTGGCTGTATGAGACAGGGTCTCATGTAGCCCTGCCTGCCTTGGATTTCCCTGGCTCTGACTGGAAACTTGAATGCTGTTACCTGCTCGCTCCACCAGCTTTCCTGAAGACAGACCCAAAGTACTATGACTTGTAATGCTCAATCTGAATGCATGTGCAATCCAACGCTGTGCTTACCTGATACCCACGGACAAGGGTCGTCTGTAATTCTTTAAGGATGTACTGCAGGAAGTGCACACCCAGATCTTCAATTATTTTAGAGAGAGTGCTGCGTGCAATGTCTCTGATTTCCTGTGCTCTGTTCTTGAGGAGGACACACACTTTCAGCAAAATACTAGAAAATATAAAGTTGAAAAATAACCATCCATGTCACAGAAACAAACAAAAAGATGCCCGTCTTTTTGTCTCTTCATTACTCATAACCTGAATTCCTAGTCAGGATTTGGAATAACAGCCGACCACAGCAGTACTTCTCTTCCTGACAAAATAAACTTATAAGCCAGGAAGAAAAGAGTAAATCTCAGGTTTCTCTGAACTTCTCTATCTGCCATATAAGTATACCTGGGCAGATTAGCCTCCATAACTTCCTGTGGAAGGGATCGCATCAGCTTAACCATGGCAAAGGCCAGGGGAACTCGGACCACTTCCTCGTCATTCACGACCTTTGACTTGACCAGCTTGTGCTCTTCTTCTCTTTTGGTCTAGAAGAAAAGTTTAGGGGAAAGTCGAAGAATATAGACCATAAAGATATGCCAACACTGTACCCCTACATTTGACTGTTTTCTTTGATCATTGTCCAGGTCTTGGGGCTTGCTATACTCAACTTTCTGGACCCCTAACTTCATATCTGAAAGACAAATTTTCTATTTTAAGTCCACTGCTAGTTTACTTTCGTGTGTGTGCGTCTGTGTGTGTGTGTGTGTGTGTGTACACAACTGGGGGACAGAGGTGGAAGTCAGATGTCCTGTTCTATTACTCTGGAGCTGGGCTGACAGCAAACCTCAGCCATCTTCCTGTATTTGCCACGCCCACCATCCTTAGAGCACTGTGTTACAGACACATGGCACAGCCATTCCCAGGTTTGTGTATGGCTGCTTGGGGGAACTAGATTCAGGCCTCCATGCTTGCAGAGCGAGGGCTGTGACTTGGCTTATCTCTGTTAAAGCTAGTTAACTCTGCCGCTGTAACGCAAAACAACGGCTGTGTGTTCTAGTACATGTTATGTATTAGATTGTATGTGTGTGTGTGTGTGTGTGTGTGTGTGTGTGTGTGTATATATAAAATATACATTTTAGATGTTAATGTATATATTAGAAAACACACACACACACACACACACTCAAAGCAGTAACATAGTTACAAAGCATGGGTCACTTTGTAGGCCTCTATTTTATACCAAGAAGAAAAGGCTATGAAGAACAGACTGAAAAGAAAGAAAGGTATATGAACATACTGTTACATGCTATCCCTGTCGAGCAGGAGAAAGATGCACCTCTCTGTCTGAGCACCGTGTCTGCCTAAGTTGATATTTAAACAGTACAGAAAGGGAAAATAGGTTCTGCTATTTCATGAGCTTGTCCTTGGAAAACTCATCCTCTCATTTGGAGACAGACAAAGCAGGGTAATGGCTGCCGCAGGAGATGCCTCAGGTGACTGGGAGAAGAAACTATGAGGTGTTGAGAAGGGAAACACACAAGCTTACATCAACCAGAAGCCCTGAGGAGGAGCCCACCCCACGGGATGGGCTCACACAAGCCCGCTGGGCGGCCCTTACCGCAGATGCCAGGCACTTATGCAGCCTGGGGAGGATGTCCCCAGTTATGGCTCCCTGGATGGTTTGAATTGTTCTTTCCAACTCCTCCTTATTCCGAGGAAGAAAAGAGACAGGCTTGGAGATGCACTCTGGCTCCTTAGCCCCTGTCCCCTCAGAAGTAGCTGCCTCGGGGGCTCCCAGTGGCTCCTTGCTGTCTGACAATCTCTCAGATGCTTGTTCCTTCTCCTCCTCATCCATGGCCTCCACTTCCACAGCTTCATGCTCCAGCAACTCAGCCATCTCAACTGTGTCTGGAACAAAAGTCACCTTTAATTAAAGAAACACCACAGCTGGGTGTGGGGTTTGCACCTGTCATCTTATCTTAACCTGAACAGTGCACTCAAGAGTCAAGAGAAAGAAAAATGAAAAAGTCGTGGGCTAGCCTGAGCTGCATAGCCAGATCCTGTCTCAGAATGAGGAAGCAGAGGTGATGATAAAGATGCAGTCATGCAGCTGTGATAAGCCGTCTTTTCTATCACTACCTGCAGACCCCTGGTTACAAACAAGTACAGCAATAGCATAGGTAGCAGTGGGAGTAAAAAGGCTGCCTGTGGGTTACCTTCTCACGGCTGAGAGTCTAATGACAGAGACACAAGGAAACGGGCAGTGATAAAACTATGTGGCCTGGCCAGGACAGGGTCACCTGAGAACACAGTGGGTGCCACTAAACTACAGCTTATTAAAACAAGACAGTGAAGTACTGTGAGGCAAGGCCAGCCTTGACCCTGCTCATAAACTATATTAGTGAATTACCTTACCTCCACGGGCTTTGGATTCTTCACCAGTGAAAGAGAAAGAGACACCCACCTTGCAAAACCATTTTGAGATTTAAATGAAGTAAATTACGTAACTGCCTACAATCTGTTTGTCATTCCACCAACTATAAAGAAAAAATGGTGGCTATGAAGCCCGTTCTTTTTGTCATTTATGGCTGTGCAACTTTGCTATCTTACACCGCTGAAGCCCAGTCTTTTCTATCCAGGGAACTAACAGGGTTCCTGAAGGGTTCTTATCAGGATGATGAGACACTGCCCCTCGGAAATAGGGAAATAGACAGCAGCTCTAAAGTTTACATTATACACTTTAGATATGTCTTCTGTATAGGTAAACAAGATTTTAAAGGATTTTAAGCTATTCATTTCAGTTTCTTCCTGACTAACTGATCCTTACTACAAAATGAAGAAAAAGCAGTGCATTTGGCCATCTTTAATTATCATAAATTATCCAGAAATAAAAAGAGAACCTAGTTTAAGAAAGTTTCAAAACGTACTTTCTTCATTCTTAACATTTCCCATTTGCTCCTCAAGAGTTTTGTAGTCAAAATGGAATGCTTCCAACACGATCACCAGCAAACTGTGAAGAAAGATACAGAAATGGCATCTGGTTAGCAATATCATCTATGGTGGTGGTGGTGGTTGGGGCCTCAGGGACAGCAATAGTACAACTCTGCTTACCATGTGACCAGAAGGAGCATCATTGATTATATAAGCACATTCATACAGACAGTGTAAGTGGAGATCTAAGAAAGACCCCCTCAGGAAGCAGAGTTAGGTTACATTAAGACAAAGAAATTGACTCTACCTGACAGCTAGTTTCTGGTTGATTTGGCCTGATTGCAAGACATGGATGAAATGTTTCAAGTAATAGACATATGCTGGCCAAGACAGGTGTCTGCAAATGGCTCCGATAACTTCGGTGGCAGCAATGGTTATGTTTTCATGCTGTGAAATAAACCAAGAGCTTCAATGGACAAGTGAGCACTAAGAAAACCCAAGGTTAGCTTGGCATACTTCACAGGAAAACAGGCCACCAGCAATTACAGAAGGAAGTGTAATATGTTCTGTTCTTTCACAAATAAGTTTACCAACCACGGTTACAGCATACTGACTTGGACGCTGGATGTTTGTCAAATAAGCTGCCCTTCCTTCTTTTCCCACCCTAACCCCAGAAAAGGATGGTATCAATTTAAAGAATACTAATGTACTCTGAACCCTTTACTGCCCAGATCTTCCAGGTGGGTTCAAGGCTATTAGCAGTGAATGGAAAAAATAAAAAAGGTTGTGACCAATGTAAAAAAACTACTCTGCTCCACTGCTCAGCCCCTTCAAACCTTAAACTCAGACAGGGGACAAAAACATGAATCTAGCTGTCAGACTCTGGATGTCAGATACAGCATGGTAGGACAGTGTTCCTCAAGAGGAAGGATGGGGGTACTGCCATGACCTGAATCCACTGTATGCAGAGAACTGTGGGGTTCCAGCAAACCCCAAAG
>CM052707.1:92774192-92801937 GCA_028551405.1 Uromys caudimaculatus | reverse complement strand
GAGGAAAGGCTGGGCACGGCAGCTGCAGTGCACAGGGAGGAGTGCCAGGGAGGACAGAGCCAGCTGCGGAGGAAAGGCTGGGTTTAAGCAGAGCATGCACCAGCGTACCCGAGTAAGGGAAAAGTCTCCAAAGCCCAGCCAAGGATGGGGATACTTACACCCCGCTATCAGAGCAAAAAAGATGCCAGGGCATAGACATGCGAGCAGACACATGGGATGAAGAACACAGCAATCATAAGCATGTGAGCAAATGTACAAGACCTTCTCCTTATCTGACTTTTCTTTTTTTTTTTTTTTTTTTAGGAGACAACTATTTATAAAGCAGTAAGAATATTTACTGTGCATTTAAAACTAATATAGAGGGGGAAAGCAAGTGATAAAAATACTTCTGTAACCAATAAGACAGCAGAGGAAAAAAAAAAATCACAAATGTCAGGACAAACCAAAAGAAGGAATAAAAAGGAAATAAGGAGCGAGAATACAGATCCCAACCCAACCTTATTAATAAACATGTCAGGTGCAAATTGTCTAGAACCAGTTCCCAGGAACGGATGTCAGGCTGTACATAAAGCAGGGCCTGGAAATACAACCTACAAGTCACAGGTAGGTTCAAAGATAAAGGTTAAAAGATGCTATGGCGACAGTGAAGAAACCTAGGTAGATCCTATCCAGCTGCACTTCATTCTGACTTCAATGCCTCTAGGCTCTTGATTGGTTGTGCTTACTGGCTTTTAAAACTGAAATTTAAAGAAGCAACCTTTTAAGGATGGGTTTAGTGGTACAGGACTGTAGTCCTGCAACTAGGGAGGGAAGAGGGCTTTTAAGTTCAAGGCCAGACTCGGTAACACAATGAACCACCCCCACCTTCCTCAAGAATAAGGAGAGAAGGAAGAAGACTCTCCCTGCCTTGGTGGCCCACACCTACAATCCCAGCACGTGGAGTCTGAAGCAGTAGGACCACTGGGAGTTTGAGATCAGCCTGCACCACTACACAATGAGTTCTAGGACAGCCTGGGATAGAGTGAGACTCACTCATCTCCAAACAAACCAAAAAGCAAGAAACCAGGAAATCAAACAAACGGAAACACGCCCACCATAAGGCCAGCAGCTGGGGAGCTGACAGGAGAGTTTCGAGTTCAATCAAGGTCAACTTGGGCCACACAGTGAGACCCTTTCTCAAAAAGCCAGAAACCATTTAGTCTAGTTACTAATGCTCATGTTTCTTAAGCTAGTACCTTACCTTGAGCATTTTCTCATCAAGAATTGGAGCCATGGCATAAGGCATGATGTAATTCTGAAGAGATTTAGAAGACAGCACAACCTGGCCTTCCAGGAGCTGTTTAGCCAGTTTCTTCAAGGCTCTTGCTCGCCTGTGGATCTAGAAAGTTAGATAAAATATGCAGTGGTTACTGCACAGTCCCTCCTAAAGCCATCCCTGCCTCTCCCCACGTGCTTTTTCCATTTAAAGTTTAAAGGCAGGGAACCCTGGCCATGTACTATATGAGAGCAGACACCTGGGTCTTGACTTGTTTTCACATATATAATCCATAGCACTTAACAAAGGGCCTGGATTCCCTTAGAAAAAACCGAAGGACGTTGACACTATTATGATTTGTGTTTGCTGATGCCACCAAGAAATGGGACTTCCAGGAGATGACCATTTCTATGTGATTCTGCCTGCTGCCCTGCAGATCAGGGAAAGGAGCCCTGAAACCCGGGACATGGAGGGCCATCTTCCCAAGGAGGCATGATTGTGTGAGCTGTGATTCTGAAGGCAGGAAGAAGCAACTGCATCTACCTGAATGTGCTTCATGTTCTCAAAGAAGTCCATTTCCGGATCATGGTAATTAGTGAGCTGCACCAAGTCCTTAAATTCCAGTTGATTTGGAAAAGTTTGAATTAAACAGGAAAGGATCAGGGTATAGTCATGTTGAATGCTCTGCAAAAATCACATTGAGAAAAACAAAACAATTTTAAAAGAATTATCCATTTCCTAGATAATATAAAGTAGATGAAAAAGCCATTCATATTTTAAGTAAACCATTTCTTCCATTGTAAAATAAAAAAAACTGTGTAAAATAAAAACCTACCCTCAGACAGCTTGTGACAATTGGTAACTATTTTAATTATTCACACTAAAGCTGACTGCTTTTCAACAGAAGAGGGAGAACACTCATAGACAGATGTAATGAGAAGACACAGTTACAATACCTCTGTCTGGCTCTTCAGCCCTTTCCTCAGTTTCTCCAGGAGTGTCCGGTGAATGATCTCCTTATATTCTTTCTCTGTGACATTCAAAGCAGCTAGCCTTTTGATGATACTTGTCAAGCATATGCTGGCATTGTCACTTAAAGACATGTCTCCTATCTGAAAAAGAGAAAAAACCCAAGTCATTCTACTACTGACTTTTATCTAGTAATACAACATAGTGTTATTCCCCAGAAAGGGAAACCCTGTCAGAGCTATCGAGCCAAAGCCTACTACTAAGAAACGCCCGTGAGTGCCTCGTGCTTTAGAGAGAGGCAGACAGGATGTGACGACCACAACATAGGACTCTGGAAAACACATACTGAGACGTGTTCTTCATTTCAGGAAGTGCTGTCAAGCATACTTTTAGACTAGCATTACATCCCAGAGAAGGCAGAATAAAAGGTTCACTATAGCCAGCTTTTGATGATCAGATTGTCATGGAAAATGGCAGAAAGAGGAACATTTGCCTGGTATAGCTTGGATTAAAGGACCCTTTGTCCTCACTTTAAGAATGTAGTGAGGTGGTAAGGTAGCATTTCTGCTGCTGTATATTTCAGGTTAGCTAGCTCTCAAGGTTTGAGGATTCTCCAGCCTCTCCCTCCCATCTTGAGGAGTTACAGATGTGTCCTAGGGATTGAACTCAGGTCAGTCTTGATTGGCATGTGCCTTTCCCAATGAGCCACTGTGCTGGCCCTCAACGGGTTGCAGAATAGTAAGAAGGCTGTGCAAACATCACGGGTTATCTATTTCCCAAAGGTCCTCATCACTGCCCCCTCCCTCCTTACAGCTCTTGGTAAGCGTTCAGCTTTTCTTTCTAACATAGGGCCAGCTGTGATGTCACGTGATGGTAGGATATGCTGAAGAGCGGGAGCCAGGAAGATCTGTGAATTTGAGGTCAGCCTGGTCTACATAGAGTTCCAGGCAAGACTCCACATTAAGATCCTGTCTATAAACACCTTCACCAAACCAAAAAAAGAAAAAAAAGAAAAAAAGACAGGATCTTGCTTTGTAGACCCTTCGTCCTGCCTCCCAGTGGTGGGTTACAGAAGCATGCCAGCACACCCAGGCCAGGCATCACTTGCTGTTTTTTTTTAAAAAGTGCTTCCATGTATTTATTAACATTTTCAGTTTTTCAAATCATGAGAGGACCACTAGTAGTTCACAAAACAAAAAAGCTTGCATTTAAAAGAAATTTTATCCTAAAAACTTCTTGTCCTCTTTCCAAAACCAAACTTAGGAATTAAGTCACTCTACTTGGTTGTGCACTATCAAACAACCTAAGTGTCCGCCGCGAGCCCCACCCACCTCCATATTGTAGAAACAGTTGTGCATCACAGCGATGAGGTAGTCCGCATCCACCGTCTGCATTGCCTTTATGTTGGAGGTGATGGTCTGGAAGGCTGAGAATCGCACGTCAAAGTTGATGTCGTCGAGATGTCTTTTATCAAAGGCATTAAGCTACGAGAAATGACGGTACAGCCATATAAATAGAGGGATTATAGCAATATTAATAAACCAATACTTTTGAAGCCAAAGAGATATAAGATTTCTTTCTTACCTTTACGATATCTGTAATATATTTTAGTCCACTTTCAAAATCAGACAGACTCTGAAAGGAAAGAGCAATATGTTTACTTTTTGAGTGTTAAGAGGAGCATTTCTGGCTGTGAGCAGCACAGTTATTAGGGGATAAAGCCGTAATTCTCCTGCTTTCTTCGGCCTCTGCGACCACTCAACTTCATATGACATCAACTGGAACAAAGGTGACTGGCTCCAATATTTATGGGGTGGAAAGAAACAGCAATTTGAGATTAAAAAAAAAAGAATGCATATCATATACCTGGAAAACGGTACAGAGCAGCTGTCTTGACAACTTGTTCTTAATAACTGAGAAGACTTTGGCGAGAGGTCTGAGGAAGTGTGTGGGATCCAGACAGTGCTGTAACAAGTTCTGCACTGTCACCAGGATATCAAGCTCTGTATCCTGAGAATCAAGAAAAACTGCGTTTAATTATCTCATCAAACTTCTCTCTCTCCCTCATACACACACAGTCACTCACACAGGCATGTTTACATATTTTGAGACCAGGTTTTGACACTTGTAATAATCCTTTATCTTCTGTCTCCTTAGTGCTGAGATTACAGGTGTGCATCACCACATCGAGTTCAGTTTGTATTTTATGATAGCATTGGAAATAGTTATGATTAAGAATTGAAAAAAAATATTTCATGGTATTAAAAAAATTAGCATTTTAACACAGAATCTATAATATTACAATTTCTTCAAATAAAGAATGCATGTGATTTTGAAAGTCTCTTTGGTTATCTAATCCCAATGGTGCTTAGGGCAGGAACATGCTGAGGAGAAGAAGCCCTTCTGGCTGTCTACGGATCTGTGGGCTGACAGCCGCATGAGTACCTGGTCTAGGATGTTTGGCTCACTACTGATGCCCGATGAGCTCTTAACTCGAGTCAATTAGGGATCAGAAACTTGTATTTGAATATTGAAGGAGAGACTTTTCACTCCATTTTGCCAATGTGATCTATATAATGCACTTCCTGGGGTCTACTGTTGTTCAACAGAGGGAGAAAATCCTGAAATGGATGAGAAGCTAAATGAAGGGGAGAGTCTTACTGAGGTGCAGATGATGTTCCTCACTTCTGGCCCAGTTCCCCTTTATTTCAAATGTCTTACTGTATAGCCTGAAGTTTTCTGGAACAAATACTCACAGGATTTAAGCAATAAAATTCCCTACACAAATAAGCCTAGCACGCTCTGAACACAAAGTAAGCATCCTCTGAATGGTACCTGAGCAACACCACCCCGGAGGAGGAACGGAAGGAGAAGTGAAATGAGGAGAGAACACTGTTCTCTGTCTTTCATAAACTTGCTTATCCTAAAGAGGACAAAAGGACACGTTAGGAACATGTGCAGGAAGAAGAATCTCTAACAAGCTGAACTGCAGAAAACCCCCAGGTACGCACAGTGGGCGCTCTAACTCTGGCTACTGCTATAGCTCTGACAGCATCCGGGTGTGTAGGTGTCCTGATGTGGGTGCTGTCACCTGCCAACCCAGGCTTTCTTATTTTTACAAGGAAATATTCTCAGGCACCACCCCAGAAGGTTTCACACATGGTATTTCACTGTGATTCCCTTAACAGCACAGTGACAGAGGAATTCCTCTGCCCTGTTTTGCTTAGAGAGAAGTGGAGAGCAGAGAAGCAGCTGTGGCCTGGCTGGGGAGCAGCCGCTGGCGGGTGAGGCTCTGGCCTTTCTGAGCCTAATGGCCTGTCATGTTTCCACCAGCATGTTCATTGCCCGGGATGAACTTCAGCAAACACCGAGAGAGCCTCAGAAACATGAGTAAAACAGTCTAGCTTCTAGAGGATCCTGATTTATCAGGAAGTTTAGTAACTCTCACATTAAAATTGAGGATAAAACAGCTTCTTACTAATTTTGCCCTTTCAGGAACTGATTATATATTACTAATTCTACTGCCAAAGTCTTTAAAAAACCCAGGCTTGACTCTTCATGCAATTTGTTCGTCCAAGTATTTTTAGTGATCTAACAAAGCTTGAGACTTTGATTAAGCAGATATGCAAAAAAGGAAGAATCAAATTTTTTGTTTGATTGGGGCCTGGAAGATGCAGCGTGCTCCACTCAGAGCTACACTCCTGCCCACTCCTCCCTCTCCTCCTTGCCCCCCCCCCTCAGAGCTACACTCCTGCCCGCTCCCCCTCTCCTCACCCCCTCCTCCTCGCCCCCCCCTCAGAGCTACACTCCTGCCTGCTCCCCACTCTCCTCACCCCCTCCTCCTTGCCCCCCCACTCAGAGCTACACTCCCGCCCGCTCCTCCCTCTCCCCGGCTCCACCCTTTCCAGAGCTATACTCCTGCCTGCCCTTCCCACTCCATCCCATTTTCTTTCTTCTGTCGGATGTTTAGTGCTGGAGATTAGACCCAGGATCCTACACACATTATTAAAGACTCATTCTTTCTAATTTGTTCAAAAGTTAACTGAAAAACTAGACATAGGTTTAAAACTTTAAAGTATATGTGCTAATCTCACCTTTAGTACAATCAGCCACTTACTTGGAAAGAATGCCGAGCTCCTTACTGACTTGAGCCCTGTTCTTTTTCTTTTTCACCTTTTCTGCACTTATCGTGGTTTTGCTGAGATACTGGAGAACTGCAGGCACTTGCGGCAGAATCAATCTCCCTCCTACAGTGACAGGCTCTGAAACAGTGACGTCTCAGTTAACTCCTCATCACTATATAAGATGTTCTTGATGACAAATAAGGAAAGCATTCAATTGTTAATCAATGTTTACATTTCAACTCTAGGAGCTGCTGAGATGGCTCAGTGGTTAGGAGCACTCACTGGCTGCTCTTCCCGAGGTCAATTCCCAGCAACCACATGGTGGCTCCCAACCATCTAGGACATCTGATGCCCTCTTCTGGCATGCAGGTGTACATGCAGACAGGGCACTCATACATTAGACATACAACCCCTCACTCCCCCCACAGAACCACATCTCAGCTCTAATCACTAAATAGGAGAGTAGCTACATTAGAAATGTGTGTAGACCTGTAGGGTGTGGGAACCATCCCTTATTACAGTCCAGGAACCACTGGGCCGCTGTAACAGGAAGAATTCAGGTGTAACAATGGGGACATTTTCCAGTGTCCTGGAGGACAACTGAGACTTCCTGGCTGGAGAGTAATTTACATTCCTACATGTGCTAAGAATTTCAGATGACACATGCCTCTGAAAAAAGAAATTTCTCTGCACAAGGTGTTAAAGTCAACTTCTAGTGACTGTTTTCTGAGAGCAGCAGCGGCCTATGACGCCTGTGCACTGCACACACACCTGTGTTTTCTGCTACGTCGGCGTACACACAGCCAGTTACCGGCAAGCTTGGCACAGTTTCCGTGGGCTCGAAGTCTGGAAGGTTGAGGAGATCATCAACTATCTCCATTATGATGCTAGCTGTGGCATCTGACAGGTTCTTTGCTGAGAGAACCGCAAAGACATTGGTCAGGATGTCACATTCTGGGTGCCCAGGTTTCTGTTTGGCCAGAAGAGGGAAATATCTGCATGGAGAAAAATTGTAATAATCACCTTATTTCTCAGTATGTTATGTTTAAAGCGTTTCATAGAGTTTCTACATTGATATTAACAAGTGCATGTGTATATGAAAAGAAATTACTTTAAAATCAAGAACTCAATGGCTAATTCTAAACACTTCATATCTTATTTGCATCTATTTACTTAATCTTCATGACATCTCTATGAGGCACCATTATTTCACATAACAGATATAGAAGAGCAGACCTCCTCCAGCCACCAAGCTGTAGTAAGAAGCAGCAGGGCTGAGACGGAGTCTCACATATGCTAGGAGTACTGTCTCTTACTGAGTTATAGCCTCATTTCTCATATAATGGGAGGGGACAGTTTTGAGACAGGGTTTCTCTGTGTAGCTCTGGCTGTCCTGGAACTCGCTCAGAGATCCAGCTGCCTCTGCCTCCCGAGTGCTGGGATCATTGGTGTGAGCCATCACTGCCTGGCAAGAGTAACATTTTTATGAAGTAGTTTTGACATACATATTCACTAATTCTTTCTCCTACAGCTATATATGTATGTGTGGCTACTGGAATTCTAATGTCAGTCAGCCTCCCCTGGAGACATTTTTCAGGTGGGTACTACATATGAAATGGAAACAGAGTGATAATAGCACAGGAAGAGGGTTCTGGTAAGCAAACTTCGGTCCCCTGGAAGATCAGCCAGTGCTTGGAACACGAGCCATCTCTCCAGCCCATCATCCACTTTTTCGGGGGTGGGGGGGTAAGGGAGGGAAAAATTTCAGGACTCAATGAAATGATGCCCAGTGTGGATGTGCACCTTGAATAAGGGACCAAATGAAGACAGGCGGAGCTGAACTGGACTATCTTCCTGGACTACAGCCCTTGGTGGCTCGTTTGTGTGCATGACTATAAAACCTTCCCCAAACGTGACTATAAAATACTGCTCCTGGGCACTGAGAAGATACAGAATCCCTTACTAAATGGGGAGATAAGGAAAGTGAGGCTTTTCCTACTAACAAACAGGTTCTCTTACTAGTAAAAAAGAACAGATGGCAAAAGCAATGCTTTGGGGTTTTAGGGGAAGTTTATTTAATAAGAAAATATTCACGCTATAATGGTAAACAATGTAAAACAAAACAAAAAAATGAAACAGTGATCTAGAAAGTCTAGAATGTTCACAGGCCCTTTCTAGAGTCTCCATTTCAAGTTAAGAATTGGGAAAAAGGCACAATCAACTATCAATGAACAAATGGGTATTTTTGAAGAAAGCACGCCAAAACATGTGAATTTATGTGATGAGGTCATCCTTGTATGATCTACACTCCACTTCTTCCTTGGCCAGGTCAGGTCAAACGACTGAATCAATGACACACACTGGAGGAATGTGCCTACTGACTGCCATGCCTAGGCGTCAGCTTTAGACTTTATATACTATAATTTTCGCTTATATCACATTAGAAGATGTAATTTTACCCAGGTCCCCACTTTTTACTGTGAAGTATTCATATATTCTGGAGGACATATGAAGCCCCCTTTCCCATCTCTGGACCACCCAGGCCACAGTTAGGTTTTCCTTAAGAGCTCACTCTACCAACACTCTAGAAAAGTTAGTGCTGCAGAAGCTGAGAGTCAAATAGTAGTCACTAGAGTCCAGGAAGGGCAGGGTGGAAGGAGGGGCAGAGAAATGCTGGGCAGCAGGTACACTGAACTTTGGGACTCTACTGCACTGTAGGGTGACAGAGGCTAAATGTGCTGTGGATTTCTAAAAGGCTGCAAGAAAGCATACTGAATGTTTTTATTAGAAGGAAAAAATATTTGAGTACATGTGTTCATCCTGATTTTACACTATACAATGTATTCATGTACTGCAACATACCTCATAAATATGTAAAATTTATGTACTCATTTTGTAAAGTTTCTCATGCATCCTACATATTTGTTTTAATCTCAATAGTCATAGACAAATATATTTATAAGCATTTTTCTTGGAATACATCATACATATTTTTTAAGCCCATTAGTTTTCTTAAAATTATGTATTTTGGGGACTGGAGAGATAGTTCAGCGGTTAAGAGCACTGACTGCTCTTCCAGAGGTCCTGAGTTCAATGCCCAGAAACCACATGGTGGCTCACAAGCCCTTTTCTGGTGTGTCTGAAGACAGCTACAATGTACTCACATACATAAAATAAATAAATCCTTATAAAAAAATATGTATTTCAAGATCTTTCCATGGTGTTACTCAATTGCTTTATCTGTAGTGACTGTTCTTCACAGTGACTCACTGTACGGCAGATGGTCTTTAGACCAGTTTTGACTAGACTAGGCTAAAACACTGTTCCTTTTGAAAGGAAGAAGTCTTACCTTGCATTTCTGCTCCAGATACTAATTAGTTTCAACAAAGGACTCGGCGAATACTGACTCTCAGATCCAAGCCTGCAGATCTAGAATAGCAAATAAAGGCAATATAAACCACAGGCTTATCGAAGAAACAAGAACAAGTGGTAAGTAGGGTAAGCAGTACAGTGGTGTGTGCACACATAAAGGACAGATGCAGAGAGACAGAGAGAACAGAGCACACATAAAGGACAGATTTAGAGACAGAGAGCACACATAAAGGACACATGTAGAGACAGAGAGCACACATAAAGGACACATGTAGAAACGGAGAGCACACATAAAGGACAGATGTTGAGACAGAGAGGACAGACAGCACACATAAAAGACAGATTTAGAGACAGAGAGCACACATAAAGGACACATGTAGAGACAGAGAGCACACAGATGTAGAGAAGCAGCAAAATGACAGCAACAGAGAAATGGCAGGCATGGTGCATGGAGATTCCATTATACTGGAACCAGCTATTTGGGGTTTCAAATGGTTAGAAATGACTGAATTTAAACAGCTAGAAACTATTCTCAAAATCAAGCTCCTCCCACTGCCTTCTTACTACACTACAGCTAACTACACTAGTTACCATGCCAACCAGTCACAAGCAGAGACGTCAGTAAAGAAATGCAGGATAAATAGCACACCTTCTCCTCTGCTTGTCAGAATGAAGGGCTAAGGTAGTTAGGTCATGTTTCTTTACAGCACATGGTCATGTTCAAGTTAACCTTCAGTATAAATGCCATGAACTCTTGATCTTTAGGTCTAACTCAGTGTTCTAACAACCTGCAGAAATGAGTCTTGATGTGAGAAAGAGTAGACAACATTCCTATCTGGGTGGTAGACTATGCTCGTAAACTAAAAATAGAGGGAGAAGTAGAAGGACCAGGCAGGGTGTAGAAATCATGGTTTACCTGGGGCCAAACTATACCATGAAACACAGCATCAATCTCTTCCGCTCTGAACGGGTGGGACTCCCAATCCAAAAAGATACTGGTGACCATCTGGACTCCCAGACGTCTTAAATTTTTCAGTGGATTAATAAACCTCAGCTGTATCTGTAAACAAAGGTATTTTTCAAACATAAACATCACACACATTCACACCTCATACACACACACGCTGCAAACACACACAACCTGGTTTCTGTAGAGAGGCACTCTTGCTCATGTGGCAGGAAGAGACTCAGCTGGAGGGGATGCTCAGATTTAACAGCAGTGGCTGCTTTTGCAGAGGACCCAGACTCAGTTCCCAGCACCCACATGGCAGCTCACAACCAATTCTAACTCCAGTTCTGGGGGAGTCAATGCCCCTTTTTGGCTTCTGAGGGCACTGCATGTACATAGTGCACAGATATGTAGCCAAAACACTCATATGCATAAAACAATAAAAATAAACAGATGTGCCCATGCAGAGGCAGAGAGGCTGGGGAGCCACGCCCCCTTCCCCCGCATGCTGTGAAACCACAGCGATGCAGTCTCAAAGCAGAATTATGCACCGAGTCACCATCAACAGTACTATAGCCATAATCCATACTTAGATAAGGGACTGAAAATTATGTTCATTCAATATGTGAGGAGTTTTATGAACCTGCGAAGGGCAGACATTATGCAAAAGGCAGAATTTCCACTAGACTCTAAGAATGAAGAGATTTCGACCCGGAGAGGGGAGGCAAGGCCCTGAGAGTGATGCCTTCCCAACAAATAATGTCAAAAGCCCAACAACAAATCAGGTAAGACCCAAGCTCTGACTACCTTTCTACCTGATCACTGTACGTGGGTGTTAGATATTTAAATGGCAGCACTTTTATATATGACCTTATTCACCTACAGCTTTACTGAAGAATCGTCCTGAAACTTAGGGCAACAAAGAAAATCCTCTTATGTAGTTAGTATCTCCCCCCCCCCCCCCCTTTGGTTTTTCAAGACAAGGTTTCTCTGTGTAGCCCTGGCTATCTTAGAACTCACTCTGTAGACCAGGCTATTCTGGAACTCAGATATCTACTTGCCTCTACCTCCCTAGTGCTGGGATTCAAGGCGTGCACCACCAGAGAATATCAAGTCTGTTTTTAAGACACAATGAACAAAACTAAGGGAAGTTACTTGCCAGAAAAAGCCAACACTAATCAACAGAGATACCTAAATATGCAGTGACTCATTTCAAATTCAAGCGACGATGAACAAGGGTACTCCTGATCTGCTGCATATGCACAGGGGTCATGGAACCTCACAGGAGGTTGGCCTTGACCTAATCATAATCACCTCATGATTCAAACAGGAAGTACCAGGCAAACACAACAAGTTATACAGTTACAAGGCACTCTGGTCTGCTTCCACTATACAGGGAACACTTGATGTTGCTTGACTCAGGTTTGGAAGAAGATAAAAAAGATCACTGATACTTTTAAAACTATGGTATTGTGATCATCTGGAGCAAACAGCAAACCAGTATTAGGAAACAAGACCAAAGAGACACCTCACTCTGCTCCATCTCTGCTTCTCCCAGAGGTAGGACCGGCACATTCTATCCATTTCTAGAACTATAGTACCAGCTGTCCGGCTCACTCCATAATTGTTGACCAAACTAGAGGGAAACTCAGAAAATAGGCAGTTGTAGATTTTATGTGTATTTATATATGAGCCACTGCTTCAATGTACAAACACCATAAAACCATTCACAACCTTAACAACTCACACTTCACGTCAGCCAACACCCCAGAGGCTACCGGGATCATAAAGAGCAAGCGTCTAGCTGAGCTCACACACACTCAGACAAAGCCACCATGCGATGACTCACTGCCTCTCAGAGGAGCTCCCTGGACCTGTTTAAAAGAGCAAGAAGTTCCACATCCGTGGACAAGCTTAACACCTCACTAACTAATGAACCATGAAATTGCACAAATGATCCTCTGAGTTACGAAACGCTGGCTTGGGAGCAAGGACCATTACTGAGTAACTTCTAAGTTAATTAAAAGTCCAAAGGATGCATCTTTATGAAACCTGACACCCTTCATGATATAACACCTGCACAGACACTTCTGGCTTGCTCTAAGCACGAATTCAAAGTCTCATCTTCTCCTTTAAATCTGCACATAACAGAATTTTCCATGACCTCTTTTCGGTGTTACCCTTGGCTTCTCCACCCCAAGCCTCTTTCCCACAGAGCAACCAAGGCATTTGTTTCTTTTCTTTTTGATTCAGGGTTTTACTATATAGCCCTTGCTGTCCTGAAACTTAACTGTATAGACCAGGCTGGCCTCCAACTCAAGAGCTCCACCTGCCTCTGCTTCCAGAGTGCTGGCCAGCACACCTGAATAGAACAGCAATTTTTTTTTAATGTGTAGCCCAGGCTAGCCTTGAACTCATGATCCTCCTGCGTCTGCCTCCTTAAGTGAATCCTACTGGCACGCTCATCCACAACTGATGTAAAGCAGTGTTTTTATCAACTTCCTAAAGAGTCCATGTGGCTCTGTCTCAACATTAAGGGTTACAGAAGGAAAGATATTAGTGATTCAGACTCCAACCCAAATCCCAAGAAAAGCACTCAGTTAGAAGCAAGCATCTACTGTGAGCCTCTCACCTTCTCTCGCTGGTCGAGGATGTGGGAGACAGTTGCTGTCATACACAGCAGGATCTGCAGGATCTTGGGAAGGTACGCACTGATGAGATGACTGATGTTCTTCAGCACGACCTCCAGGCTGTTCAGGACACCGTGCTGCCGCCCCACAGGGAGAACTTTAGACACATCCAAATCCTCTACTGCCTGGATGACTGCAGAACAGCAGTCCCCTAGTGAAATGGAGAAGATGTGCCATGCAGTGAAATGTTAGTCTGCTGCTCATCACGGCATCCTCCCCAGCTCCCTAAACAGCGCAGTTTCTCTAGTGATGTGTTATTTATAGGTGCCAGAGTTCTTTTCTCAGGTATTACCTCCTGTCTTAGTCAGGGTTTCTATTCCTGCACAAACATCATGACCAAGAAGCAATTGGGGAGGAAAGGGTTTTTTCAGCTTACACTTCCACACTGCTGTTCATCACCAAAGGAAGTCAGGATTGGAACTCAGGCAGGTCAGGAAGCAGGAGCTGATGCAGAGGCCATGGAGGGATGTTTCTTACTGGCTTGCTTGCTTCCCCTGGTTTGCTCAGCCTGCTTTCTTATAGAACCCAAGACTACCAGCCCAGGGATGGCACCACCCACAAGGGGCCCTCCCCCCTTGATCACTAATTGAGAAAATGTCCCACAGCTGGATCTCATGGAGGCATTTTCTCAACTGAAACTCCTTTCTCTGTGAGAACTCCAGCTTGTGTCAAGTTGACACACAAAACCAGCCAGTACACCTCCCAACTCTTACCAATGCTCAGTGAGCTGTTTTACAGTTCACATTTCAGATAGGGAAACTGAGGGATAAAGAAAGATAAGAAAGTAGTCTGAGAGCTGACTCTGAGTGTAAATCCCACCCGGTTTTATTTTATTATTATTATTTTCTTTTTTGAGACAGGGTTTTTCTACTATGTAACTTTGGCTGTCCTGGTACTATGTAAACCAGGCTATCCGTGACCTATCAGAGATCCACTTGCCTCTGCCTCCCAAGTGTTGGAATTAATTATATGTACCACTACACCTGGCTCACCCAATTTTAAAAAATATTATTCCTGAATATTGGAGTTATTGAGCTATGGTGAGTTTGGCGAGTTATAAAAACTCATAGAAGACTAAGAATAAAATGACTTTTTTTCTCATATAATTCCAGGTTAAGAAATAAAAACAACAGTGCTCTGTGAACAGCTGCTACAATACCGATTGCAGAATTTGTTAAAAAGATCTGAATTGATACTGCGTAAGCTTTGCACAAGCATCTGCGCTAAGATGATCAATGACTGATGCACAGCTTCATTCACTAGACGCCTAAACTGTATCACTCGTATCTACTCTCCATCCAGGGGGCTGCACACCCAACAAAATGCTGGTACTCGTTACAGTCAGTCTCCTATATACTGAACTGAAACAAAATGCATTATACTACCAAAGAAATACTCATGTTAGGCTAAAGCCAATCAATTTTGGAATTGGAATAAAGGATTTTATAGTCAGAAAGGTCTGAGTTCAAATCCTACCTCTACCAGTGTTCTCATTTGTAAAATGGGGACAATTATGTAATGAGAGTTCCTGTCTTGTTTTAACTGTCAACTGATGCTTGCAATGTTATGATAAATTAAGGGCTGAAAGCATCTAGTCATGCCATGTCCTCACTATGACAAATGTCACATGCTATGACAGAAGAGAGCCAGAGCTTAGCCTACACTATTATATACACTTCTCCACTGCTTTCCAACTGAGCTGAGGATCTGGGACCCAGGAGGTAAAGACAAGCCAGTGCTCCACAGGCTAATGATTCTGTGAAGGAATACATGACTAAACCGCTAAAGAATTACAGAGAGATTAAGCACAGGTTACATCACTGGGGTGGGAAGCAGCAGCCCCACTACAAAGAGTTGCATCCAGGGGCTTCACAAGTTCACCACAGAGGCGTGCGGTTTGGTGAGGGAGGCAGTGGGGGCCTACCATTCTTGAACTGTTTCACAGGTTCAGATAGCAGATCTAAGAATAACTGGATCTCTTCAGGCTGGGCCCCTGCGAGGAACCGTAAAACGATGGCCATGCGCGTTCCTGATGCAGCTTTGCCCTGGGTTTTACTCCCTGTCTTATTCTTCATCCGTCCATACAAAATTCTGAAAGGTCAAAGAGCATTATCCTTATGCATGCTAGACATATCACTAAAACAGGCAAGTCAAGGGTAAGTTAAATCAAGGAAAAAGGAAACCAGTAAGACAGACATTAAAAGGAACTGAAAAAAAGAGTCTGTAAGAAAAAAGGAAACTAGAAAGATTTCAGTTAAAATCTGGGAAAAACACAAAAACCAAAACCAACTAAACCAGCAAAAGGTATTTAAAAAGAGAAAGCAAGGGAGAGGTGGAGGCAGTCAGATCTCTGTGCGTCCGCGTCAGCCAGAGCTGTAAACTAAGACCCTGTCTCAAATCAAACAATCAACACGACAGAATCACACGGCGCTCATCTAGTTTCACATGTACGTTTTAAGCTTGTAAGGAAAGATATAATTTCTATGCTACAGTTTCATAGTAGAGAGAAGGAAAAAGGGTTTTTTCTTTACAAAGGGAAGGCCGTAAAAGTAATGGATGGGTTAATGAGTGAGGATAAAAGCCAGCACTAATTTTGCTTATAAACATAAAACATCATTTCCCATTCCCCTCCCTCCCAATAAAACTGTACACTAGACTAACGGGCAAACAGACGCACAGCGTTGCTTCCTTCCCCTTCCTCATTGTAGCGCCTGCACTGGCCTTGAACCTGCCTCCGAGGATTGCATGCATGCAGTATCCCACCAGGCTCAAAATACATTTCTCTTTTATTTTTCAAAGATTACTATTATCTTATTTCATGTGTATGTTTGCTTGCATGTGTGTGCCTGACAGCCACAGAGGTCAAATGTTAGACAGCTGACCACGTAACAGTTATAACGGCCGGTGATCAGACAGTCCCCTGCAAGGGCCCCGGTGCTCTTACAGCGAGCCGTCTCTAAACATAGCTCCACCCGATCTCACATCACCTACGAATATCCCGGGGCTGCACCAAGACCCGCCAGGGCATCTACAGGAATAAAACAGAGGAAAGGCTTACAGCAAAAACCTAATGTGACCATTTTAATACACGCTCAGTAGCAATATTTAACATCCGTTTCTCATAAACCTCTAGATATTTAACAAGAGCTACTTTGTTTGAGATAGGGTCTCCCTATGTAGCTGTATCTGAATAAGAACTTGCCATGTAGGCCAGGCTGGCTTCGAACACAGATATCAGCATGCTTCTGCTTTCCTGAGTGCTGGGATAAAAGGTATGCAGCCCAGCTAACTGCTACATTTTAGTATAAGAAAGTTTACTGACAACACTCAAAACTTGAATATATAGTTTAAAAAAATTTAATATTAAAACACCTTTAAACTATTAGAGGCCTAAGAACTTCTGTCTGAGATATACCTATGGTAGTTACTGATTTTAAAAATTAAAACTAAGCAAGTTAAAAAATACTGTTTTATGAATTCATTGAAACAAAACATGTTTAGCACATTTTAATGAAAAAAAAAATTATATCCCCCAATATTTTACCACTAGTGAGACTAGAGGCATTGCTCTATTTTCTGACTGGCTTAATAGAAGATGACCAAATGCTCATGTTGCTTCAGCATCTAATCCACTGGAATGAAAGAAAACTCATCTGTGTTAGAACAGGCAGAAAGAAACCTGCAAATAATTGTGGCTATTTCATTTTGATACTGCACAAAATCCTAACAAATAGTAACTGGCTACAATATGGAATATGAAACTCTTATCAACAAACCCTATAAACTTTCACTAAAATCTACTCCTCGTGAGCTTTGCACACACTGATCCTGTAACCTGCATCAGGTACTTGGAAAACAATGGCTGAATAAGTCATGTAGTAATGTCAAAGGCTGACACATCTCACTGTAAACCGAAAGAAGAGGCATACTAATCAACTTTTAAAAAGTACTGTTATCCACCTCACATGTTTTCAAGTAACTGGGCAATATAAGCTCACAAGAACAGACAGAAGTTTTCCAAAATCTTAATTCTCATTTGACTGTTAAATTTTATAACTTGAAACAAATTCTGTCATTTGTTTTCTTTGAGTTGTCAAACTCACTGCATTGTTTAAGGAAATTCCTGTGAAATTATCTAAGTTTAAACAGAATGATACTTCATTATCTAGGCTTTCAAATAAAAATAGTGTTGCATGAACAAAAAGTGTAGCTAGTTCAGCTTGCAACTGCACATAAATGTCACTCTGAGATAACCAGTGTGTAGCAGGAGCACCTCACAAAGTCTCCGACTTCAGCACAGACTAGTAAAACGGTCCATACACAGAGCCAACATTCAAAGGGCACTACAGAAACTAAAGCTATTTTGTCTGCACTTTTTTCTCCAATTATGTGTGCATGAAGACTCCGAGTGTAGTTTGGAGCCAATGTCCAAAAGATCCAGGTAAAGAAGAGAAAATGCAGGGTCGGAGATATGGCTCAGCAGGTGGAGTGCTTGCCCAGCATACACAAAACCCTGGGTCTGATCACTAGGATGGCACAGAACTAAGCATGCCTGCAATCACGACAAGAGCTCAAGGTCATCCTCAGCTACACAGAGTCTGAGGCCAGTCTGGGCTGAGAAGACGCCATCTAAACAAACAAAAAGCAAAAACAATGAAATATTCCCATTACAACTGCTGAAAAGAATCACATGACTGCATCAGAGCTGTGTTTTGATTCACATTAAGTGCTATAAATACCTCATCAGAATTGGAAACAGATCTGCCCGGTGGGCCGCCTTCACTACAGTGTTATCTTCTGAGATGTTGAAATGCACGACCTCTTCCTTAAAGCTTCTGTCATCCAGCAGCCTTTGTAAATTTTCCCTTTCAAAAGACACAGCACAAACCATCACTCAGTCCAGGGCGCTTTCAAACGATGGAAAGAGCAGTATTTACACGGACGGCTAAAATATACAGAAGTAGTGCATACTGAGGCCCACACCTGAAGGACAATCCTCTCAAAAATGGCTTTAAATTGCAAGAGGTAACTGGCTTAGAAGGGATCAGAGTTGGTCCATAACCCTGATGTTTAGGAGCACACGACACAAAAGCTTTACTTCTTAGGCAGTACCATTCCCTAGGTAATCGCAAAAGATTTATGGAATTATGTTAACAAGGACAGAGACATGTTACCACTTTCTAAGACATATTTTTTAAATTAAAAATCTCTTTTCCATTTTCTTATCTACGGAGAATAATTCTACAAATACACTCTGGCTTTCATCTCTTGCCTGGAAATAGTTATGATTACTTCAGAAGTGGGGACTTCTCAGGCCTGTAAGACATTATCTCAGAAGTGGCTCCAGGTAAAAGCTAATGTTTCTCTGGCTTATGCTGCTCACCTGTAAGGGAGGATATGAGGATGTCTGTAGGTCATTATGCAATCCAATGTTACCTTTTGCACAGCTTGATCTTGGTGTAGCAATAACTAGAAATAACATTTTACAGAATAAGTTAATGAAGTAATACATACACAAATCATAAAATAGAAATTTACCTAACCAAATATTAAGACTCTACCAGAAGAAGGAGGAGAAGGAGAAGGAGGAGAAAATGAAGCTCTAGCCTGAATTCTCTGTGTGAGCCTGGATTTTAACCAACTGTGCTGATGCTGTGAAAAAGGACATCCTACACTATACAGTTAATATACTATACGGTTAATAGTCAGCAGATGTCAAAGGAGGACTTGACTGCATTTGCTCTGGTTAGTAAGTTTAAAACACTATTCCTGTGGCCAGAGACTTCTAAGCTCAGGCCTTTTATCATGTAGAGTGTGAACAAAGTCTGCTGAGCAGATTAAGTTCCTCCAAAAGACCGTCCACATACGAGAAAGTTCACTTCCTCAGGGCATTGCATTTTCCCGTCATCTTTTCTGGAGTTTGGGATAGACATTATAATTATAGCTAACAACCATTTCATGTACCCACTCTCATTCCGTTGAATAGATTTAGAAAAGTGAGTCCCTACCATGGCTGAATTAACATGAAGGGAAGGCAGCCAGCCATCCTTTCCTATGATATAACTATGACTTTAAAGCTCTTACTTCTAATACCCTCAGCATCAGTCACTCCATTTTGAAGTTGACTTCAGAGTCAACTAAATTAGTGCAAGCTAAAATTACATTAAGACGATTTTTTTAAATGTGTAAGCCTATTAACAAAAAATAGTACTCAGGGCTAGAGAGATGGCTCAGCGGTTAAGAGTGTCAACTGCTCTTCCAAAGGTCATGAGTTCAAATCCCAGCAACCATGTGATGGCTTACAACCATCCGTAATGAGAGCTGATGCTCTCTTCTGGGGTGTCTGAAGACAGCTATAGAGAGCGGGGCCGGAGCGAGAAGAAAAAGTATCTGAAGACAGCTACAGTGTACTTACAGCTACAGTGTACTTACATATAATAAATAATTCTTAAAAAAAAAAAAAAAAAAAAAAAAAAGCATTTATAATCTAGAGATGGTCCTATCCATGACTGCCGAAAACCCAAGTTATTCTGGTAAAGAAAATGTGAGAAAAGTTGAGAGGTCAAAGTATACAAAATTTATTTGACTTACCTGAAGATACAACTCATACAATTTGGATTCTAGATATAAGGCCCGTGGGTTTGAAAACTTAGAGAAGACTTGCAAATGAGCAATCAGCTGCCTAAACAAAAAGAGAGGTCACTGCAGTAGTAAAGAATAGAGACCATCTTGAAAGAACATTTCCGCCACTTTATTTTCTGACAAGTATTCCAAACAGTCCACCCATAAGTGTGTTGTTAATCACCCAAGCAAAATTTTAATGATTAGGAGATTATTTTCTGGCAACTTCAAATCTCAGGTGGCCTCTCCCCACAATCCAGGCTTTGCACCACAGTAAACCACAGGGTGAGCATGGATGATCTGGGGGCTTATTCCTTTGTGAGGTTCCATGCTTCAGGCAAGGAAGTGACAGAATTCACCTTCTTCTTCTCACAGAACATAAACACTGATGGCATACGACCAGGTTTAGGTGACAATCGCTCTTGCTTGTGCAACTGACAAAACATACAGCAAAACTCTGGGACTGAGAGGTCAGAGGAAGACAGGATGGTCCAGCATCGTCTACTGGGCAGATGGAGAAGTGTGTCTTCCCCATGAGCCCGCCTGATTCCCTAGTACATGGATTCTGGGAAGCAAGGTTATAAAGCTGGTCTATGCACACCCTGAGATAGCACTGAGGGTCTCATGATCAATTCATCCACT
Organism: Uromys caudimaculatus; assembly: GCA_028551405.1. Classification (NCBI taxonomy): domain Eukaryota; kingdom Metazoa; phylum Chordata; class Mammalia; order Rodentia; family Muridae; genus Uromys; species Uromys caudimaculatus. The sequence goes on along the minus strand of CM052707.1, from coordinate 92,781,315 downwards.
CACCTTCCCTCTTCCCCCTCTCCAGGGTCTCATGGACTCACTACATAGGTCTGCTTTGCCTGGAACTTGCTACGCAGATCAGACTGCTTTGAATTCAGAGATTTGCTGAGATTAAAGGTGTGTGTGTATACATGTGTGTCACATAGCCAGCACAATTTATTCACATTTTCAATGTTGGTATCTGGTAGCAATATTCTAGGTTTGGGTATAGGAAGTAGATGAATCCTTACAGAATTTTTCTTTTTCTTCTTCCTTTCTGCCCCTGGACTATGTAGATGAGGTTCACTGTCAAGAACTCCTACTTCTACCTCCAAACTGAATTTTCTGTGTGCACTACCATGCCTGGCTCATAGAATGCTGCCTGAGCACACAGCCACACGAGTGCCAGGCAAGCACTCTGCCAACTGAGCTAAATGTAAGTACCTCCTCATTTCTAGTGTTTTTAGACAAGTTTCTTTAGAACACTTCAACGGACCAGGAGAAGGGCAGTTAATAATGAGAATACCACTTGCAGCCCTAGGGGTTATGAAAGCCCCTTGTGATTTTCATTAAGATTAAAATCCAAAGCAAGCAGAGATCTCATGATACAGGTTATGGTCAGTTATGAGAGTCTGAAATCACCTATGGTAACTTCAGTGAAGAACTAGAAGTACACCTTCAAGTATGATCTCTCAGTGGGTAGAAACGAGGCCAGGACATTTGGAAAGAGCGTGTGTGCAGGTCCAGGGGTGAGGAAGGTCCCGGTGTGACTGGATAAATGGCTTATTCATTTATTCAGCAAACACATAGCTCGACGTAATCTTTTGCTAGGGGTTATATATACTGATAGAAACCGAGGAGAGAACAGGAGCTAAAGTCACACGCAGCTTGGCCAGGACCCTTCCTGGGCCTAGGCCTTATCCGCTCCTTCCTCTGGCTGATAGGTCCTCCCTTCTCTAACACTGGCATCAGTTTTTAGTCTGTCAGCAGCAAAGGTATCCCTCCCTTTTCGCCCAGCCTTTGCCTCAGTCTTTGTGGTAGAAGGAAATAGTTCTTTACAGTGCTTCCAGAACCCCATAAACATAATTTGACCAGCCACTTGATATACTCTTACATTGTAGATGTTTGCAGTTAGTTCATCTTTGTAACCCTGCACTTAGCAAAGAGCACTGGCAAGCTACCAAATGGATAAATCTAGAAATGGCTAGTGTTGAAACACACAAGTGAGATCTAAAAGTTTAAGAGCAGTGCCAGCCTGGCGGATCAGACCCTCAATCTAAACAAACTTCAGGTAAGCTCAAAGAGCCTCTGAAAGCAGGCCTTTTTTTTTTTCTTTTTTACAGTTTGGAACAATTTAGGTAAATGAATAACCAAGGGAACTGGAAGGTAGCACAAGTAACGAGCAGGGGCTAAGTCAGAGGCAAAGCGAGGTGCTGACAAGAGGCTCCCCGTCACACAAACACAGGGCCCTAAGGGTGCCTCGGTGCTCTAGCCTGTAATGTTCTCATCTGTAAAGGAGCCATGACAAAAAGGAGCCACATCAACAGTTCCTCATGTCCTAAGATTCTGTGGTGAAACAAGAAAGCTAATCATTAATTGTTCCAAAACAAAGCAGCAATCCTCATGGTGCCCAAGAGACTAAAGAAAGGGGCGGAGAGATCCAGGATAGCAACATGTGAGTTACTGGGCTATAGTAACAGAAGTGTGCTCCTGGGTAGCACTAATGCCAGCAGACTCCATAAATGTTACTTGTATAATTCTGGGCCTATCTGCCTTTATCTCTGACGTCACAGACCACCAGAGCCAGATCTCAATGCCTGGCACCAGCATGTTTCAGGGTAAGAATCTCCAAAGACCAACGAAACTGTCAGGAGAATCTCAGGACAGTATGTCAATAATTAATCTGAGGAGTCTATCTTTCTTGAAGCGATGTCCCAGGCAGACAAGAGGAGACTGCACTGCTCTCCCGACAAGCACAGTGCCATGATCAGACAGTGGTGGGGAACTCACTTTGCCGCAGCCCTTCTTGTCCTTTTCTTCTGGGGTGCTTCATCTGTGGGCACGGCCTCTTCCTCCAGTTCTTCATCCTCTCCAGCAGCAGGTTCTTCCTCCACTTCCTCAGCCACTGCTCCTCGGCTTTTTCTGCGCAGATCCTGAGTAGGAGCAATCTGCAGATCTGCCGGGTAATACTCATTGCTGTAAGAGGATGCATGCGAGGACAACAGTGAGGAGTGTGCACATCAGAAAGGCATCCCTGGTACATGGGGATGAATGCACGCACACGCGCACGCGTGCACGCATACCCACAGCTCTTTAGCCAGCTGCTTCTATACTAGTATTCTTAAATTATTTTATTTTATATGATGGGTGTTTTGCCTACATGTATGCCTGTACACCAGATATGTGTTTGGTACCAGCAGAGGTCAGAAGAGAGCGTTGGATCCCCTGGGCTGAAGTTACAGATGGTTGTCAACCACCATGTAGGTGCTAGGAACTATACTCTGGTCTTTACAAGAGTAGCTAGGCTCTTAACCACTGAGCCATCTATCCAGCCTTACACTAGTAATCTCTTTCCTTCAGTCTCTCTCACAGACAAGTCAATCACTATCTGCTCTATCACTTCATTGCTGAAAAGATTTGAAATGTTTACTCTGTACTCAAGTGAAATTGACATTCCTATCTCTGAAGAAAGGGTAAACTTTTCTGGAAGTGGTATAGGGAGATACCCCTGTGCAAAGGATGTAACTAGACTTCCATTTCTCATCACTAACAGGACTGAATGGAAAAGTAGATTAAAGATAAAAGGCCAAACTATGAGACTACCAGGGAAAAAGAGAGAAAAAGGCAATGCTTCATTTCAGTCATATGGGCAAAGTTCTGTTTTTAATAACAAGTACCCAAAAGCACATAAAACAGAAAATACCACCTATTCTTAAACATTAGCACTAGGTTCTGTTATAGCACATTAGCCTTCCTCTAACATGGGTGACCCACTTCTACTACAGGCTCCTGCTTTTGTCCCTACACTCCATAGCATCTTTATAGAAAGGTCTTTATCCTGAAATGAAAGGGTGATAATATTTATGAAAAGTTAATATAGTGGGACATTTATAGTCTATGAACACCAAAATCAACTTTCCTGGATACAGCCCTAGCTTCCTTGCTACAGCAGCCATAGCCTTTAAGACCTCCTACACAATGCAAGAGACAAGCCAGGTATTTCTTTTCTCATAAACAGGTGGTTTTGTGTCAACAAGACAAAAGCTGGAACCAGGAGTGTGGGGTATTGCTGGGATAGACCTGACCATGTTTTGGGGAGGACTGTGGCAGGACTTTGGAACTTTGGGCTAGAAGAGCCATTGAGTATTTAGAGCTCAGTAGGAAGTTCTTGAGGAGCTTGGAAGATAATGTTCAGAGTAGTGCAGAAGTTGGAGGCCTGACTTCTGAAGTTTCAGAGGAAAATTTAACGACTCTCTGAGGGCTGTTGCTATTTTGAATTGAGATTCTGTGGTTCTGGTCAGTGGGAACTGAAGAATCAGTCACGATTATCAAGAGACCAGCCACCACTGAAGTGGAACCTTTGCGTTACTAGGACAATTGATGCTGGTTAGCTGGAGCTGAGAAATTAGGGGTAATTAAGGAGACCAGCGTCACTGAGAAGTGTTTCCTGAGAGCACAGAGAAGCTGTGCTCCAGAAGTGGCCAATGTTGTACCTTGTGCTGGCAGCCAGACTTGGTAATGTGCAAGAGTCACCCAGGTGGTACTGGTTTTGAAGGCATGAAGGGGTCACTGAGAGCAGGTGAGGCCTGGGCACTGTGAGAGGCCAGGAGAGGCTACTGGTGAAGGTGCAGCCTCAGCAGCAGTTGAAAGCCCAGGACTGAAGGGGTCATGGAGAGCAGCTGAGGCTTGGCACCGTGAAGAGAACCTGTTGGTGAAAGTCCAAGCCCATGTAGCAGAAGACACCAGTGTTTCAGAAATGCCAGTGCCATGAGACTGCACCAAAACCAGTGGCAGCAGTGGAGCCAGCTGGGAGCCTAGAAGACAAGCTGTGTGTGCTACAGAGAGCAGAGTTGGAGACGTGACCCAAGCCCTATGAAGGGTCCAGGAAGATCAGGAGTGGATCTCAGACACTGGACTGTTGGAATTTGATTTTGCTTTGATTCGACCGTGACTGTGCCTTAATTTTTCCCCTTTTGAAGTAAGAAAGAAAAGTAATTATTTTCTTTTTTAACTGGAGCCCACAACTTTGAGCAGCACTCCTCCAGGGCCTCGGCATCAGCTCCTACCTCCAAGGCCCATCCTGCGTGAGTCCTCGTCCCGACTTCTATAATCATGAACGGCAATGTGGAAGCTAAGCGCCCCAGCTTGCTTTTTGGTCATGGCGTTTCACTGCAGCAATAGAAACCCTAAGTAAGACAGGACCTTATACTTTTCTACCACTGACTTGTGGCACATCTCGTCTGCATTAACCTTTCCTGCTCCTCTCTCTCTCTCTCTCTCTCTTTTTAAAGATAGGCTCTCATTGTGCAACCTTGCTTGACCTGGAACTTGCTACGTAGACCAGGCTGGCCTTTGACTCACAGAAATCCACTTATTTATGGCTCCAAGTGCTGTGATTAAAGATGTGCATGCATCAAGACACCTACCTCTCTGTCCTTCCTGAGCTTTTGTGAACAGCAGTATCAGTGCATGCGCTGTCTCGATCATGAATAAGCATCGACAGAAGCACCCTCTTGAGCCACACTCCCACTGAGGCAGCAGTCTCCATCCTACAAGAACTCACAGGCTCCATTTTTCTTCTCCACTGTCTCTAGAGCTCATTTGATCAGACTTCCATCCAGATTAAGTAAAGCAACTCATTAAGGTCTACGTGTATCTCTCTGGCTACAGTCTACTCTTGAGGCCGAAGGTCAACTCCTCTTCCACATATGACTGACGACTCAGAAATAGCTAATTTTCTAATCCAACTGACTATCCCTCCCTTAGACATTCATCCTTAAACTAAGAGGTGATGTTATTTCTTGAGGGAAAACGGGAAGTTAACATGCTAATCCAGCTAATGCCCATGCCCCGCTCCTGTTCCTACTCCCCTCTCCTGACCTCCCCTGCTGGTTCCTAGCTCCTCTCTCTAAACGCTGGTTCATACTAGCCCTTGTAAGTCTTCCCTTTCCAATCTCTCACTCTCAGAGACTCGCTCTGTCAGATGACTTTAAATGCCATTCATCTACTGAAAATTCTCAATTTATTACCTCCACACCAAACCCTTTTCTTTGAACCTAAACATTCTAAACCCAACGCCTACTTGTCCTTTCTCCTTGGGTACCTACCACATATCCTCAACTTAACACAAATTCAAATGACTTCTTGATTCCCCCAAAGCAGCAGCTTCAGCATTCCTTTCCTAGTTGCTCAGGCACAACCTTGAGAGAGATTCAGTTGTGCCCACTCCTTCTGATCCCCCAACCAACACAACCTTCTAATCACAGAAAGCTCTTCTGAATAGGATCTTACCCAAGTTTTTTTTTCTCTCTCTCTCTCTCAAACTGGAATTCTTTTTAAAGATCCATCCTTAACCCTACAGCCTTGGTCAGGCCTCAGCTAACCTTGCTCACACCTGTAATGTTCCCCAGTGACGTCTGTCCCCTGCTGTGATCTATGGTCACAGCAGCACCTACTGCTTCATGCTCCTGCTTAAACCGCCCCCTTCCCTGACAGCGAAGGCCAAACGCCTCACTCTCCTAAGGCCGGTGTTAAGGTCCTGCTCCGACCTCTACTGACTCGCTCCTTGGATGGTGCTACACTGGTCACCCAAATCTCCTTTCTGTTCCCTGGGCAAGTTCAACATGCTTAGGTCCTACTCAGTCTAACCCCACACCTTCTTCCCTTGTGACAAAGCACACCAGAACATATGCTTATTATTTAGTTCTATTCTACACAACACATCCTTTCAAAGCAATCTGTCCAAAGCACTCAAGACTCTCAGACTCACACATTCAAAACAAAACAAGGCTTCAGAAAGCTCTTATTATTCTTCAAGAGTACTGTCTTAGTCAGGGTTTCTATTCCTGCACAAACACCATGACCAAGAAGCAAGTTGGGGAGGAAAGGGTTTATTCAGCTTACACTTCCATGCTGCTGTTCATCACCAGAGGAAGTCAGGACTGGAACTCAAGCAGGTCAGGAAGCAGGAGCTGATGCAGAGGCCATGGAGGGATGTAACTTACTGGCTTGCTTCTCCTGGCTTGCTCAGCCTGCTTTCTTATAGAACCCAGGACCACCAGCCCTGGACTGGCACCACCCACAAGGGGCCCTCCCCCCTTGATCACTAATTGAGAAAATGTCCCACAGCTGGATCTCATGGAGGCATTTTCTCAAGGGAAGCTCCTTTCTCTGTGAGAACTCCAGCTTGTGTCGAGTTGACACAAAACCAGCCAGTACAGGTACATTCCTCAGCACTGAGACTCCGAACAGCAGATGCAGTCATGTCACTCCCAGGCAAGTATGAAAACAATGGACAGGGAAAGAAACAGCAAGGCACTGATCAAACTCAACATGGCCCTTCCTTTGTGGTAACCTGACCTATTTTTATTAGCACCATTTGTATGCTGATTCACATATAATTAAATGGAGAACAAAACTAGCTTAGTGTTTACCTGAGGAAGTGCTTTGCAGACATGATAATGGTTTGAAACATGACAAAAAATGCAAAATGCCCAGCCAGTGGAGAGGCTGATATCTCACCCTCATACTGTGCCAGAAGCAGAGTCCTAGCTACTTACTTGATGAATCTCAGGAAAAGTGGGGAGAGTTCCCTGGACCTTGGCTCTACTCTCTCTGGGAATTTGGCCAAAGATCGCCAAAGCAAGAATCGGAAGTTGGTATGGTCCAGTCGTTCCCGACAGTCGGTTTTCAATGCTAACTGCTGTTGGTAGAGAGCTCCAACGTCTCCTTCCTGGGTTTGCTCCCAACTTTCATCTCCCGTGGACTCTTCATCTCTCACATCCTTCTGCAGTTCTCTCTCTGCAAGAGAAAAGTGTCAGCCTCATGCCAGTAGACCACTACTTATCCTTAAAAGTTCAGAATGTCCAAGTTTCACTTAACAGTAACCGCTGGACTGAGAGTGAGGTCCCAGATGGAGGGGTTA
>CM052707.1:92716969-92774092 GCA_028551405.1 Uromys caudimaculatus | reverse complement strand
TCTATTGACCCATGGTTTGGACTACATATGAGGCAGAGGAATCACCTCGATGGCCATCAGGGAGAAAGGAGAGGACTTTGGGCCTGAGGGTGCTAGAGGCCCCAGTAAAGGGGAATGTCAAGGTGGGAATATGGGAATGGGTGGGCGGGTAGGTGGGAGGAGGAATTCCCTCACAGAGGCGGGGAGGGGGAGGGGATAGCGGGTTTCCAAAGAGGAGACCCAGAAAAGGGGAAACATTGGAAATGTAAATAAAGTATCAAAAAAAAAAAAAAAAAAAAAAAAAGATGTGTGCTTTCTAGTAACACAAAGAAAACAGCACCATCACAGAACTTTATCAAACTAAACAATTAAATAAACACGGTGTCCCAGCCCTCCAGACTTCTGCTCATACCGGCATGTGAAGCTGCCTTTTCTAGATGTTCATAGCAGACATTCCAGAATTGCTTGTTTTCCATTCCATAGGCATGAGAACTAAGAGAAAAAGATCATAAAATACATGATACAGGATGGCCGTTAGTGCAAAATATCCCACTAGAAAAATGTGTAAGAATCAACTAAATGTTAATTCCCTTAACCTTCAACATGAGATTACATCTGTTGCTTTTACACTGCCTACATTGCACAGACTCTGTATTTTATCATTATTCGACTGTGCACATGATGTGCATGAAGGAGTGGGGGCGTGCATGCACCAGTGTCTGTGCAGAGGATAGTCGTCAGATTATTTGGAGAGTTGGGTTCTTTCCTTCTACTGCAGGATCCAAGGATTGGACTCGGGTCATCAGACTTGTGTATAAGAACTTTTACCTGCTGACCGCCTTGACAGCTCACAGAAATTATTTTCATAGTCATAAAAAGACTACAGAATAGTTTTTAACATGTAAATAGATACATGCAAGACTATTTAGTTTTGTTGTAGATGATACTTTGAATCAGATTTTCTATGAAGTCTACGCTGGTCTAGAACCCATTATGAAGTCCCAAACTGACGATCTGCTGGCCCCACCACTGAGTGCTAGGCACGAACTACCATATCCAGTTAGGTAGAGTAATGTTAAAGACACAATGGTGAAATTGGGACATGATATATTCTCCACCTTTTCCTCTTTGTTGCTGTGACAAACACCATAACAAAAGCAACTTGGGGAGGGAAATGTTTACTTGACTTATACTTCCAGCTCACTACTCATTGATGGAAGACAGGGCAGGGTCTCAGAGGAGGAAGTTAGAGGCAGAAAGCATGGAAGAGTGCTGCTTGTTGCCTTACTCCCAGGCTTAAGTGCACCTGCCTAGGGACTCTGCTTCAAATAGTGGGCTGGACGCGCCCACATTAATGATCAATCAAGACAAGTCCTCAGACAAACCCAATAAAGAAACTTACTGATTCTCTCTTGGGGTGATTCTGGACTGTGTCAGGTTGACAAAGCTAAGAAGGATAGCATGTGAGGGAGGGCCCATTAAGAAAAGGAAGTTGCTGGAGAGAAAATAACCGCTGCACTAGAGTTAGTTAAATATCTACTTCTCTGCACCTAATTCAAATAAACATTGACTATTTGAAATATACTTTTCAGCTGGCACATGCTTCCAATGTCACCACTCGGGATGTAGAGAGAGCTGCGTTAGTTCAAGGCCAGCCTGGTCCTCATAGGTAGTTCCAGGCCAGCCAGGAATACTATTTAGAATCTGTCTCAAACACTTTTCAGAACTTAATGCTGAGACACGAAGTGAATCACGTAGGGTTATTTTTGTTTTTGTTTTGCTTTTTACAGTTTGAAGCCCCTACAATAATATTCTCAAGCTTTCTCTATTAGTCACTAACCTTTCACTCCTCTTCTCTCCTTCCCTTCCCTTCCTCCTCATTCCCTTCTTCTTCGTCCTCTTCATTCATGAGACATACAGCTACATAGCTCAGCCTCAAATTTAAGAAGCTCCCTGCCTTAATCTCCTGAATCCTGGGATCACAAGTGTACATTAGCACACCTGGCTCCCCACTAACTTTCTAACCAACATAAACTTCACACTAGATCTGGCACTAGTTATGCATGGTGTATACTGCACATGGAAAATAGCCCTCAACAATAAACTAGCCACTATAGGGAGACTGTAAAAGCATTCAGTGACTTAGGAGCCGACATCTGTGATAATGGACCACTGACTACATGCATGTCACTTCCTATCTTTTGAAGGTCACCCCCTCTCCCCACCACAAAACCAGCTGAAGTCAAAAGCCATTTATTTTCACTTTCCTTGTTTGATTGCTCTGAAAGGAAGTAAAAAGCAGGTAAATTGGTTCAAAATTGAAGAGGGATTTGTTTACTCTGCTTCTGTCAAGTAAGAACTAATAAGATCTGGAGAGACATGACACATGACATATTTCCGTCTGACAAAAAGCCAGAGTAAAGAGTCAAGGACAAACATCTATAAAAGAACAGATTTCTCTATCTCAGTCACAGCATATGCTATTTTGTGACTACTAAAATCATTTGTTTGAGTTAAAGGTGTGTATGTGTGTGTGTGTGTGGTGTGTGGTATGCTAGGCAGCTAGGATTTTGAAAAGTCCTTATTTTTAAAGTATGGTTCAGTGATTTAACATGTAAAAATAAAAATATGTAATTATCACTATATCTTTTGATCATATAAACAGTATCATAAAGTAAAAAGAAAACCCTCCAGTCATTTAAGTGCACTTCTGTACTTTGTACAGCTAGCCTACTGAAAAGCAGGCACTAGAGAGAATGTCTATTTTTCTTCCTCATGCTGTCTCACAGAGGACTCAGATACCCATACATTTAAACCATACCTACATGGAACACAGGCCTGGCCTTGGCCCCATCATTCTGCATCAGTTAAAGAGAATGGCCACACTCACTTAGCCCATGCTTACCCTATGAGCTCGATAACAGGGTCCCAGAGTGCACTGAAGTTGACATACAGCATGCTGAACAGATAACGGAGTGGCACCTGCAAGTCCAAGAGACCGCTTTAGTAAGCATGTGACAGGCAGCGAGAGAGAAGGTCAGAAGAGAAGTGCTCAAACACACATGCTCCTTGGACAAAGTGGGGTTTGGGAAGAAGCTTGAGTTTACAAGAGAAGTTTCTTGGTATTAACCCAGAATTCAGTGTGTAATAATTTTTCTCCAGCTCCTAAAATGTTACTCATACTCATTAGAACACAGTATGTAAGCTCATCCCAGATGTTCGCTCACAAAGTCTAAGTCTAACTGGGAAGGAAATTCCATCATACGCACTATCATGACCCAAAGCATCACACATTAATAAAGTATAGACACTAAAGAACAAGAACAACAACAACAAAAAAAACAACCAAACAAACCAAAACAACAAACAAACAAACAAACAAGTTGTGGGGATGGTGGCTAAAGCCTCCTACATCTGCTGATACCCCAGTTCATTCTTTCTTGCTTTTGGGGATGGTGGTGTCTCTTTGTATAGCTCTGGCTGCCCTGGAACTTACAATGTAGACCAGGCTGGCTCAAGCTCACAGAGATCCTCCTGTCTCTGCCTCTCAAATCCCAGGATTACAGGTGTGTGCCACCATGCCTGGCTAGATGTCTGAGCTCTGGAACCTGGGCTTTCAGAGACTCTAGCTCAGGGGTCCTAAAGCTTTCTCAGTCAGCTTCTGCACAGCGTTCACTATTATCAACACTCCCATTTTCCAGGTTAGACACCACAGATTATGGTGGATTTTTTTATTTTTAATTTCGGGGTGGGATGTAAGTACACGTTCTGGCTGTAATCCCCGTTCCAAATGAAATGTAGAGAACACTAATATTCACACCAGCAAAGAACCACCCCAGATGAAAGGGGAATGCCTTTCTCAACCTTGCTCCTATGAGTCCATGATGGATTTTCCAAAGGTGAAGCCAATATCCTGCAGCCGTGAATAATGTGGTAAATACTGGCTTTAAACCTGACGCAGTACCCTCCCTCGTAAGGAGTCACTTCTAAAAAGGGACTAACGCTCCCACACTGTGCTGTGAGAACTGAATGAGATTACTATGGGAAGGATTGAATGGAAAGGCATGTTGTGAATTACAAAGCACAAAACTTGTTCTTTTCTAGGCTGATTTGGTTTCCTGCAGATATACTATTAATTAGCATGAGCTTGCTTTTACACTTCTGAATGGAAGTACTTGAGCTGTCTGTCTGGCCTGAGACAGTGGTGCGCAGCAGCGGGAAGCGTGAACCATGTATGATCCATGACGCCTCGGCCAAATCCCAGTTCCTCCAACTAGGCACTACATATCTTGAGCAAACCTGAAGCTCACTGTGCCTCAGTTTCCTTCTCTGTAAAGTATCATATGCTGTCTCCCATTCCCTACGCTTCTGGGCATGCCTAAATCCAACAAGAAGCATGCTTGGCTTTTAAAATATTCTTTCTCAGAGAGACTTCCAGAACGCAGCACGCGACTTGTTCTTTCTTGACATGGCAAGGATAGAAATGAGGCGAAATACTGATAACTACTTTATTCTTACAGTTTTCTTTGTATATTTTACAGCCATGCACACAGTGTGGCTGTTCTGACAGTTACTCGTTCCATGGCCATTCTCTGAATCCTAAAACCTAGCCACCACCAATTCTTGAAAAGCAGTGGCCAGAGAGCATTATAACATGAAATGATCTCAATATGGAAGGACTATGTTTTCCTAGTCTACTTTCAGTGGGTTTTGCCTAGAATAAAACAAAATAAACAAAAAAATTTCCTGTTTTCATTCATTTTGTTGTTTCAACTTATACTGAATTGCTTATGTTTTTAAAAGAAACCTAATAAAGAATACAATAAACCTTGTACGATTATGTCCCCAGTAGGAATCAAACAGAACACTCTTCTATAAACCCATTTTCACTGAACACCTACTCAGTAGAGCAGGGCACTGTGCTCAGATGATGAATTAAAGACCTAAAATCCTCAAAGAATATATATGATCTAGGGAATTCCTTCCAAAGGGGAAAACGGCCAGAATCTACAGGTAACCAACAGCAGAACTATCTGCCCATCAGACAGCAGGCCTGTCTGTGGGAAGGAGAGCACATCTGTGACAGCAGAGACAGACTGTATCCCCTGGAGCCTGGAGACCACATCCATTTGCAGTTTCCCTGCAGAACCTATGTGTGTCAGACCTCACTTCACCCTTCTAGAAATTTCCAGACTCTTGAACGGATGGAAGGTCCCCTAGTCCTTACCCTCGACACTGTTTCACTGAAGGCAGAGGCTGAGCTTTTGTTTCTCACCAGTACCTGGTCACTGCTGGCCAATGTAATGCTTGATGACAGAGTAATGTTAACACCCTTAAGAATTAGTCTAATGTGCCTAGATGGTAGCTTGATTCGCACTGGGATTTTATTTTTAGTTCATACAGTTCCTGTAGCAACAATGGACTACAGACTATTGTTTTTCTAATTTACAAACAAGAAAATGGTGTTGCTGATCTTTCATCTTGGTAGTCATGAGTTCTCTACTTAAACTGCTGTGGGGATACCAGGGGCCAGCGGTCAGCTCTGTTTCTCATGTGATATATTTCTGTAACCTACTCCCACACCCACCAATCATACTCTGCCCTGAATTGCTCCTTTTAAAGGACAGAACCCACATTTTACAATTTTTCTGTCAACAAAACCGGTTTCTGCTTCTCTCTGTCCCTCTGTCTCTTTGTCTCTGGTAAGGCTAATGAAGCCAGACACCAGCTAAAAGTAAAGTCCTATACTTTAAAATGCTCACGTGCCACAACTAGGTAAGAAACACAAGAGAAACCCCGCTGCTGGAGTAGCCAAAGCCTCTGTTTCTAGGCAAAGAAACACAAGAGTCACAGTCACTGTGTCACACCTTCACATACTCAAAAGGACACTACAAGGAAGAAAGGAAGAAAGAAAGAAAGAAAGAAAGAAAGGAAGGAAGGAAGGAAGGAAGGAAGGAAGGAAGGAAGGAAGGAAGGAAGGAAGGAAGAAAGAAAGAAAGAAAGAAAGAAAGAAAGAAAGAAAGAAAGAAAGAAAGAAAGGAGGGAAGGAGGGAGGGAGGGAGGGAGGAAGAAAAAGACAGACCCCACCGTTACCTCCTGCAGCGGTCCCTGAGGGACTGCACCCTGCACCACGTCATGCCTCAGCTTTCTCAAGTGTAGAAGCTTCTCTCTGTAATCGTTCACAGTTGCTGGCACAAGTTCAGCCTGGCGTAATATAGCGAAGGCTGACTGCCGCTCCGAGAGCCCATCATCCTGAAAAGCCAGACAAAACCCAAGGCAGGTCAGAACTTTGATTCCAAAAGGGTTTTGTTTTGTGAGATGGGGTCTTACTATGTAGCTAGCCCTGGTTGGCCTGGAACTCGTTATGTGGTTCAGGCTGACCTCAAACTTACAAAAATACCTGCTTCCTGCCTCCCAAGTGCTGGGATTAAATGTGGGCACCATGATGCTCAGCTGAAAGGTTTAAAAACAAAACAAGAAAAATCCAACCAAGAACATGCTGGAGAAGGGTGGATCCTTAGAGCTCAGTGGTCAACCGTTCTAGCTGGCTCAGTGGGAAACCTTGTCCTAAAATATAATGATCAAGGTTGGAAAAGTGGCCCAGGAGTTAAGAGCAATGGTTGCTCTTCCACAGGTCCCTGGTTCAATTCCCAGCACCTCTATGGTAACTCATAAACTACCTGTAACTTCAGTTCCAGAAGATGATACCCTCTTCTGTCTTCCTTGGGTACTAGACATGTAAACATTGCACAGATATACATGCAGGCAAAATATCCATACACATAAAAAAAATGATTAACCCTAAAGACATACAAACAACAGGAAATGGACTTTGCAGGTTGTACCTATATATTCACTCACATTTAAATATACATAACAATAAAAAGTATGAAGTGGTGGGGGAGGGGGAGGGGAGAAGTTGGAGGGGGAAGTGATTCAACTGTATTTTACATTAAAAACTAAGGTAGCAAACAATACAAGACACCAACTTCGACCTCTAGCCTCCATATTCAGGTGCAGTAAATGTATGTGCGCGCACACACATAAATACATATGTACTCCACACACAGAGTAAACAGGAAGTTATCAAAAGGATTCAAACTAAGAGCATCTACTGAGATAAAGAAAAAGAAGTGTGGGTATGTATATACACATATATATATACATACACACACATATACTCTCTCTGTGCAATTCTAATTCTAGTCTTTGCATAATGGAAACAATTCTGCACACGCGAATATCCATCTAAGGGAGGTCACTGTGGTCTGTGTAAGATACTGGGAAATGGTAACTAAAACCCACCTTAAGCTCCCATCAATAGAGGAATCAGTGGACTTTAAACTGTAGGGACTATTTAAACTTCAGAGTTAAGAGGCAAACCCAGAGGCACGAATATAAAAACTCCCATGGCAACACGAGCCTTCACCACGTCTACTGCCCACGAGATTTGCAAGAACATTTAGTAGATTTAGTGGAAGACAAAAATATGAATTCAAAAGTACCAATTTTTATCATATATGTTTACATAGTTATACTATCCACTCTAATAATTACAATACCTCCATTGAAACTGGAAGCCGGATGTCAAAATGATTTAGGATCCTTATTGTCAAAAGCCGAATCTAGAGAGAGATACAAGGGAGATTTCAGATTGCAAAGTGTGAGTGAAGGAAGAAACCGGTGCAGCTGGTGAAGCCCACAGCTCACAAAATCCAAGAGGCACTGTCTCATCAACGCAAAGCCTGCCTTTTCTATCTAGTCCAACACTTAATTCCAACAGTAAATGAATTACAAATAGGATGAGACTGAGTGGGTGAGGCCATCCAATACACACCAACACTGCTTCAGCTATGACTATAACTAAGCACAAGGGCCTGACTACGCTTACATACAATTCAACTACAACCAGCAGCTCTGGACTCCTTAGCAACATGGGTATTCCACACTTAGGTGAACCACCTAAAATTCTTTCTCTCTCTCTCTCTCTCTGTCTCTCTCTGTCTTTCTCCTTCTTCCTTCCTTCTTTCCTTCCTTCCTTTTTTGCTTTTTTTCAAGACAGGGTCTTACCATGCAGCCCTGGCTGTCTTGGACCTCATTATGTAGACCAGGCTAGCTTTAAACTCACACAGATCTGCCTCCAAGCACTGGAATTAAAGGTGTATGTCACTATTCCTGGCTGAAGTTTTATTTTTTCTAAATTTGCAAACTTTTTGAGAACAGCAGCTTATCACAAGAACACATTCTAGTTTTAAGTTGTAAGACATAGATAGGTTGTTCACTTTTACTATAAGCACAATTTTCTAATCCACAAAATATCCATTATACAAGTCTGTACAATGGAGATTTAGTCAAACAAATATGAGTACATAAATGAAAGAAAAAACATTTTATTTATCTAAGGTTTTTTTCTACCCTAGTCCTATTGAATTAGAATGGTTGGAGGCAGAAGCCTAAGATCTGTAATTGATCATCCTAAGCAGGCTTGCTGTGATCAAACTGTGGCCAGTGTTTAGCGATCACTCTGATGGAAATCACCCACAGCAACGCCCCGAGGAGGAAGTGAGTGATCACGAGCTGAACTTTCAACACAGTATTACCTTGGAGACACCAGTTGAGATGTTTGCTTGTAACTTGGGAAATAATTCCATGAAAGCCTCCTCAGAGAGTGGCCCTTTGCATCCACATAATGCTAGCCTCTGGTAATAGAGATCGGCCAACAGCAACACAGATGGCTCCATTGGAAATGTTCTGCAACAAGATATTTACGGGAGTCAAACTGCATTACACTGCCAAGTTACTAAGAAATGTCCGTTGATGAGGGAAATATAAAAAGCAGCAGGCTTTTATAGAGTTTTATAGAGATATCCACCATCATTTTATAGCTGAAGATGAGGTCGCCAGGTGAGTGATGTGCTTAGACACAATCTGCTAGCTAGAGGCAGAGGTGGGACTAGAACCTCCGACGCTGCCACCCGAATCACAGCTGTGAGTGGCAGTGGCACCCAAAGAGCACATGTGAAATTTGTCAAGTGCTTACTGCATGCCAGGGACTGAGCTGGGGAGGAGAAGTGCAGCCCTTCCCTCAACCCTACGCTGTGACAGGCTACAGACCCTCCATATGCCAACTTTATTCACTGACATGGTCTGAGAGCCCGGCACATGCCAGTGGTTTTTCTAGACACTGGATAGAAAATAAACCAATGACAAAGTTCTTATTCCCCTGAAACTCGCACTCTAGGAAAAGGTAGTCACAGTACACTGAAAACTACTCAGTAGTACAGTGGTAAATACTCCGGAGAAAAGCACTCAGGGGAGGGAGGCAGCATGAGAGTAGATAGATGGCAGGGAGCAGAGGGTAAAGTGACACAGGACAGTCACAGAATGCAGAAAAGAGGACATGAGGGTATCTGAAGGAAAAGCATTCTAGGCAGAGGTGTGAAGCTAAGGTCCTCTCTGACATCTGCTCGCCCAAACTCTAATAACGCACACCTACAGGAACAGCAGCTGGGGCCAAGTGAACAAGGAAATATGGGTGATGTCAGGACTCAGCAGGGGACCTGTAAAGACTTCAGACTTCATTCCAGTAAGAGGGTTACCACAGGAGTAGTATTACTGGGCTTCTCAGTAATACGAGCATTCAGGGCAGGAACTCTGCTGGGGGCTGCCTCATTCATGCACTGTATATTGTTTAGACAGAGCCTTGGCCCCCACCTACTAGAAACCAGAACAAGCTTCTCAATAATGAACCAGTGCTACTTCCAGAGTCAGCAGCTGGTCAAAATCAACGTCCAGGCCAGAAAACCCATGTCGGACCACTTCATCACACGGCAGACAGACGACAGAACAGGGAAGGTTCCTGGAAATGCAGGTCCCACACTGTGAGGCAGAGCAGCAAGACAGAAGCCTGTAGAGGCAGCACCTCATTAAAGAGGTGAGAGAAGGGCAGCACTGGGTGGATGCCTACTGTGTGTGAGGCCTTTGCTTCCATTCTCAGCACCACAAAAGCATTTTTTTTTTTTTAGATCCATCTGGGCTGGACATGGTAACACATACCATTTAATGTTAGTACTTGAGAGGCAGAAGAAGGTGGATCTCTCTGAGTTCAAGGCCAGTATGGTCTACAGAGTGAGTTTCAGGGCTGTGTAGAAATCCTATTTAAAAAAAAAAAAAATCCAGCCCACATTTTAACTTTGTAACTTCAAACCTAGGAATATTATGTAATGTTCCTTTGCAAAGATGACTGAATACTTAAAATAATTAGTCTGTCAAAAATTACTTATTTTAGTTGAAGGACCTACTAACAATTTCCCACATGACTGTATTCAGGTATAGAGATTTCTGTTATGTTTTACTCACTGTTAAGACAAATGCAGCCATTTACTTACAATACTAGGTGCTTCACGCGCTCCACAGGAACCAGCTGAAGAAGTTCAGAAGACTCTTCCAAACATAGCAGAGTATTGACAGCTTGACAAAGAACAAATAAATGTCCTAAGGGCAGAAAGCCAGGAAAAGCACATTACTTCATCCTCAACTGTGAAACCTCACTCACCATCACCCCCGCTACTTACAGAAGGCTCATGTAAAGTGAATCTGTGCTTTCTAATACTGTACATGTCAAAGGGGTAAACTCGATAGAAACCATCAGCAGAAGGTTTCTAAGTCAGATATTGTATCTTTCTTACAGTGAACACATATTCAGAAGCAGAGAATAAAATCCACACCATTGACTGAGATGAGAAGCAAGCTGAGGTCAGGAGCCTCTACTCCAAATCTGACATGTGTGAGCCCTGCTACGGTGGACAGTTAGCTTTCCAGTCACAATGTTAGATCTGGAATTTTCAGATTAGGGTTCCTAGCCAGCAAAACAGATGTATATATATTTGAAAATCTGAAGCACCTTTTGATCCCAAGAATTTCAAGTAAGGGATATAATATAGTCCACCCTCTAGCATAATCCAGACTGGAACTTTCTGTAACCGTAGACCTGGCACCCCCCCCCCCCCCCAGCCTAAAACATTTACGGTCCTCTCAGAGTGGCACTACTGAACACAATGCTCTGCAATGGCGGAAGTCTTTGTGCTGAAACAGCCACAATCTAATACATTAGCCACTAGATACGTGTGGCCAAGTATTTAAGCTATGGAAAACTTGCTGTGCACTATTCTATAGCACACTAATACTTCTGTGGGCAAATAGTCACAATGTACATGTGTTTGGCTAAAATAAGGCACAGAGACACAGAGAAAGACCAAATAACTGCTTTTAAACTGCTAGGCTCTGAGGAAGACACAGCAGGTACTGGGACTTGGAGTACAGCGATCTAGTCCTGCCGACAGGAGGCAGGAAGGCTTCCTAGTGATGCAAGTGTGGTGGTCTGAATGAGACTGAATGAGTCCCCCAGGACTCGTGCATCTAAACACTTGGTCCCAGCTGCTGGTGCTGTTTGGAGAAAGGTCTGGAACTTTTAGGATACCTTGCTGTTGGAAACAGTCTCTCAGCTTCCCTCTCTGGCTGCCTGCTGCCACGCCCCCCTGCCACTATGTACTGTCCTGGTCTCATACACTGAGACAAACTCTTCGTCATGGTGTTCCAGCACAGCAACAACAAGCACTCAGCCCGAGTGGTCACAATGAATAGTAAACAGAAAGGTTCTCAGGCAGTGGGAACTGACGGGTCAGGGTATGATTCTGGTTCGGGTGAGCAAATGGAGCAGCCTGAAGCAGAAGGCATCCCTAAGGGGTAGGAAAGGCACTGGAGATAGTGGCGACTCAAATGTCCCATGTTTTAAATCCTCCTAATACTTGACTTTCCTTGTGTTCAGGCAACTTACGGGGTACAAGTAGCACAGCGCCCCCCCCCCCCCCCCCCAATGGAGTTAGAGCAGAAGACAGCATTGTTCTCTGGCACACCAAGAGGAGAACAAGTGCTGACTGACTGACCTTTCCCAAAGCTCCCTCTGTCAACAGCCAGGAAGAGTGACTCTATGAAGCAGGACACGAGCAATACTGTCTTCTCTTTCTCAAGAGGTCTGTTACGAAGTGCAAAGAAGGAGGAAAATTTCAAATTTCTATTTAATGGCTTAGTCACAGGATGGAAAAGAATGGGTAACATTTTAATCAAAACATTAAACGTTTATAAAACTCAAGTTTATTTCCTTACCTAAGATGAGGTAATACCACAAGGGCTGCCCAAGACTGTGAAAGGTATGTGGCATCTTTATTTGGGGGTAACTGAACTATGGATAAGAGATGGTTTAAGACAGGAAACTGTTCCTTTCTTCTCTTAGAGTCAGCCTTCCTCTGCTTTAAGTAGGATCTGAAGGTAAAAACAACAAACAGGTATTTAACAAAGCACAAGTCTGAGAGGGTGAATCGTGAAGGGAGGAGGAGCTGGGGTGACAGATGGATGTAAATAAACAACCAGGAGTCACTTACTGACTGCAGTGCCAGGCTCTTCGACTCCACATGCCGGACTCCCCTCTCTATTTTAACTGATTTGTAACCTACGCCAAGCCCCTCCCACCTCTAGGCTCTGCTGTGCATTGTGCGCTGTTTGGGCATATCTGAAGGACTGGAGCAAACTAGCTTCCTCCGCTATTCCTCATATCTTATTTATTTCAGATGGTACAGCTATGAGCCCTGGGAAGCTGGAACTGATTATATACAGTAGGCTGGCCTTGAACTTGTGGCGATCCTCCTGTTTCATACCTTCTGAGCAATGCTGGTATTATAGGCATGAACCACTATAATCAACCCTGTTTCCTTTTGACCTGAACTTTATTGTTTTCCAAATGAAGAATGATGTCACAATTTTTTATGGAAAAATTGGGAAATATCACTTTCATTGTGACTGACAGGTCTCCTCCCACTTTATGTGCATCAAGGTTCCTCAATGATGTTTTGTGACTTACCATTTGTTTGTGGGTATGTATTAGTCTAAATAGTTATAATTAGCCCTTTTCTATTCTTGCAAGTAAAGTCACAGAAATGATAGGTGATATACTTTATAACTTGGTCCCCATGTCCAGTATGGTTAACTTGTAGAAGTAGACTGTAAGGATTTGTGTTATTTAAATCAACAAAAAGTCACATTTTTTTTGGTACTATACTTGTCAGGACACAGAATATTTAGAAATAATAGACAGGCAAGTTAACTATCAATTCACTAGTTAACTTTTTTCTTTCTCTCTCTTTTTGTTTTAACTAGACAAGGTTTCTCTGAGTAGCCCTGGCTGTCCTAGAACTCACTATGTAGACCAGGCTAGCCTCCAACTTAGAGATCCACCTGCCTCTGCCTCCCAAGTGTCGGGATCAAAGGCGTGCACCACCACTGCCCGGCTAGTCATGTCTTGAGCCTTTCTGGACAACAAGAATGATTTGACAACCTATAAAAATCTTATAAAATACTGAGATGATGTAAAAGAAAAAGTCGTTATTTGCCCCATCACTGTCCTAAAGATAACGCCTCTTCTTGCCTGGAGCCTTGAACTCAGATCTTGAAAGGCTCAATCCTTCCCACATTACAATAAGTCCGAAGCCCCAGTCCAGAAGGGACTGATCCTCTGTCCCTCCCTGCTCACCAGGCCCCTCCTCATGTGCCACTGCCTTCTGCAGGATGCACAGGCATCTGTCCTTCCCAGTCACACCCCACTGTGTTCAGCAGTGGACTCCACTGTGTTCAGCAGTGGACCCCACTGTGTTCAGCAGTGGACCCCACTGTGTTCAGCAGTGGACCCCACTGTGTTCAGCAGTGGACCCCACTGTGTTCAGCAGTGGACCCCACTGTGTTCAGCAGTGGACCCCACTGTGTTCAGCAGTGGGTGGGGCTCTAAGTGAGCATTTCCACACCAATTCTCTTCCTGGGTCCTGTGAGGAGAGCTGGGATGGTTCTGGAGTTTTAGAGACAGGGTCTCACTGTGGACCCAGGTTCACCTCAGGCTCCGATGTTGCTTAGGTTGGCTGTCACTGTAACACTTCCCCTACCACCTCATTTGGGTGCTAGTCGGGTGGGAAGTGTCTGTGCGCAAATGCAGGTCACTATACGCAGCTCAAACTATTACTCAAAAGTCTCCACAGCAAGAGTTAAGACAAAGGAGACCATTCACACAAATCATTTCTGTGAAGGATGGCAAAGGAATGTTTTCTCAGAGAAAAGAGATGTGGAAGTTGTAGCACTAGCTTTGGGTTAAAAGATCTAATTTGCTTATTTTACTACGTACTTTTCTCAGGAGGATTACAGTGAACTGTGAAGCGACAGGGGCCTCATCCACCCCCTGGCTTCTCTAAGGGGAAGCCGAGAACCAAGCAGTTTCACTCCCTGGCACAGGAGACAGTTCTGGGGACACTTGCCAGAATATGCCCGCCGGAGACTGGTTCTGGGTTGTGGAATCAAGCTAGAAGGCCCAGGAAAAGATTCTCCAGGAGTTACTCATTAACCATTTCTCAAGAGTCAGAGCTCACTTAAGGAAAACAGGACTCTGTTCGGCATTTGACAGAGCTACTTTCAGAGTAGGAGATGTAAGCTTGCACTGAGGCAAGGCCTCCAGAATCTCCAGCTCACCTCATTCCAAATTAAATGCTGTGAACTGTGGGGACAACAGCTCTCACCCCAAAGACCGAAGCCAAGGTCAAAGCTGAGACCTTAGCAGACTCTGGGAACCCCACGCACTTACTCTAGTGTCTCAAAGGGAATAAAGCGCAGGAATGGGGACAAGGAGCTGGAGCCACTCCAGCAGGCATAAAATCAAGCATGAAAACCAAGGACCGGGGCTGCCGGGATGGCCCAGCGAGCAAAGGCGCGTGCTGCCAAGCCCAGACCTCAGCGTGAGTCCCAGAACCAACGTAGCAGAAGGAAGGGAACGACTCACACAGCTATCCTCTGACCTCACAGGCATGTCATGCACCCACCCGCACACATGCTCACAAGAAGGAAAAAGCGATCCATGGCCCCTTTAAAGACATTTAATACAACACTGTAAGTGAAACCGACTCAGGGACACAGAAGTAGGCCAGCAAACATGCCCAAGTGATTTCTGACAGAAGTACAGGGCAGCTTCATGGAACACAGCTTTTCAACAAATGTTGCCAAAGCAGGTTAATAGCCTGTTAGCCTAAACCTCAAATTTGATGTAATGATGAATGCATAATGGGTTTTGGACTTCATGTGACACGGAAGGAGGGAAAGAAAGAAGGAAGGAAGGAAGGAAGGAAGGAAGGAAGGAAGGAAGGAAGGAAGGAAGGAAGGAAGGGGGGAGGGAAGGAAAGGCGGACTGGCTACACTGTGAAATCCTATACCCCCCACCCCCCCAAATCAAGAAACTTTTTAATGTTTGGTAGAACTGTTGTTTCTGTCACGAATTAACACATTATATTTGGTTCTCCAAAATCATGCCTTCTCAAGTCACTATAGTGTCTATTTACAAGAAGTGGGTAGTGATTCTTCCTACTTATCATAACCCCCAATTCCATACTGGGATATTTACAGAGTTGAAAACATGAATGGTCACAATAGCTTAATGTGCAATAGCCCAGAGGCAGAAATAACCTAAATGTGCTTCCACATGTTAATGATTAAACAAATGTGACATTCCTATCAGCGAATCCTTAGAAACAGAGGAGTGGGCTTGATACAGCAACCCGGTGAGCCGCAAAGAAACTGTTCCAGGCTAAAAAGCCGACCAGCTGCAAAGGTAAAGGGTACACTGCACAATCCTTACAGTGAGTGCATGCTCACAAAACCAGGAGGGCCAAGACTGGCCCACGAATGGAGGGAGATGGCTACTAAAGCCGAGCGAGGGAACGTGAAGAGTAGGGGACAGGGGACCGGAGAGGCTGGGGGAGAAGAGAAACGAAGCAACTGCTTTTGAATTTTTAAAAACTGGAGGACAAAACTGTACAAGGAGGAAGACTTTTGTGCCTTCAGGTGGGGATGAGCGCTCTGCAGAGGGACCACCTGCACAGACCCTCAGATGTACGTACATACAGCACTCAGTAAGCACACATGAGACTGAGGCAGTCTCAGTGAGCCTGTAAGTTGATTCTAGCTCTAATACGGCAGCAAGATAATGCACAGCTTTACTAGTGGTGTAACGTATATATGTAACCCCTCTACACATTTCTTGAAATTACATATGAATCTAAAATAATCTTAAGAGGTCAAACCATTAATAACCACTTCTAATCTTTACCACCATCTAGGATAAACAAAATTAATAGGTTTATGTCTCCATCCATACTTTCCCATGCTTACCCAGAGCTTTGCGAATTGGAATCACACTGACACTATGTACACAGCCACAACTAGAGTCTTACCCACAACACTTTATCACGGACACCCTTCTAGTGTAGGTGTGTAGATACAGATTGATGGATCAATCATCATTTGGGTAGTATACTTGAACATTCAATTAGGACTCAGGAATCGTCACCACAGGCAGTAGATTTAGAACTTACCCCACTGTCTGCTGTGAGAAAACCAGAGGGTATTTTTCAATGGCCATGGAGCCGGCAGTGGGAGGAGCAGCTTTGTTCAGAATGAGCTTGGCTAAAATGGCCAGTGCTTCATCGCTGACCACAGAGTTGTTCATCAAGAAGCAATTCTCAATGTACAAGAGAAAGCACGGCAGGAACAGCTGAAGACAAAAGAAGGAAATTCACACGCATTAACAGAAGCAAATTCCAGAACACCCAGGAAAGAGCTCCTAAGGGAGTATTGCAAAGGATCAGCATTAAAGTTCTCCATGAAGACAATATGGCAACACTGGAAACACTGGGACAGAAAATGACTACAATCAAGAAGTTAATGTCTGGTCTACTACCAAGCAGTGCAAGGAGGGAATAAACACATCTCAGATACACTGAATCTTATGTCCTGCCATTTACCCTCCCAAACCTGCTAGAACTCTGACTCTGAGAGGAGAGCGTAAATAGGAATGGGAGGAAGTACAGGGCCCAAGAACTGGGAGAGAAACAAAGGCCACCCCAGCAGAACATCCATCCAATGCTAAGAAAGCAAGCCCTAGACAGGAGGAACCTAAGAGGGTGAAGAAGAGCAAGTGAGCTGCCCACAGCTTGCCATCTGGGGTGTTCAGAATGCTACTGGGAGACAGAGTCACAGACAAGGTATCCAGCGTGTGAAGAGTGCGGCAATTGCTAATTCAAGGACAGATAGGCAGGCATAAAAAAGGACATGCAACTCTAAAATAATTCTCACTTATAAAATGTAAGTGGCAGATATGGATTCAATCAAACCCCAAGATAGAACTCTCCTGGAAAGGTGTGCAGGATAAGGGAACTAAAATTAATCTACCAGACGAGGAAGTCTACTGATGAGGCCAAAACTAGCTTATCACAGAAAGAATACATTTAGGTGAGTTCAGAGTAAATATCAGGGAAAATAAGATGAAGATTACTTGTGGCTACTGCTGGTAATGTGGGAAAACAAATGATTTGTCTTTTAGCCCTGTCTGACTGGTTTAAACCAACACTGGGGGGGGGGGGGGGGGCACTTTTGGTTTTCCTGATACAAGGTCTCAGGCCGGTTTTGCTAAGCTTGAACACCCGATCCTTCTGTGTTCATTTCCTAAGTACTGGGATTATAGGCATACACCACCACATCTGGATAAGATTTATTTTTTATTCCTGTGAGGGAAGGGGGGAGTAAGATGGGGTCTCATGCAGCACAGGTTGGTCTGACTTGCTATGGAGCTGAGGATGAAACTATTCTCTATGCTTTTAATTCACATCCAAGTTCTTTGAACTGACTTTTCAATTTTACCTAATGATTTTCTAAATAATTCAATTACTTCTAAAAACACAGTAGCTAGTGGCTATCACTGGGGTGTGTATATATGTTTGGGTGCATATGTGCTTTGACAGAGTCTCACTGTAACACTGGCTAGCTCGGCCCATTATATAGTCCAGGCTGGCCTTGAACTCAAACAGTAATCTACTTGCCTCAGCCTCGGAAGTCCTGTGAGTACAAGCTTGCATCACACCTGGGTTCAGGATTTTTTAGTGTGGTGGTTTTGGAGACAGGGTCTAAACAGCCTGGCCTAGTCTTAAGCATCCTGTCAAGTCCGGCCTTAAACTCATCTTCCTGCCCCCACCTCCCAAGTGCTGGCATTAGAGTCTGCACTGCACAGAGAAGTCATTTTAAATGACTTAGTATACAAAGTTTCACATATAATTTCTTTATTGACTGAATAAATTGTATTTAAAATTATATTAACTAAACCAGTAAGCACTGAACAAAATGAATCTGTTCCTTTCAAAAAGCAGCAGCAGCAACAACAACAAAGAAACCACAGATTTCAAATTTGATTATTTCCTGACATATTTAAAAAGTACCTTAAAATTGATGTCTTGCTTACCTGCTCAAACTGCTTCATAGCAAACATGACTTCAGAAAAATCCAAAATCAAACGTCTCTCAAATTTGCTTTCAAACACCTAAGAAGCAGCAGAGATCAAAAGTGTTTGTAGATGTACACAGTGGTTCTCTCCTCACCCCCAAGGCACACCACATGCCAATCAGTATTCCATCCAGAGGCTTAGCGGGCTCTGAGGGACTCAGATGCAGAGCAGGCATCTCAGTGACTATGACAGGCCCTGTACTGGCCGGGTTTGTGTGTCAACTTGACACAAGCTGGAGTTACCACAGAGAAAGGAGTTTCAGGTGAGAAAATGCCTCTATGAGATCCAGCTGTAAGGCATTTTCTCAATTAGTGATCAAGGGGGGAGGGCCCCTTGTGGGTGGAGTCATCTGTGGGCTGGTGGTCTTGGGCTCTATAAGAAAGACAACTGAGCAAGCCAGGAGAAGCAAACAAGCCACTAAGTTAACATCCCTCCATGGCCTCTGCATCAGCTCCTGCTTCCTGACCTGCTTGAGTTCCAGTCCTGACTTCCTTTGGTGATGAACAGCAGCATGGAAGTGTAAGCTCAACAAACCCTTTCCTCCCCAACTTGCCTCTTGGTCATGATGTTTGTGCAGGAATAGAAATCCTGTCTAAGACAGGCCCTCAAGGAAGCTTTGTTCCTTCCCAGATACAGGCAGTTCACAACAGGAAAAGCAGGTTTCTATTTTCAGTTCCACTCCAACGTACTTTCCAAACCCACTAGCCTGCAAACAGCTTAGCATGACCCTGCTCAGAATTCTTTCAGGGCCTTCCCTATCTGCAGGATAAAGCCGAACTTTTCAAAGCCAAGAGAGCTCTTCTCTTATGGTGTCAACACTTTCCCAATGCCCCTGTGCCCAGACTATGTGCATTTGTGAAAACAAGTCAGTCATGAATGTTCCTTCTCCAGGTGTTTTTCTTACTCCATTGGCAAACCATTAAGAAACTTTAAAAGACTACTCCAAGTATGGGTCCTTTGAAAAGCTTTCTCTTTCCCCCCGAGTAAGTAGAATTAACAGTTATAATTCAACAGACATCTCTGAGCTATTAGTTCACCATATTGTAAGTACTTACTCCCAGGCTCCCTAACTCCTGGTGAGAATGGTAGGCATAGCACCCACTCTGGAATACACAGCACACACACCCGCTGCACAGCAGACTACGAATGCTCCCTAATGCTTGCTTTAGGATTTAGCTGTGAGTGTGCCATTGTGCTTGCTTCCGTGAGGTGCAGCTCCCGCCTCCCCAACAATAACAATCCCTTGGGGGCAGAGCCTTTGACATGCTTCAACTGTATATGCAGCAGACATACTTAATGCTAAACACATTATTAACTACACAAGTAACAACTGCTAAAGTGAATTACTTTTTCTATGGTTTCTTTGATGAGGATCTCTGGCAAGAAAACATTTTCAGCTAGGAGCAAAGCAGAAATTACATCCAAGAGAGTCTTCTGGCAAGATGTGGAAAGACTGGCTGTCTGTAATGCTTCAGACAGTACCTGTAACAATAGAAGGAAACACAAGGCACACATAGCAATTGATGCTCCACCCTCCGCCCCACCCTCCAGTGCTGGGGACCATCAGTCCTTTGCACATGCTAGGTGAGTGTAGGGCACAGAGCTACCCCAGCACCAGCTTTTAACACGCTCACCCCACAAACGTCAGCAGGCCGTGTTATTCTGGACCCACTTGCGTGTTTCACGACGATCAGGTATGTTTCCAGCAAGCGCCTCATCTGTTCAGAGTTTTCACGGCAGTTTGCTTCTGTCACTTTTCTGTGTAGCTCCAGGAGTGACTCCTTCAAATCAAGAATGTGGAGAGAAAATAACTACAAAACACCAAAGCCATTCGCTCATGCACTAATGGAATGTTCTGTGAGAGCTCCCCTTCTCCCACTCTGCTTAAGAAAGAAAGATGAACGTATAGACATCACTAGGCGGCAGCAGCTAGTGTGTGCAGAGCACCCTGTCTTCCGTTCTTTGGAAGTATTTACACGCCCTCCCAGCCTCCTTGTGCCAGGTAACATTAGCCCCATTTTAGCACATGAAAATATCATACAACTGATGCTCTAAATAACTGTTCTGAGTCACACCAGCAGTGAGAACAAGATGCCAACAGGAACTCTGGCACTTCTCATAGCCACTAAGCTCCACTGGCGTCAAAAGACTAGAGGGGGAGGAAGATCCATGTAATCAATGTATAGGAAGAAGCAGAGGAAATGGATCGGGAATGATGAGACACAACGTCCAACAGCGTGCCGCCCTGCTCGGGGCAGCGGAGCTAGGAACGCAACCTGCCCTGTTACACACCCGTGCTTAGCAGTTAGAACTTACCTGCAAACAGTCAAAAAACAAGCCAAAATGTTCCTTATAGACATACACTACAGTGGATTTGGCCATGTTTTTTAGGGTTTCCCCAACTAAAATCCATGGTAGTTGAGCTTCTGTTTCAGTAACTGGTCCTAGCTTTTGCAAAATGAGCTTCAGTGCCTGTGGGAATACAAGAGACAGCAATTAAAATGTTTTTAAATAACATTTTTTTAAAGTATTAAGCTGTGTTTTATCACCCTGATGTTATTAAATGTTTAGCATGGAATTATCAAGGATTTGGCAGCTTTGACTGTTAACTCTGTAGCCCAGGCTGGACTTAAGTTTACAATCCATCTGCCTCAACGTCTGGGGTGCTGGGATTACAGGTGAGTACCAACCACACTGCCCAGCCTTAGGATTCGGAATTTATCACAGAATAGCCTCTCCCCATCTACCCATAACATCAGTCAAGCACCCAGGATCAAGAAGACTGAAGCGATTCTGTAAGTAAAGGTACCCAAAAGCCACATCAAGAGGGCTGGAATTAGCCCCGACTCTCCACAGTGTGTGCTTCCTGTGCATCCCAGGCCACCCCCCTTATCATCTGCTTGATTCTCTTCTACAGACTCCAAGTCCTGCTCCCCACTCGTTACCTGGCCTGTGCAGGAATGAAACATATTTCTAACTCCTTTGCACATTTCAAAGAGCAGCTGTCCAACTCCTTCCACTTTTTCTGGATGTTCATTAAGATCAAGAAACATTAAATTGAAAAGTGCATTTTTATCAGAGACCTAAAATAAGAAATGGGAAATTGCATTTACAATATAAGTATATCTAACTAAGAAGCCATACTTCCTATTTTATATACTGGTATTTAAATGGACCTTGGAAACTTCTGAAAGGCGCAGACATAATAACTTCAAGCTACTAGACTTGACTTTCCTTGCAGCTGTCACATGAAGGTGACAAGTTAATTGGTGTGGTAGGAAGACATGTGCTAAGAAAAACTGCAGAAGGCAACACTCTATCTTTTAAAGTAAACCAAATATTAATATTTTATGAACATAAAAGAAATTTAACACCAGTGTTTTATTTTATTACCAAAACCTAAAATTCACTGGGAAAAATCCAGACAAACACGAATGGTACAATGCTATTGATCCCTTGCAACAAATCCTTACAGAATTCCCGACGCTAACCAAAGGGCACTTTATATCATGGACACTGAAAGCTATAAAAACCCAAGTAACAGAATGATCCAAATTATAGCTCACTAACTAGTGAGCAAAGACTAACCTTATGGCAACATAAGCTGAGAATAATAACCAGCTTCTGTTTATGTATTTAATAAAATTACTTTGTAATCACATTTAAAAAACCATCTACTCTAGTCATCCGATTCTTGACAATTTACTGCCAATAAGCACAGAAAGTATCACACTAACCTTTCTCATCAAGAAAGTAAAACTTTCGGCAGCAAAATTTCTTATATGTAGTTTTCTATGAGCCAAGAGGGTACTGTACAAGCTGTAAAAGGAGAAGAACAGGGCGGGTCCATCAACAGCATCAATGGAGTACAGATGTGCTACATGTCAGCAATCTGGTCGTCAGAGCTAGGCATGCACGTGATACAGAGACACTCAAATGTCAAACAGAAGGTGGAGGCCAGAGCAATAGGCTGTGGCATAGGTCCTCACAGAAAGACTTCACGAAACAGTCAAGCACACAGAGAATTCTGAAAGGCAGCATGAACTCAGCTGTGAACGGGGAAGTGTATCATTAGGAAAAGCGAAGACGGGGTGAGTAGAAATAACTACTCACAGTCAGGGGCTAGGGCGGAGGCAAGAGGCTCACCTCAGAGAGGAGGGCGAGACGGCGAGGGAGGGCGGGAACAGTGCATAGACATGTAGCTCTGAAGCCCACACAAGCACAGGGTCTGGGCAGTAGTTTGCATTTCTGCAAGTAGGTCCTCTGCATTACTTCATTTAATCAGCACAACTCTAAGAGCTGGTACTATTACTACCTCCATTATTTAGATAATGAGCCAAGGGCCAGGCTAAACATGTTTATTGTCATATATCACACAGCTATAACTAATTATAGAACCGCAAGGTCAGTCAGCCTAATGATAGAAAAACACAGAGTATGCTGTCCTATTTCTGTCATGTTCCTAGGAGCTAACAGCACCTTAACAGCAGGTTGAATAAACAGCGGCTGAATACCATACTTTCTGTAAGATTAATTTGGCAGCAACATACAAGATAAAGTAAAAAAGAGTCTAATGATCTAGTTAAAAAGCTAGTCAGGAAACGTAAGCTTGAGGCATCAAGGCATGAAAGAGGCAAGTATTAAGAGAGAAATGGCAAAGATATTTCAGGAGTCCCTGCAATGGAGCTGCAGGCCTTCCAGTGATTGGTCCTGTTCTCCATCCTAACATAAACGTAGAACAAGGACTTCTATGTTTTATTTGTGACTATACCAAGTGAGTTAAAGCAGACAGCAGTCACTACAAGTTCACTGAGCTTTGTAAATGACAGAAGAGAATTTGGAATCCTGGGCAGCCAGATCAAAGATGCCTCTAAGGAGGAGAGGAAGATCTCTGGCATCACTGTCCGGCTCCACACCCACAGCTTCTATTGGAATGCTCAGGAGAAATAACTGGAAAACCAAATGAAGAGTCTAACTGATTTAAACAGGTAGGAATTTTTTATTTAAGCAAAAAGCCACCAAGGAATTCATTCTCCTTCCATATTCCTGTGCATTTAAAAAATGGCACCTCTTTTGCTGAGCGTATAGATACATGCTGAAGAAATATATATATATATTGCTGGACAAACACCAGCATTTTAAACAGTTTAGGAGTTTGCAGAAGACAGGATTACATTACTAAGAACTATAATAAAAGCTTGCATGATCTAATCAATAAGACAAAATAAAACACAGCCAGAGGTACAGAATTCAAAGCGATCATGGCTAATAAGTGGGGGGTGGTGGGTGTAGTATGATGAACTCCAAGTCAAGTTTGGATGGGTGGGTATAATTTTAAGAGTTGAGGAAGAAAGTAGGTATATACAAATTTAAGATATACACAGCAGATTGGCAGATTAAAATGTAGATTACTGTGACTGGCACATCAACCTGTATAAGGAAATAATTAGGCAGTGCAGTGGAAAGGTATTCTGGAGTCAGGGAGAGGTCAAGACAAAGGAAGAAGGCAAACCAAAACACAGTGCAGAAGAAAAGGGGCACCTGTATATCTTGGACATGTCCTTCACCATCAGTCTCCACAAGTACTTGTAGAGATACGAGAGCGAGGTAAAAGCCCATTCTAGCAGTTCTGTGTCCTGAGTCTCCAGGATGGACGTTATTGTCAGGAAGAAGTCTTCAAAGTGGGGATAGAAATCGGTCTGCAGATCTCGTGCCAACTGTACTACTAAACTGGATTGAAAAAGAAGCAACCGATTAAAAATAAAAAGCTGTTCAATCATATAGATAGCCTATGATCACTGCATGAATTAAAATGAAGAACTTCTAATCGAGCCTCTGTTGTTGCTTAGTTTTTGAAACAAGATCCAGCCCAGGCTGGACAAGATCCACCTGCTTCTACTTCCTGGCAGCAGGGATTATAGAGTGTGCCATCATTCACAGCTCAAATCTGAAAGATCCGAAATTCTTCAAATCTTAACAGGTGAGCAAAGAAAGTGAATCAGAAACAGTATGGCAGGACTTAGGGCCACCCAGCCCTCGCTCCAAAGAAACATACTGCTCTTGTGGGAGCAGAGAGAGTGGAATGTACACCCAGGACGCTGCTTTATAGCAACGCATCTTTTTCTGATACAGTAAACTAACAGGGAAGGCAGACTCATCCTACGTCTAAATTATAAACAGTAATAAAGGTCAGTGATGACACATGATTTTCCTTAAAACTCAGACAAACACCATCGAGCCTTTATTTGAGACGTGACTTACTCCAAAAGAGGTTGGTAGGCAAAACTGTTCCTAATTTGCAGGTGAGTCTTCAAGCTCCGAACGATTTCATTTTGGTGATAGACCAACTGGTTAAAAGATTGACATTTGTCAATGACTTCTTTGTAAAACTTCCCTGGATTAACAAAAGCAAAAAAAAGCAAGAAAAAAAGCAAAAAGGATTATGTTCCATTTCTCCACTGTTGTTGAGAACATAAAAAGTGCAAATTATGGGAGAATGAAGTACAAAGAAACAGACGATACCGAAATGCTCTGTAAGGTTCAGCTCTCTCCACTTCAGCAGAGCCTCGAAGAAGTAAGTCTCGACATCCTGCCAAGAGCAAGGCAGCCGTTAGTGAGGCGACTCCAGGACAACCGACCAAGCTGCAGAGCACAGACCACAGCCAGTATCTTAGGACAAGGATCAAGGGTTTAAAACTCCTTTTTGTGTTTTTGAGAAGAGGGGAGAACCAACCCCCTCAAGCCACCAGAAGTCCACCAGAAGCAGATGAATTACAAAAACAAGTCTTACTGCTTTGGTTGCAGCAAATCACTGTCTAAAGCTCATGTAAGGAAAAACTGCCTGCACAGAAAATGTGTAGGACTCTTCAGTTCTTCTATTCTGCTTTTAGACATGGAGACTACTAGACCCTATGGGGAGGAAATCTGGCACTTTATTTAGGCATAAAATTAACATGTCCTTACAACAGCAATTTTACTTTCTAAGCTATTACTTATAAAACTTACACACATAAAGGTTTATTACACTGAGAAGAAATCCAAACAGCCTAAAAATAATCCAATAGTAAGGCAATAGTTGTACTACTTATGTGGCCTATACATACTAAAGTGTACTACGTGGCTATTCAAAATTATACTAGGAGCCAGATGGTATTGGTACACACCTTTAATCCCAGCACTCAGGAGGCAGGGCAGGCAGATTTCTGAGTTTGAGGCCAGCCTGTTCTGCAGAGCCAGTTCCAGGACAGCCAGGGCTACACAGAGAAACCCTGTCTCAACCTTCCCTCTCTGGCAAATTATATTAGAGTTGCGGATATAGCTCAGTGGTAGACAGCACCACTAGCACGCGTTTCCCTGGGTTCAATCCCCAGCAACAAATGAATAAAAATTAAAATCATTTCATTGCCATTAAGTAGAAAGATGCTGATAACACATCCCAGTGTGATAAAAGTGCATTATATATTTTTTATCTAATTTTTCTTATTTTAATAAAGAAACTTCTACAAATAGCTACACATATTAGCTTAATATTATCCTGCACTTTGGAAAAGTGAAGTATAATGGTTTAATTACAGAAAATACACACAGTATTTTCCTACTGTGTTAGCATGTTTGACTTTAAAAATCACTCTGAGTTGCTGGGTAAAGGAGGGTGGACGGAGATAAAGTTAGGTAAGCCCTCACACAAACGACGGCTTACACTGGAAATGTCCACACTAAGCGTGGCTGTATGAGGGACTGCCCAGCCTGCCTTCACTGTCTTAGAAAGACTCTTACTTTGTGAAAAGAAGGCCAGTCTATCTGTGCTAGAGACAGACGTGAAGAGTCTCCTGCTTAGTTTTATGTCAACCTGACATAAGGAAGAGTCATTTTGGAAGAAGAAACCTCAATTGAGAAAATGCTCCCACTAGATTGGCCAAGGAGGGAAAGCCTGTGGCCATTTTCCTGCTTGACGATGATGTGGGAAGACCCAACCCACTGGGGACCATGCCACGCCTGTATGGTCCTGGGTGGCATAAGAAAGTAAACTGAGCAAGCCATGGAGAACAAGTCAGTAAGCAGCATTCCTCCATGGCCTCTGCTTCAGTTCTGGTCTCCAGGTTCCTGCCTCGACTTCATGCCCTTGCTTTTGGTTGTAGTCTTGATCAGAGCAATAGCGTTCTAACTAAAACAAGAAGAAAGGAGACCAACAACCCAACTGTAAGGCATGTAACTGAAACCACTTTTGACCATTCAGCCCAAGAAGTTTTGTAAGGAAAAGATGCCAGTATACATTCACTATGTAATTGCTTTTTTAAAATTGTGCACTCTCATCTTTAACACTTTATTGCTTGATACTTTTGACCTCTCCTGCAGCTTATGCTAAAACCACCTGCTGAACCTAAGTCTGTAATTCGACCTCTGCATTCACCCGTGCTCTAGATTCATGAATGTTTTGAGACAGGGTCTCGCTATGTAGCATAGCTGGCCTCCAACTCAGAGATCCACCTGCCTCTGCTTCCTAAGTGCTGAACTTGGGATTAAAGGCGTGACTACCACACTCTGCTAGTCACATGTGTTTTAATGTTTCCTCTGGTGGTCTAGTAGTGGTTAAGATTTACTGTGCTTTCTGGGACTGTCCCTTTCTCTCAAGTATCCTACGGACACTATAATTTGCATGGGTCATAGGTACTACACATCACATTCAACAAGTTCCAAGTGCAACTAATTCTCTTCCTCTTAAGGACTGCATGCTCTCTCTCCTTAGCATCTAATGCCTATCCTATCTCTAGAGAGTGTGCACGCACATGTGACTAGCAGAGTCTTGCTATGTAGTTCAGGTTGGCCCAGAATTTGTAATCTTTCTCCTTCAGCCTCACCGGGAATCCCTTCACAGATTGCTGAGTGGTATCTCCCACCATCCTGCTATTGTAACCAAAAACCTTAACTGGCCTTCCTCGCCACACACTCAGTAAGTCAGTCCCTACCCCTGAACTTAAATCCCTGAAACTTCCCTTCTGCTTTGGTTACCACTATAACCATTTCTCATTTAGACATCAGCTCTTCTGTGCTGGCTCACATCTGCTCTTTCCTTCATGTGAAAGGCAGTCAGGCTAAAAATCTTAAGCCTGATTATGTCACTTACTCCCCCACTTACAGTTCAGGAACACAATCCTATGACTTCAGGATAAAATCCAAACCTGCTCAGCATATGAAACTCTTTACACTCTTTCCCATCTCTCCAGCTACCTTCCTCTGCCATTCTAGGCACCCTAAGCACATCTAGAAGACTGAACAGTTCTGTAGTGCGTTAAATGTGACATGAATTCCCTAGCTTCAGCCGCTTTGTGCAGACTTTTCCCTCGGCCTGGAAGGGCCACTCTTGCCCTCTTGCCAAGCTAAAACCTACATCAACAGCAAACTCAATTCTGGTCCCATCTTAGATCATCTTTTGACATCCTTTCTGATACTCTCAGAAGGGTCCCTTCACTGTGAATTCTCAAAGCATTTTATGCTGGTTTAGATGTATCATTTAACATGCTAAAGTGGTAAAAGACAATGCTGGCAAAGACTCAGTACAGAATCTGATCAGTAACACATGAAGAGTTGGCGTTGAAACCCCAAGTTAAAGGTATCAACATTAATAAGACTAAAGCTAAGGTTAAGCCTTTTAAGAAAGGCTAGCAGAAGCAGCAAGGGCTTGGTGTAGCAAAAGGGAAAACACTTCTTCATAGAAGAATGACCAGTATGTGGTTAGAACTGGAATATCGTGCAGTCTAGTATCTTAAAGAGGAAGAAACTAAAACCCAGGAAAGTGATTTCTTTAAAATCAGATCTGCCAAAAAGTAGAGGTCTGTAGACTGGCTTGTAATGTATATTAGAAAAGAAGACTTTTCCATTAACAAAACCCAACTGAGAATCAAATCAAGCCAAATGTTTAACACAGAATCATTCTACTGAACTTGAGGCTAGGATAGACATGCACCATCCAGTATGGTACTTCTCTAGTATGATTGCAACTACCTGCATATAGTTATTGAGGAATTTAGGTTTAAAGTGAATTAAAAACATATTTGGTGTATGTGTGTATTTTAATTAGATAACACAGGTCTAAATCACTGCATGCACATTAAAAATGGCTTAAAAAAACAGGTTACTTATATTAGTAAGAGAAATTTAAAACATCCTCTTACCTCATCATAGCTTGCAGTTCTATCGATACGGTGAATAATATCAATGTTCACATTGCCCAGTCTTTCAGCAAATGTAAGAAACTGCAGAGAAAAGCATATTTAAGACACAGTAGCATTTGTTGCTTATCATATTTTTGTATCAGCTAGAGCAGACTACACTATAATCACATCAAATTCTGAACAGAGAATATTTAGAGCTTCAGTGAGCTCTGGACCATCACAACAAATAACAGTACCCTTAGCTTAGCTCATCATTTCAGACTTGTGGTTTCTATTGATCATAAAATGTGTAACTGTTTTTTAAATAAGAGCAGCTATTACTTATGAAACACAAAAGGTAAATGTAAATGCTAAACAAATGCAGTTACTACTTGAAGATAATAAATATTTCTATAATTTTGCATAACGTACTTCATCTTTGTTTTTTTGTTTGTTTTTTTGTTTTTTAACTTAAGTATCCAGGTTGGCTTGGAACTAGCTATGTAGCCAAGGATGACTTTAAATTTAAGTTTGGATCCACTTGCCTCTACATCCCCAGGTCTGGAGTAACAAGCACTAGCCGTCCCACCTGTTTTTGTTGTTACTGTTGTTTTTAATGGGGTGTAAGTGGCTGGGGATCTAACCTAGGGCTTCCTGAATGTTAATCAAACACTCTACCAACCGATGTATCCCCTACATTATGTTTTATCAATACAATCGCACACAGGCTGTGGAACCTGGACAAACGCTGACAAGCTGATGCTGCATCTTTCACATTTCATACCACAAGGAAAGCACAGGGATCTCGCTAAGTTGTTGAAAAACGTTTGTTTTTAAAAACACTGTTACAAAAGGACTTGGAAAGACATTTAAAGTACTAAGGCGGCCACTTGCTGGCCCGCCCCACCCTTCTCAGTTCAATCTTTAAAGTTAGGAGGAGAGACTCGGTTGCAGGCAATCCCCTGGGCCAATCAATTTGACCCCGGAGTGAAGGGAATTGCCCAGACAGGCCAGATCTCACCTTAAAAAGTCGGAATCTGTATTTCAAGTTTTCTAACTTCCCTGCGAACTAATGTTTATTATACTCGCATAGTCTCTCATTTCGCCCGAGCCCCGGCTTTGTCCCGACTTTGCAGGCCCAGGAGTTATGTTATCAGCTAGTCAGGCAGAGGCAGGACGAACCACGGCTCCCGGCCCAAACTCCCGCGCTCACCCGGTAGGTGTTCTCGGTCTTGTGGGAAAGTGGCTTTGGCTTCATGATTGTAGCGAGACAGCGGCCCGCGAGGGTCTCAGGAAGGCAGGAAGGGATCCACGGACAGTGCGGAGGAGAAAGCGGCTCACACACGGTACTCTCCGATGCTCGGTTGCCTGCTTTTTCTCACGTGTAGCTAGTGCAGCTGGGCGCCGCCATGTTGGAATGCCAGGATGTGTCGGTCACGTGGGCGGAAGAGGCTGACCGAGCATGCGTGCTCTTCCTGGTTGGCAGTCGTGCAGTTCGTGGATGCGCAGTTTTCATTTCATGAAAAGTTGGCCAACACAAAACGAACTCAATGGTACTTTTGTGGACGTTTTGTTTTGTTTTGGGCATTTTTTGGTCATATTTGTCATTTGCCTGTTGGTTTTGATTTTCGTTTTTGTAGACTTTTTTTTTTAAGAGAGAAGGTACAGTTGAGTGGGTTGGGAGAATATGAGAGGAGTTGGGAGAGGGAAAAACACGATCAAAATGTATGAAAATTTTTAATAAAAAGGATAAAAGGGTTTTATTAAAGAAAGAAAGCATAACGGTCACCAGCTAACATTAACTGCTGCTCACTACATACCCTGCACTGTCAAAGGCTATTTCCACCCATAATTTACAGTAATGCTGGTTATAAACTCAAAATGTGAAGTGTATGGGGGTTTTTTGTTTTTGTTTTTGAAGATTTATTTTTATTTATATGAGTACACCATAGCTGTCTTCAGACACACACCAGAAGATCCCATTATAGATGGTTGTGAGCTACCATGTGGTTGCTGGGAATTGAACTCAGGACCTCTAGAAGAGCAGTTAGTGCTCTTAACCACTGAGCCATCTCTCCAGCCCGTGTATGTTTTTTTTTAAGCCCCCTTGGCATGCAAGGAAACAAAAGTTGGGCATCTTGTAAGTGACGATTTTCATTCACACTCAGATTCTGAGATCCAGGCTTTAGTTTGTTTGTTGGTACTGAAAAATAAAGTATGGGTCTTTTCACACATTCCAGGAAACAGCTCTACCATTGAGCTAGATCCTATAGCTTCTATTTCATATATATATATATATATATATATATATATATATATATATATATATATATATATATATGTGTGTGTGTGTGTGTGTGTGTGTGTGTGTGTGTATGTATATATATGTGTGTATATATATATAGTGTATGTGTGTGTACAGTTTTTAAAACATTTAATAACTTTTCTCCATTTACCATTTGTTTGATCAAGTATTTCCTGAGAGTCTACTATGGGGAATGAAAAGCAATATTTAAAGTGCTCTATCTTAGAAAGTCAAGACAAGCTGCAAGTAGACAGTAGGGTGCATTGTCACATAGATTTGGGTGTCTGCATGGTGATCTGGGCTTGTGTTTGCAGGAAGTTTGAGAGATGAAAACATTGTAATGCTTGACATATACTTTTGGTTATTCCTATTTATCAAATACTATATTTATAAATAAATTCTGTCTAAGAGGACTTACATTTCAAAGATCCAATGTGCATGTAACCTCAGTGACCAGTTCTTTTTACGCTCATAAGCATGTCTGCCATGAGATACATAATCACAGAGTTATAAGCATCTGCACAAACATTGCACATAACAACATTCAAGCAGAAACCCAACCAAAAAAAAAAAAAAAAAAAGAGGATGAGCCATGGAGCTATTTGTACAAAAACAGATGGAGGAAGATCCAAGTGCAAAGTCCTTGCGATAAGATTACATCCTAGCCTGGCTTGTGAGTAGTCAGAGCCCCATGTGGGTAGAACACAGTGAATCAAAGCGTTCTTGCCCCCCATGTGATACACTTCCCATTGTAATCCATTTTAATCCATGGGAGTGCTGAGTATTTCTTCAAGTCATGAAACAATTCCCATGACTTTTGAACTGGGTTTGTCTGGCCAATCCGTCATCATTTTATATAAGCAATCGATTTTCTTTCTTCATGAGTTTTGTTTTGTTTTTGAGACAAGGTTTTTCTGTATAGCCTTGGCCATCCTGGATTTGCAGACCAGGCTGGTTTCAAACTCATAAAGATCCCCCTGCCTCTGCTATTCAGTGCTGGGATCAAAAGTGTGTACCACCAATCACCACCCAGCTTCCTTCCTCATGATTCTTTGTGTTAAAGAGTAAGGTGTAAAGCTGCCTTGATTATATACCAATCAAATAATCCAAAGGGAAACA
This sequence comes from Uromys caudimaculatus, assembly GCA_028551405.1. Taxonomy (NCBI): domain Eukaryota; kingdom Metazoa; phylum Chordata; class Mammalia; order Rodentia; family Muridae; genus Uromys; species Uromys caudimaculatus. The sequence goes on along the minus strand of CM052707.1, from coordinate 92,742,120 downwards.
ACACTAATAAGAGTCCTTACTCATAAAAGACTTTGAGCTTCTCAAATAAGTCCACATTCCATGACCTCCACTGGTCTTTATGACAGTCCAGTGAGGTAAGCAGAAAGGCATAATTGCCATCATATCATACAGAAAGAAATGAAATAGTCCCAGAGAAAATAAGCAATTTTGCCAGGATCGTGTGCTTTTCTTGCTGATGCCAGAGTTTCTTGCTCAGGCTTCAAAGGCCCTGGCACGATGCTCATCTTCCCAAATGATAAACAGTTGGCAATGTATAGCTCTTTACAATGCCCCAAGCACTGCTCCAAGTGCTTCCCATAGAATGACTCATTCATTCTTCCTACCAGGTAGTTCTATTATTGACTTCATTTACCAGTGGGAAAGCTAAGAGATGGACAGACTGGGTACCTTGGCAAAGCTGGCTAACCCCACAAGGAAGTCAGAGTACCCAGCAGTTGCAGGCAATGTTCAGAATCTGTACTCTTAGTCCATGCACTATGCTACCAGAGGATTTGGAAAAAAGTTTTGTGATTCAGGTGATTTAAGGGCACAGCTCAAGAGTCTTTGAGATCAACTCTAGAGATCCATTTACTCCTGAGATTGTTGCAAGCCCTTCCTTTGATGTCTATAGCCTCTTGGTCTTATTATCCACTTAATGTGATTGGAAGATATAATTAAATTTTGGTCCTTAAACTATTTATCTGGGTGGGGTGGAAAAAACAAGACTGAGCAGTCATCATTTCACTGTTTAGCTTGAATTCATTAAGAATATGGAGTAATACAATACACGTGTGTGGTTTTCACCTAGTTTGCCTGTAGTGGGTTACACAATCTCTATTATCCATTTTCTTTTTGGATCCCCACCCCTATTTGTTTATTCTCAATTCATGAAGTTACAATGACAACATGGCTGTCCTGTCTCCAGGGTTCCACACATGGCCTAGATCACAGTGTGTGTGTGTGTGTGTGTGTGTGTGTGTGTGTGTGTGTGTGTGTGTGTGTGTGCACGTGTGCCTGTATGTGTGTATTTGCGTGTGTGTGTGTGTGTGTATGTGTCTCTGTGTGTATATTTGTGCATGTACTATGTGTGTGTGTCTTCTGTGTTTGTGTTTGTGTCTCTCTGTGTATATGTCCAGTTTGTTCAGTGACAGTTGTTCCTAGAACTTGTTGGTTGAATTATTGGGAAACAAGCTGTTTTCTGCATCTACCCATGAACTCTTCAGTAATGTAGGCCAAACAAGTCTGAGCTGGGTTTCTATCACTTGCAACCTAGATCAATTATTTCCAATTAACTAATTGTTCTGATCAATATAAGCATCATTTATTTTTAAAAAAGATTTATTTATTTATTTAATGAGTACACTGTAGCTGTCTTCAGACACACCAGAAGAGGGCATCGGATCCCATTACAGATGGTTGTGAGCCACCATGTGGTTGCTGGGAACCAAACTCAGGATCTCTGGAAGAGCAGTCAGTGCTCTTAACCACTGAGCCATCTCTCCAGCCCCAATATAGGCATCATTTATATACTAATGTTCTCAGCAAGTAAGGCAGAAGCTTCGTGGCCGTTTATGAACTGACCTTAGGTATTACATTGCTTCTTTTTTCCCCCACTACTCCATGACAATCAGAACTCAACGGATTCAAGAACAGACATAGATCAAGCCTCTTGAGGGAAAGAATGTCAGCTATACATGTGTGTGTGTGTGTGTGTGTGTGTGTGTGTGTGTGTGTATGTATGTTTGTATGTGGTGTATAAGCATGCGTGTGGGCATGGATGTGTGTAAACACATATACACATGAGTGTGGAAGCCAGAGGTTGATGTAGGGTGGGTTTGTGATCACTTTGCAACAGTCTCTCAGGTGAAACTGTAGTTCACTGATTCAGCTAGTGTAGTAGCCAACTTACTCTGGGGAATCCCCTATCTCTGCCTTCTGAATCCTAAGATTACAGGTAGACTGCTACATCTGTCTGGCATTTATGTAGATGCTGGGGATCCAAAGTCCAGTCTTCATGCTTGCACACCATGATTGCTACTCTTCTTGACTACATTTGGAATTAACTAAGATCCAAAACTGGAGGGCTCACTGCTTTGAAGCAGTGCAGCTGAAAGCCAGTCCAGTCAAGGTGCCCGAAATTTGCCTTTCCATCCATTCTATGAGCACTTGAATTAAACAGCTTCCTTACATGCTCAGCCTGCTCCCTCACAGCCCAGCGACCTGCATACACAGCCAGCATCCTTTCAAGATCACAGTGTTTCATGTAACTCAGGAAAGAGCAGTATACTAGCAATATGGCCCTCGACCATCCTCACTGTCAAGCCAAACGATAAACCACCTGCAGTTTCTTCTTTGTCCGTTCTTCCTTTTTTCTTTTTTTCCTGGCAGAGTCTGCATATGTGGTGCAGAATGGCCTCAAACTCACAATCCTCCTGCCTCAGCATCCTTTGTTCTGCACTTACAGGTAGACACCATCATATTAATCTTAAAAGAATTTGCCAGTTCTTCTGAAGAAAGAAGATAGGGAAAGAATAAGCTCATTTTTTTTGCATGTGTTTTTGTGTGGGTTGTGTGTGTATGTTTGTGCACATGTTTGCGTGGGTGAGTTCATGTGTCTGCAGGTAAGGGTGCATTTAAATATATGTGTATGTGCCTTAATAGGCTGGAGATTGTCATCCAATGGCTTCCTCAGTCATTGGCCACTGGGGCACTCCCTACTCCCTCCTTCTCTTTCTTGACAGGATTTCTCTATTGTAGTTCTGACTGTCCTGGAGCTTTCTCTGTAGATCAGATGGCCTCCACAGGGCTGGGACCAGAGGGCTGTACCACCAAGCCTGGCTTCAGGCACAGTATCTGATCTAGCTATCTAGATTGCCTTAGGATTCGCTGCCTATGCTCACCTGGCTTTTACATGTACCAGGGAACCAATTACAGTGCTCACACGGGCCAAGAAAGTGGTTTATCCATTGAGCCATAGCCCCAGTACTAGATAAACTTTTTTTGAAGCCCAAGGACAATTATTTTATTAGTATTTAAGAGAAAAATAACAGGACATGGTGGTGGATGTCTTTAATCCCAGCACTCAGGAAACAAAGGCAGTTACATTTGTGAGTTTGAGGCCAGCCTGATCAAAAAGAGATGGGAGGCAGAGGGGAGGAAGAAAGGCAGGGAGAGAAATAGCAACATAATAGCAGTTATGTGACAATTCTTGAAGCCACCTGGAGGGCCGATGGAGAAAAAAGTCCTGCCTTTTAAATTATATATAGTTTTTAAGGAATATATATATTCATTAAAAAAGATTTTTTTTTATTTTATTTAACGTGTGTGTGCTCTACTGCATATACATCTGCGGGCCAGAAGAGAGTGTTAGACCCCTTATAGATGGTTGTGAACCACTATGTGGTTGCTGGGAATTGAACTCAGGATCTCTGGAAGAACAGCCAGTGTCCTTAACTGATGAGCCATCTCACCAGCCTGAATATTCCTGAAGAGATAGAATCATTGCTGTGACTTAAAAAGACATAAAGACTTCCATCAGGTCATACATGTTAAAAGTTTGTTTCTTGCTTAAGTGACAGTTTTGGACAAGTGAATAACCAGGCACACCCTTCTTTAGCTGGAAGCCCAAATTAATGAAGAGGCAATAATTTTTTTCGGCATGTGCTTTTGGAAACCCCAGAAGGGCAGACATGTAGACAGGCATGAGGGTTTAATGGATCGGGCATAGGGATGGTGCCTGTTCATATGCCATCAGCTAGAATTCAGTTGTACTTGGTTCCACTTTTACAAGTGAGTCTGAAAAATGCAGTTTAGCTGTGTGCCCAGGAAGACAGAACTGGCTCTGGTGACCAAATAGACAGCAGTCTTAAACCCAAACAAACTCTTATTTTTTTTGCTAGTTGAATTTTGTCATTTCTAAATTAACAATAACAATGGCAGTTGTTTTGTGGAATCATTGTAAGGACTAAGTACATAGCAACTCTTAGTAACAGGATGTATCCTTCAAAATACATCATTAAGCTTCTTTGTTACTGTGCAAATGTCACAGTGTAAATTTACATAAGCCTGGGTCACCTATACGTAAGTATAGGTCAGTCACTTGACTTGGCTTCTTTTATGGATTTTAAACTTTTTATTACATTCTAATTTATTTTATGTGCATATGAATGCTCGTATATTTATGTACTATCTTGTGCATATGGCCAACTTGCTGGAGTTGGTTCTCTCATTCCACCATGTGTGTCCCAGAGATGGAACTCAGGTCACCTGGCCAGCAGGCATCTCCATCTGCTAAGCCATCTTGCTGGCCCTTGACATAGCTTCTTGATGCATTTGAGATGCAGCAGTCATAAGATATATGATGCTGTGGTATGAAAGACTAACAAAGCAGATGGTGTCATGGTACATTATTTATTTCTTAATTAGTTTATTTTAATAAGTAGAACCGCATTTGACAAGGATACATGTACAGTCTAAAATAATGATTCAAAATAGTATAGTAAATACATGAGCTAGGCATAGCTTGGTGGTGGGACTTTTGCCTTGAATATATAAGACCTTGGATTCAACACCCAGCTGGGCAGAAATTAAACTAAAGCAAAAAGTATAGTGTAAATCCATGAAGCAGTAATGTAGACCTTTATTATCACTGTTGATTGCTATATATTACACACAGTCATGTGTGCTATGTGTTTATACATATGGAAGTATGGTAGCCTGGTTTACACCAACATCCCCACAAACACACAAGTGATGTCTTATACTGAAATGTTACAACTATTACAGTGTTCGTTAAGATACAGGAAGTGTTCATCTCCATGGTAATCTCATGAGATCATCACCCTAAGTACGGTCAGTGTGGGCAGAAACACTGTTATGTGGTACATGCGTGTTTTATGAAGACCTAGAACGTTGCCTGATATACAGTAAACATCTCATCAAAATCTTCCTATTATTGTTGTTATACATAGCCTTAGATTAAAGGTTAATTCCTAATGTGAAATCGTCCCTTTTTCTCTTGCTCTATTCTCCACCAGAGTTTATTGTATTGAAGTTAATGATTTTACTGGCCAGTTCCTCCTCTTGCTTTGTCAGGAGCCATCTAGGAGAGGCAAATCCTAACAAGTGAGATTGGGAAGATGACCTATCATATTGCACGGTCTGCATGCGATGGGTAAACTCTGATTTGCAAGGTCTTCAGAGATTTCATCTCAGAATTGATTCTTGTTACCTTCCCTGTTATTATTAAATAGTATAATGATCCCTGGGCAGTAGCTCACCCTATTAGGCAGATTTTCTGCAGACCAATGAAGATGTACTCTTTTGTAGTAATGCTATATAGACAAACATAGCATTATTAATTCCTAATTCCTAATAATGATTCTATAGAATTATTAATTCCTAATAATGATTCTATAGAATTCCTAAATTTATTCTAGTAATTTCGAGCCCTCTATAGAAAGGGCTGCAATTGCTTCCTAAGGAAAATGTTTGTGTATTTTCCATGCACCCCCCATTTCAATTCTTTGACAGCTTCATAATATATGTAAAGAATCTTATTTATTTTCACACACACCATTATCCTCTCTCATGCTCTCCTTTCTCCCATTGAAGCCTCTCTTGTGTTTAGTTTCTTAAAATACTTTAAGTACCTAGTGGCACACTGTAGGTTAGCACTGGTAGTTGATGGAGGAAAGAGAGAAGGGGGGAGGGGGAAGACAGAAAGGAGAGGGGGAAAGGAAAGTGGAGGGAGAGAAGAAGAGAAGATGTCTTGAGATGTCTTCTCCTGGAACATTCTGACAGAGCAGCCCGGTAAACTGCATAGCAGCTTGAGTACCACTCTCTTCCATGTGCTAGAAGGTCTCCTCACACACAGTAGCAGTGTAGGGTTGAAGGTGCTGTATCTCTGGTGCTTTGTGTTGGACACCTCTGCCATCTTCTGATTCCTGCCATTGTCGTAGACCCTAGCTGCAGGAAGAATGACTCTGTAGTCCCTTGCCTCTGCTGCACTGTAGCTCATGTGACTTCAGGTTGCTCTTAGGTCAATCAATTCTTTGAGCACCTACAGAAATGTGTTTTGTCTCTTCCACAAACAAACGTGCAAGTGTTCAGGAGTTGATGTCTTGTCAACCTAAAGGACAGAGAGGAGAGGAGAAGGTGAGGAGAGAAGGGTAATAGAGAAAGAGTTGGACCCTCTGAGGAATAATTGCAACTTGTTTGGGAATAAGCAGAAAGTGCTCCAGGGGAACTAACATGTTTTCTTAGATGAAATCAGGATTGTTCAAAGAGATGGAGGCCAGGGGACAGTTTGAGGGCTAATGGAGGAAGATTTTTAAAAACTGGTTTGAATCAATTATGCTTGGCTACAGGATGAATAAGAAGTGTGGTATCTCTTCAGAGGTAGTCAGGCAGTGGATGGGCAGACGTCCTGCACAAGTATTTTCTAGATAAAGTTGCGGTGGTCTTTGTGCAGGCTGTATTTCCAGTCTGTTGCAGTGGTTCTTGTTATCAGGCATGTGTACATGAGACCCCCTCCTTTACATACCCTTAGCTTGATTTATTAGTTTGTTGTTAGGGTTGACAAAAGTGACTCCATGTTGATTCTGACAACTTTCAGTGTCTTTTTGTTTTCCACCTCAAGAATTCAGATTAGTACCATTTTTATTCTTTTTTCTTTTTGTAAATTTTCTTAAAGTTTTCTTTATGTATGTTCATACATATATACATACATATATAAATGTATACATATATATATAGATAAATAGATAGATATGGTTCTGTGTTACATAAGACTATGTTCGAGTACATGTTATACATTGAGTATATTTCCCATGACATCATACTTACTCTCATTTGATGAAAAACATTCCATTGTGTATATATACAACATTTTTTTTTCTAGAGAAGGGTCTCACTATGTATCCCTGGCTGGCCTAGAACTCCCTATGTATCCATGTAGATCACACTGGCCTTGACCTCACTGAGATCTCCTGCCTCTGCCTCCTGAGTGTTGGTATTATTGGTATATCCCACCACACCCAGCCTGACCAGTTTCTCTATCTACTCCTCTGTTTCTGGACACCTAAGTTGGTTCCATGACTTAGCTATTGTGAATTGTGCTGCTTTGAACATCGGTGCATAAGTGCTTCTGTGGCATGTTGACTTGGAGTTCTTTGGATAAATATCCTGAAGTAGTACAGTTGGGTAACATGGTAGATTTACTTTAACTTTGTGAGGAACCTCCACAGTGATTTCTGTAGTATTCTGACTGGTTTTGCATTCATACCTGCAGTGCTTATGGATTCTTTTGAAACCATATCTTCATCAACATTTGTTGTTTGTTGATGTTATTATTATTATTATTATTATTATTATTATTATTATTATTGTAGTAGTAGTAGTTGTTGTCATTGTCATTTTCTGAGGCAGAGTATTACTGTGTAGCCCTGGTTGTCCTGGAAATAACTCTGTAGACCAGGCTAGCCTCAAACTCACAGAAATCTGTCTGCCTTTCCCCCCTTTCCCCCATTGTTTGTTTTCTTTTTTTTAAATTAAAGGCATATTTACTTTTTATGTATATGAGTGCTCTATCTGTATGTACACCTGCATCCCAGAAGAGGGCATCGGATCCCATTCTAGGTGGTTGTGAGCCACCATGTGGTTGCTGGGAATTGAACTCAGTACCTCTTGAAGAGCAGCCAGTGCTCTTAACTACTGAGCCATCTCTCCAGCCCCTTGTTTGTTTTCTTAATGACTGCCGTTCTGAAAAGAGTGAGATGGAATCTCAATGTGGGCTTACTTTACATTTCTCTGATGGCTAGTCAAGGTAAGCATGTTTTCATGTGTTTATTGGCCATTTGTCTTTTGAGAACATTTTGCTTGTTTCATTAGCTTATTGATTGATTGGGGTGTTTTCTTCCTTCCTTCCTTCCTTCTTCCCTTCCTTCCTTCCTTCTTCCCTTCCTTCCTTCCTTCTTCCCTTCCTTCCTTCCTTCCTTCCTTCCTTCCTTCCTTCCTTCCTTCCTTCCTTCCTTCCTTCCTTGTTTTGAGTTCTTGGAATATATTAGATATAAATCCTCTGTCAATATACAGCGAGTGAAGACTTTTCTCTCCAGTGTCTTTAAGAGGACCATTAAAGTCTGTCTTATCCTCACTTCAACAGAAACTTTTTTTTAACCAATTCTTAGAATCAGAAAGACGCAAACTACTACCCTAATTTTGGCAGGATTCCTTACCCTGAAGCTCTGAAGGTATCAAGAGGGTCTAGCCTATACTGGTGTACTGGCTGGTTTTGTGTGTCAACTTGACACAAGCTGGAGTTATCACAGAGAAAGGAGCCTCCCTTGAAGAAATGTCTCCATGAGATCCAGCTGTAAGGCATTTTCTCAATTAGTGATGGATGAAGGAGGGCCCAACCCATTGTGGGTGGTACCATCTCCGGTCTGGTGGTCCTGGTTCTATAAGAAGGCAAGCTGAGCAAGCCAGGGGAAGCAATCCAGTAAGCAGCATCCCTCCATGGCTTTTGCATCAGCTCCTGCCTCCAGGTTCCTGCCCTGTGTGAGTTCCAGTCCTGACTTTCTGTGGTGATGAACAGCAATGTAGAAGTGTAAGTTGGATGAACCCTTTCCTCCCCAACTTGCTTCTTGGTCATGATGTTTTGTGCAGGAATAGAAACTCTGACTAAGACAGCCAGGAAGCTTATAGAACCACATGAAGGTGTTCATGCCGCCCTTTCAAGGGGATCTCTCCTTGTGATACTGTGGAGTTTGTTTATTTGGGAGCTTCAAGAAGCTTCTTGAAGATTTCAGAAGCCTCATTAGAATCCTTGCTCTGTAAATGGACAAGTTCCCCGGCCTTGATGAGAGTCATTATATACAAAATTGATAACCACTTTGGAGTGTTCATGGCCGGTCCATGAAGTTCAAGGAAAGTTCCCCGTAAGGTCACTTTACCAGTGCCTGTCCTTCACAGGAGAACTTTGCATGTGCTCTATTTGTAACCTACTCCGACTAGGAAAGCATATCATCTTTAGAGTCTTACAATCTTGGATTAACTCCTGTTTGTGGGAACAAATCACTCAACATGTGTAAAAGCCTGTTCTCCAGGGTCTGCCTGGCTATGTACTTCATAAATAGCTTCTGTTGTTAGCAGAGGCATGTCTCTTCCATTACCACATCTCCCACAAATCTGTGCTCCACTCCCAAAGTCATTGCATATCCTTATTTGCTCAGGTTTCTTCTCTGGCAATGTTGGCTTCTAGCCAATCACTTACTCCTTGTCACTCAGCCATACTTAACTCTGTAAGGTCCAGTATGTAAGTCCTCACTGTCCCTTCATGATGGGAAGACAATGTCTGGCAATTGTGTCCCAGAAGTAATGTGACCTCAAGGAAACATTGCAAATAAAACATCTGAAGCTCCTTGGTGGAATGTGAATCAAAGTCCTATTAATACTTAACTAAACATCCAACAGGACAAGAAAACAAAGGGCAATTGAGGCAAAGCCATGAGATTTTTCAGGTTATTACAACAAGAGGCCAATTGTCAGCTAGATAATGAGGTAGAGACTCTTCAGAAAGGGCTCTCACACAGAGCCTTTACCACAGGCAGCAAGAACGCCCATGTTTGTTCTTAAAACGACACCAACAAACCAGCCTTTTGCATTTATAGTTTCTAAGAGCTGAATCTTTCGCCTGAGTTGATCAGGATGAGTAAAAGAGGCTTGTGGAATGTTTGGGTGCCTGTCATGGCACTTCTTTCTGAGTCATAAGAGAAGAGCTTGACTTAGATGCACTGAAGTGCAGCCTCTGTTAGGGTGTCATGGGTGGTGACGACAAATAAAGCCAGGGCTCCTAGGCTAGCTACCATCCATGTGCTGGAGGCTGTCTTGTCAGTGGGAGAAGCCTGGACACTGGACTCAGGTAAACTGGTTCCAGCCTGTGTCTGCTTTGTACTGGACACATGGTTTAGACAATTTGTGTATCTCCCTGAGTCCATTGAGCCCCCATCTGTGACATGAAAATAATACTGTCTACTTTAGAGAGCCACCATAAGGAGTAAATGAAAAGACTGTCTGAGACACAACAGGTGTGTAAGGGTTCTTAGTCTCTTCTGGAGACACAGACTATAAAAGCAGTTATGCCGTTCCCAAAATCCTAGCATCCCCCTCCTGTGTGTGTGTGTGTGTGTGTGTGTGTGTGTGTGTGTGTGTGTGTGTGTGTGTGTGTGTAGGCATGCACGTGTGCACACAGGTGTGTGATGGAACCAGAGATAGATGTCAGATGTCTTTATCATTCTCTACCTTAAAAAAATATTTTTTTTGAGACAGGATCTCTCACTGAACCCAACAGTCACTGATTCGGCTGGTTTAAGCCTCTTCCTCTCTCTACCTGTATCCACTCCCCCGAGCACTGTGGTATAGATGCACATTTCCACACCTGGATTTTCTCCTTGTTCCTGGAGATCTGAACTCGGGTCTGAACTATGAATAGCAAGCACTTTACCAACTGAGCAATCCCCCACCAGAGCTTGTCTGACTCTTGCACACTTTTAGTGGTTGAGACATTTTATTCAAATTCAAAATATTTTTGTGGCATTAAAAATTAGAACATTTAGATAAGCAAAAAGAAAACTAAAAATGACACATATTTCTAATATAGTCCCCTTGGGTATATTGTTCCAGAACTTTCTTGTGATTGTACATACAGATATATTATTTTAAAATATCATTGTATAATATTTATTATTTTATAATCTGCTCTTTGAATTTTTCACCACATTATTATTATTATTATTATTATTATTATTATTATTATTATTATTATTATTGTAAACTGTAGTGGTTTGAATGAGAATGGCCCCAAAAGCCCATAGATGGTCTTATTAGAGGAGGTGTGTTACTTGATGGACTTTGAGGGTTCAGAAGCCCAAGCCAGGCCCAGTGTCACTCTCTCTTCCTGTTACCTGTGGATCCAGATGCAGAACTCTCAGCTCCTCTAGCACCATGCCTGCCTGCATCCTGCCATTATCCTGCCATGATGATAATGGACTGAACTTCTGAACTGTAAACCAGCCACAATTAAATGCTTTTTTTTGTTAGACTTGCCATGCTCATGGTGTCTTTTCACAGCACTAGAACATGGACAAAGACAGAATCACTGTCTCTTTGTGACAGGACTGGTTATTTCTTATCTTAGGGATCAGTTCATATTATGGTAATTGTCTATTATTGAGTTACACCTGAATTTTCATAGAGAAAGGGCACATGGTTTCTCTAAGGGATAGACATCTTCAAATCTTCTTGAAGCACCTTTTTTCCTTTTAGACTTTATGGAAACAGGAGAAAATGTACCCCTTTGTATTTAAGAAGGCGAAAAAGAATTGTCAGTAGATATTGTTATGAATCCTGACTTCTACTCTAGAGAAAGAAGGGGAGGTGAAAGACCTACACCCACCTTCACCCATCTCTCTGAGACAAACAAACAGATTGACTCTTCAGGAACCTGAGCAACTAACCACATTAGTGTTATGGTGGAGTGTCAGCCCTGCATGAGAGTGGGGCCTATGCAGGCCATGCCTGCTTGGTTCTCAGTGAGGGATGTGATGGGGAACCAAGCAGGGAGCGTGTCTTTTGACTTACTTGCTTTATCTTTTGTCCTTAATGTTTTTCCTCACTGAAGTAAGAAATGAATCTCCTACCCAAATCTTCCTGATAGATGATAGAGCCCTAACATGGGTAAAACTTCACCCTGACTTTCCACTGTAGTTCATATAATGTTAGCACAAAGTCTAGAATTTTCGTTGCTTCTTGGGTGAAACCTGGGCTAAAAGAGTGATCCATCTGTTTATAGGAAACTCCTATTCTCATTATCATCAAATAAATAAATAAATAAATACATAAATATTTCATCTCCCATCATCAAATATTTATTTGTGTTCTATATACTATTTTAAATGTACAGGTACTATGGCAAATAAGACAGGCATATTTTGTGTTTCTGTACAACCTATAACTTCTTATTAACGTAAACAAATCATCATTAAGGTATATAAATTTATTATTGCTGACCCCAAACTTTTCCCTCAAGAAAAATGTGAGAGAACCTAAACAGGGACAATCTTTCTGCAATATCAATTCACTTAAAGATCCAAATGGGGAAGAAAACCTGGTTGTGTTAGTTTCTGTCAACATGACATACTCTTGGACATGTCTGGTAAGAAGGGGACCTCAAATGTGGGATTGCCTCCATCAGACTGGCCTGTAGGTAAATCTGTGAGGCATTTTTCTTCTCTCTCTCTGTCTCTCTGTCTCCTCTGCCTCTGACTGTCTCTTTGTCTCTGTCTCTGTCTCTGGTCCCCTCCGCCTCTGCACTGTTGTTTTGAGACAGGATCTTATGTAGTTCTTGCCGGCCTGGAACTTGCTCTCTGTAGACCAGACCGGTCTGGAACTTACAGAGACCCAGTCTGCCTCTGCCTCCCAGAAGGTGGTGTCTAGGACATTTTCTTGATTAATGATTTATGTGGGAAGACTCACTGTGAAAGGTGTCACCCCAAGGAAGGTGATCCTAGGTTGCCTAAGAAAGCAGGCTATGCAAACAATGGAGAGTAAGCCTGGAAGCAGCCAAGTAACCCTTTCCTCCCCAGACTGATTTTGGTCATGGTATTTATCATAGCAACAGAAAAAGCAAACGAAGACACTTGTTTAAAAGTTAAATACTGTATAGAGACAAAGCCTGACATTTTTGTTTTGTTTTGTTTTTGAGGCAGGGTCTCACTGTGTAGCTCTGGCTGTCCTGGAACTCACTATACAGACCTCAAGCTTACTTACAGCTCTGGCAGTCTCTGCCCCCTGAGTGTGGAGACTCAAAACCTAAATTTCCTCTCTCTCTCTGTCTCTCTCTCTCTCTGTCTCTCTCTCTCTCTCTCTCTCTCTGTCTCTCTGTCTCTGTCTCTCTCTCTCTCTCTCTCAAATATTTGCTTATTTTATTATTTTATGCATATGAGTATTTTGCCTGCATGTGTATGTATGTACCAACTCTGTGCCTAGTGTCTGTGGAGAGGTTATAAAAGAGGATTGTAGTTTCAGATGGTTGTGAGCCATGATGTAGGTGCTGGGAATCAAACCTGGGTGCTCTGCAAGAGCAACAAGTGCTCTCAGCTGCTGAGCCGTCCCTCCAGACCCTCCAGAGCCTAAATTTTTAATCAAATTTAACCGTGAACTACAAAGACACCCAAACCTTTCTTGTTTGCACATCACCTCTCACATAGAAACATACCCCGTCACATGGGGTGAGAGCTGGCTCACTTCTGCCTGTTAAAAGATATCTTTCATAGAGTTATTGGGAGAATTAGGTGACCCTAACCAGAGGCTGGAATTGAGAAAGGCTCCTGCTGTGCCCTTTTTCCTTATGAGAGTGGTGAGAAAAAGCCATGGGTCATAGAGACCCACAGTTAAGACTTTGAAAACTCGCTAATCTCACATGTGACGAGACATTTCTAAGTCTCATTTTGAATGCATATATGTACATATGTGTTTGTGCACATATGTGTACACGTCTGTGTGGAAGCCCAAGGACAAGCTCAGATGCCTTTTCTTAGATGCTGTCCACTTCCTTCAAGACAAGGTCTGTCTTTAGCCTAGCTGTCATGAGCTAGGCTAGACTGACTGTCTAGCATGTGTAACAGTACCTTTTATTCTCCCGTGGTAATTATTGTCTTGGAGGCTTACTGCCTCTGTCTGCTAACCTAGGCCTAGTTCTGGAAGCTTCTAGTCTCTGTACAATCTTATCTAGGCCTAGAATGTTTTCAACCTCTGAGACTTGCTGCTGAAAAAGCTCCCCCTTTCTTGTTCTTTCTGAGCACTGACTGGCTGATTCAATTCAGCTGTTCTTGTTCAAACTCCTCTCCTAGCTGACTGATTCATTCTGACTTCTCCTGAATTGCTCTGCTTGACCTCAAACTGTCTCTGTCGATCTGTTCTAATCTCCCTCCTTCTCATTCTCTGACTTGTTCTGTCTTCACCTGTGTCTAACTTGTTCTCTTTCCCTCTCCCTCTCCCTCTCCCTCTCCCTCTCCCTCTCCCTCTCCCTCTCCCTCTCCCTCTCCCTCTCCCTCTCCCCCTCCCTCTCCTCCCTCCTCTGCAACCTGTCTCTGTAAAATTGTCCCAATAAAAATGCCTCTCTTTCTCTTCCCTGTCCCTCAACTAGCTTCCCTTTGCTCTTTCTTCTTGTGAGAGTTGGGCGTATCCTATTTTGTTAAATGTTTTTCTGATTCATCACTTTTCCTGCCACTCAATTAGACATCACTTTCAAACATGAGTACTTCTTTCTACAAACTAACTTACCGTCATTGTTTGGGATTAAAGGTGAGTACTAAGGGCACGTCTGTATTCCAGCCAGAGGTATTAAGGGTGTGTGCTAAGGGCTGAGCCCTACAACTAGAAACAGTTTTTTTTCCAGTAAACAACACAATCTCTGGGTTCACAGCGTGTTCACATATCCTGCAGTAAGCTTGTTTAGTGGTCCTCTCATGTCTGCTGCAATGCATGCTTGGCACTTTTATGCAGTTCTGGGGATTGAACTCAAGTTCTTCTTTCAAGGAAAACTTTATTGACTCAGCTCCCTCGCCAGACCGTCCAATTTGCATTTTAAAGTTTTTATTGACTTTTAAAAGTTTTGTTTTGTTTTGTGTATGTACAGTATGTGTGCAGTGTGTGTGTGTGTGTGTGTGTGTTCACGTGGTGCATGTGTGATGGGATACCAGATCCGTCTGGCTTTTATATGGGTCCTGGTGATCAAAACTCAAGTCCCCACTCTTGTTTGGTGACTGCTTTGCTCACCTAATCATCTCCCTAACCCCTCACCTATCTTTTTAATAAATAGGACATTTCTTTGTTGTTGTTGTTGTTTTGAGACTGAGTTTCTCTGTGTTCTGGAACTCACTATGTAGGCCAGGCTGAACTCACATAGATCTGTCTGCCTTTGCCTTCTGAGTGCTGGGATTAAAGACATGCATCACTGTGCCCATCCTAAAAATGACATGGTTTTTAAGTTAAGGAATGTCATTAGTTGCAGAGCAAATTTAAAATAAATGGCCAAAACAAACAAACAAACAACCCCAAACCAAACCAAACCAAACCAAACCAAACCAAACCAAACCAAACCAAAACCAAAACAAACAACAACAACAAAACAAAAAACCCATTAAATAAGGTAGCATTTATGTAGCTTCTGTGAATTAGGGCTTCAGCTAACAACCTGCTTCTCTCAGTCCTGAGTCTAACGAGCACAGTTCCTTGTGCAGAAAGCTGGCCTCACCTTTATTAACATCTCTCTTAAAATGCATGTTTTTGCTTACCTTGCCCGTGCAAGTCCCTAGGTTCAATCCCCATTACTGCCAAGAAAAAAAATAGTTTTAAAGATGGCATCAGTTACCTAGGACGACATAAATTGTCACAGATTAGGCATATTAAGCAACAGAATCATATTTCCTTATGGTCCTGGAGGCTGGACATTCAAGACCAGAACATCAGTGGGTTTGATCTCCTCTGAGGTCTTTTTCCTTGACTTGTGACAGCTGCATCTTCTCCTTGTGCCCACGCTCAACTGTTTTCCCAAAGGCATGCATTTCTGGAGCCTGAGGATGCCAGTCAGACTGGGTCAGGACCCACCTGTATGGCTTCAGTTACCTCTACAACAGACTTGAATGTCCAGGCTTCAAATCCATCATATTCTGAGGTCCAGGTCGTCGGGGCTACAACATATGAACTTGGGGAAGAAAGACCTCAGCCCACACCTGATAGTGGCAAAGCGAAGAAACTCTGTATCATTTAGAAATGCAGCTTCTGGCAGCTGAAGAGATGTCTCAGTGGTTATGAGCACTGAGTGCTTTTTCAGAGGTCCCGAGTTCAATTCCCAGCAACCACATGGTGGCTCACAACCATCTATAATGGAATTTGGTGTGCTTTTCTGGTGTGTCTGGAGACAGCTACAGTGCACCCATAAATACAGTAAACAAATTTTGAAAGAAAGAAAGAAAGAAAGAAAGAAAGAAAGAAAGGAAGGAAGGAAGGAAGGAAGGAAGGAAGGAAGGAAGGAAGGAAGGAAGGAAGAAGTGCAGCTTCTGTTTTAAGGGTGGTAATATATCAGCCTGTGGTAACAGACCAAAGAGAATTAAATCCCATTTCTGTGCCTTAAATATTTGAAAGAATTAGATTGGCATCGTTTTCTTTGAGCTGAATCTCAGCCATATTCTCACAAACAAGTTAGGAACTGTTGCCAAAAGTAACATACCCCTTGTTTAGGGCATTGGGTATTAAGTATTAAGCTTTTGCAAGTTTATTTCTCTAGGGGCTGGAGGTCAAAGACTGTGTCACCAGAATTGATGCCTGGTTACTTATAAGCCATTTTGTTATGACATCCTCATGTCACAGAAAGAGGCAGAAAGATACTGGAGACTATCCAGTCTCTCCTAGCCTGTTATAAATGCTTTAATCCCACCCCAACAGCAGAACTTTCAAAACCTAATGCCCCCTAAAAGCCTGACCTCTTCACATGATTGCATTGGGACTTAAGGCATACCAACCCTGAAAGGAGTCACATGCACAGTTAACTAGGGCTTAGGGCCTGAGCATTTATGGGATACAATTCATAACACATAGACAACAATCCATCCTCCACCCAGCATCCACTACACAAACTTATAACACTTAACTAGGCCTGCTTCAACCTGTATACTTCTGAATCAACAACCTAACTTTCCAACACTACATCTTGTTCAAAGATCTGCAAGTGCTTTAGATAAAGCAAGCGTTTATAGTGTGCACCATGCTATAATCCCCACACGGGGCCTATATTATTTAGTTATAATGCCTGATAGGAGTTTTGTTTTACATTGCTTAGTCTGGAGTTAGAAGGTAGAAGTAAGGATGAGGACAGGCAGAAGCTCAACTAAAGCAAAACTATGCACATGAAGAAGATAGGGAAGGACTTGGAATCAATTACAGTGCCAGATGAGATATATGGTATATGTAAATGATTATAGTTTTTATCACTTGGGGACTACCCTGGGAAGCCAGCCAGTGAGACAGGACTATGGGAGGAGATTGTGGGTGAAGGCTGTATCTTAGTACTTAGTATGCTGAGTTTGAGGTATCCTTTAGATGGCTGAATGGCTGGTACTCAGGGAAGAGGTACTTGTGTAAATTTAGAAGTATGAACTTAAGAGTTAAGATATAAGTGTGTGGTTTCACATTTCCACATGGATAAACATGGAGGCCAGAGCTCAATGCTGAGTACCATCCTCAATCATTGCGACTGCAACCTTTCTTTGTTTCGTTCTTTGTTTCTTTCTTTGTTTCTTTGTTTCTCTCTCCCTCTCTCTCTCTCTCTCTCTTTCTTTCTTTCGAGATGGGGTCTCTCTATGAACCTAGAGCTCACTGATGTAGCTAGAGTGGCTGTCCATCAACCTCTAGTATCCTGTTCCCATTTTGCTAGTGCTGGGATTTCAGGCTCATACAACTGTGCCAGCTGTCTTATGAGTATGTTGGGGATCGAACTCAGGTCCTCCTGCTTGGGCAGCAAGCACCTTAGCAATATATCTGTCCCCTCAGCCCCAGAAACCAGTATTTTTCCTAGAGTAGCAGAGAACTGTGGTGAACGATACTCATGGCTTTCGATGATTTGTTTCTTCATGAAACCAGGGATAACTGTTAACTTTCTTTGACCAGAGTAGTAATAACAAATCCTGCCCTCAGAGTCAGAGTTGGATGAAAGTCAAGAGCAGAGATTAAAACCAACGCCAAGACCAGGAAAACAAAACCAGTAAAGGGCTGAGGGTAAGTTGGTCATTTATTTTTTCAGTGATCATTTGTCAGCTGTCCCTCATACATTAACTTGGAACTTGTGGACTGCCGGAATTATAAATCAGTTTATGTGGAATGAAAACCTTATGCAAATACTGTAACCTGAGATTAACAGGATAAGGCTCAGAGTTCAGGTATAAATTTCACTTCCCTTAGAGTCACAATAGAAAAAACAATGTGAAGGAAAGCCAGCTTCTGCTGGATTTAGAAATAAATCTCTTAGGATTCAAACAAGAGAGGTGATCCTTCTCAATGGTTAAGGGCTTTGTGGATGTAGTGACACTTGCTATCACAGGTAATTTAGTGTGCACGCATGAATTAGAAGTGGACAAGCAGGTCAGGTATATATTAATTACTTTTCTCATTGCTGTGATAGAATACTTGACAGCATGAGGGAGGGTGGTTTATTTTGGCACATGGTTCCAGGGTACAGTCCATCATGCTGGGAATTAAAATTAGGCATGTGGGAAGAAACACAAGACTGCAGGTATTGTTGTATACTTGGTCAGAATGCGGAGAGATGAGTGTAAAAGAGACTTCTTTGCAAGTGGTTCAGGATCCTAAGACCGTGGAATGATGTTGCCCACATTTAGGTGTCTCTTCTCTCCTCTATTAGGCCAATTGAGATGATCCCTCACACTCATGACCAGAGGCTTGTCTCTTCTGGTGATTGCGGATCCTGTCAGGTTGGTCATCAGTTATTAGCCCCACAGAAGGAGACGCCTACAGTACCTTCTCTGGCCCCTTGACATTCTGATTCACTGCCTGTGCAGTGGAGTCCAGCAATCCACATTTTTCCCTCAAATACACATCCAGGTGATTCTTACATGTTTATTCTATAGAGTACATTTTAATAATGGATAAACAAAACAAAACAGCCATCCTCAGAGGGTATTCTAGTTCTGTGGTCCTAACTAGATAGAAAAGAGTCACTCTTCCCATCTGTACTAAGTTTGCAGGAGGAAGGTATATCTTTACCATAAGGCTCATGTTTATGTATTTGTTTGTGAGAAGGGGACAGTTTAAGTGAGGATTTCCCCCATCATTCTCGGGAAGCAGTGTTACTCAAGACTTAACAACACTGAACCTCTAGCAAGACTGGCTGAGCTTGATTCATTTGCATCAGTGATAGTTGCATAATTTTACATGTATTAATTGAGTTATCCAATTCTCTATTTTCCCACCTGTCCAATGAGATTATTTGTTTCTATGAATAATTATATCCACATTATATGGTGTAAAAGTAAATCTTTTTTTTCTCAAGTTAAAAAATTAAATATAGAGCTCGAGAGATGGCTTAGCATTAAGAGTACTGGCCGTTCTTCCAAAGGATCCAGGTTCAATTCCCAGCACTCATAATTGTCTTTAACTCCTGTCTTATGGGATCCAATACCTTCATACAGACATAAATGCAGACAAAACACCAATGCATAAAATAATAAAAATGTAAAAAATTAAATATAATTATATCATTTCCCCCTGTTACCATGTTTTCCCTATTTCTTTTTAAGTTATGACATCTTTTTTCTTAATTATTATTGTTACATATATGGACATGCATATATATATATATAATAAAAAGTCCATTTAGTGTTCCTTGTGTATATGTTTTTAGGATTGACTACATGGTAGTGGCCATGGTAGGTTCTCCTCTAAGGCCATTGACCACATCAGCCCTGTGTAGTTAGCTCTGTTTCCAGTACCAGGTATACTTTCCGTACTGTTAAACAAGTCAAGTCAAATTAGACAGCTGTTGGTCACCATCAAGATATGAGTGCTGCTATTGTATCTTTAGGAATATCTTGCTATTATAGTCAGGTGCTGAGGTTAAATGTGAACATCACTATACTTGGCTATATTTTTTAAAATACAATTTTTAAGTTCTTAGAACATGCTTCATATATTATAGGAGCTATGTTCATGCTCATTATTGCAATTTTATCTGAATCCAATATCAGTCAAACATGGTGATTTAATGAGTGACTCTTTTAGTTCCTTTGTTATTCAACAACAGAGAACACCCCGAGTATCTAAATGTATCAGCCAATGTATATATAGGCTCTGAGGAACTAGTAATTGCCAGCATATCATTTCCTTAATGAAAACAATCATGTCTTCTGCAGGAACTGTCATGACTGAGGATTTGGCTCATTCGAACCATCACACTTAGCAAGAATAAATAAAGGACGTGTAAGGATTACTCTATGCCAGCTTTTCCTGAACTTGAGTCTGTGTCAAGCCTGCAGTGGTCAGAGAAGGCCACACTACTGATGAATGGGGCCATCAGGACAGGACCTTATGTGGGGGCATGCAGTTCCTGGAATTTGCCTTGTTGGCCCACATGGGGTTACTCAATCCTGCATTTCTCTCAGCTAGTCTAAAGCTAAGGTAACGATGCTACAAATTATTTACTTTGTAAATAATGATTTTTCCCCAGGGTCAAATCTTCTTTTACATACTAAGTGATGCTCATTTTTGAAGGGCCAAAGGCTGTGTTTAAACTCCACAAAAGCTCATTTACATTGCACTAAGGATTAAGAACATAGAAGGGGAGCATGGGATAAGAGACTGGGAGCTAACTCTATGCCAAAAAGTTTATGTGTGTTGCCTTTGGGGTAACCCAAAGTAGACCAACTCCAAGGTCATCATAGAGACTAGTACATTGCCTCCAACATAGAAAGCTCTTCATGTTGAGTTGTATATACATGATTTATATATATTTATATATAATTATATATGCATATATGCAATTATATATATGCATGCTATATGTCCACATGATCTGGCACTCCTGGGTTTACCTAATATTAGCCAGAACTCATACCACTGAAAAATGATAGATTTCTATGTAACAGGATGAAGACGTTTCAATTGAGGAAGATCCCCCAGAAATCATCTTTTCACAAATGTAGATCTGAATATTCATAAACTGAAATATCTTTGTAAGACTATTGGGTCTGGTCTTGGTCTGACCCTAAGATACTCTAAAGAAGTCAATAAAGAATCTGGGTTTGACGGCACAAATTTATAATTCCACCAGTTAAGAGAATCAAACAGGTGAATTAGAAGTTCAAAGCTAGTTTGGGTTATACCTCAAGACCTCATCTCAAAAACACAAAACTAACCAACTAGCCAACTAATTAATCCAACTGTAAACAGCACAACACAGTACAACACAAACAACACCATACAACAACAGCAGAAAACAAAGAATAACAAAGCCAAAAACCAAACAACAACAGCAACAACAACAACAACATATCCACAAAAGATGGCAGGAAAGATTTGCCTATGCACTTCTTCCCTAACTTGAGGCAGCATGAAGAGAAACACTGCCGACTTCGAGGAGGTAGAATGAGTTATGTCCAAGAATTAGACTTGAAACCCATCACCTGTCTTCAGTGAAATCAGGGACCAATCTAAATTCCATGACCCCTCCTTCTGGGCCATTACCCTCAGCATAAACTACTGAAATGCATTAGTCACGTGGCCAATGCCTGCCTCTG
Organism: Uromys caudimaculatus; assembly: GCA_028551405.1. NCBI lineage: Eukaryota > Metazoa > Chordata > Mammalia > Rodentia > Muridae > Uromys > Uromys caudimaculatus. The sequence goes on along the minus strand of CM052707.1, from coordinate 92,720,755 downwards.
CTATTCCTTGAAGCAGCAGGGCAGGAGCGTGGCCTACTTTCTCAAGAACAAGGTACAGAAGGAAACAGGGGACTTTGCCTTAGAGTCCAGAGCTGGGACTATTGTGGCAAAATTCCACAGCCAGGAAGAAAATAAATGCCCCTTTACTCAGCTAGAATTCTCAACAAGAGCCTCTAAGCACATTCTCGCAGCAAGCGGAGGCCAGTGTCCCAGTGGGATAGGCTCAAGTTTTCTTTTCCTTTAAAAAATATTTCTTTTTTATTTTATGTTATTAATGTTTTGTCTGCATGTATGTCTGTGTACCCTGTGCAAGCAGTGCCCACAGAGGCCAGAGGAGGGCATGAGATCTCATCGAACTGGAGTTCCGGATGGTTTCAAGCTACCATGTGGGTGCTGGGAATTGACCGAGTTTCTTTGGAAACCTCTGAGTCATCTCTCCTTTCCCTAGGGTCAAGTTCTCACTTGCATAATTGTTGGTCTTAGAGATGAACTTTGGGTCTGACTCTTCCCCAGCCCTATCCATCCTCCAGATTATGCGGGTCCTTAGCAGTCACTGAGATACTCAAAACTTTGAGCATGCAGTTAGTCAGTGCTTGCACACAGAGCTCTAGATCTATCTCAGCATGAGGCAGAACCCTGTGCTACAGTGAGATGCACTCATGCATTTTCCCTGGAGCAGGTATCTGTTTACAACTTGGACTGTGCAGGCCCTGGTGGCTGTGAGACCTGTGTGTGGTCTAGGGCAATACCAGCCTTGGTGATTAAAGACTCCACAGGCCTTCATCATTACTCCTCCACTTGCTGAGCTGGAAGACCTAACAAAGGAAATGAAGAGCAGGAAGACATGTCTGGTTTACAGTTTGAGGAGGCCTGGTCCATCATGACCAAGACAGCATGATGGTTGGGGCACAGGGCTGCTTGCTGGCTTCTGGGCTGATCAGGAAACAGAGACAGAAGCTGACCCTTACCTAGAACTTTTCATTTCACACTTTTATTCAGTTTGAGCACCAAGCCCAGGTGTGACTTCCTTCTTCAGAAATATTCACACAAACAGGTCCAGAGGGGTTGATTCTAATCCAGTCAGGTTGGTGATGGAGATTAACCATCACACTTCTTTTTTATTTTTTATTTTATTTTTTTTTCAATTTTTGATACTTTATTTACATTTCCAATGTTTCCCCTTTTCTGGGTCTCCTCTTTGGAAGCCCCCTATCCCCTCCCCATCCCTACCTCTATGAGGGAATTCCACCTCCCACCCACCTGCCCACCATCACACTTCTTGAACCTTGCTCAGCATAACATGGAACAAGACTTCTTTCACTGGTCATAGAACTGGGTAGTCAGTAGTCACAAAACTCTGCCTTAGAATCCAGTGACAAGCTGGTACCAACAGTGGGAAGAGCCTAAAGGCCTCCATAAAACTGTACTTCCAGGGATCACTTCTGTAACTTGTTACTAATGGCCTCTATATCCAGGCCAGTGCCGATGGACTCTCTGATATAGCAATTGTGCTAGATAAAGACACATACTACAGTCTCTCCACCTTACATTTGGGTCAGCAACATTGGTAGCTGGAAGTTGAACTTTGTCTGTCTGTCTATCCATTCATTTCTCTTCATCACCACTTACTGTTGTCTATATTCTATCAATTAATAGATTCAAGTATATGTAGCAATTTATTATAAAGAATTAGATCATATGAAAGGAAGTCCAATATTTTTAGTCTTTAAGGTGAAGACTCCTGATAGTCAGTTGTATATTTAGCAACAGAAAATTGACATTCCAGCTTAAAGACATAGGGAAGAAAGAGTTCTTTCTTATTTCCTTTTATTTTATTTAGGCCTTCAACAGATGGATGAGCCTATCCACATAAGGGAACACGATCTACTCAGTCTTCTATTCAAATGTTAGCCTGAAGGTCTGTGCGTGCATGCGCACACGCGCACACACACACACACACACACACACACACACACACACACACACACGGGAATAATGGGGAATAAAGTTTGAATCTCTAGGCACTCCATACCCTAGATAAGTTGTACATGAAGTTAACCATCACAATATCTATCTTGAAGTTATATATTGCTGGTCATTGGTAGTCAAGCAGAGAGTCTAAACATCTCTAGATCAAACATCTATAGTCAAGACTGTACTAGACAGCATGGTGGAAGGCACACAGCCTTTTCAGTCAGACGGATTTCATTAGAATTTGGCTTTCCGTTTACTTGGTACCCATTACATTGCTAAGATCTAGCTCTCCAGTGGAAACAGCTTGATGGAGGAGAGCTTTACTTTGGGTTGTGTTCTCAGAGGATTTCAGTGTAGTCCAGGGAAGATGTGAGGAGCAGCTGGTCCATGGTAGCATGAGTGTGTGGTAGAGGCTGTGAATGGTACTCTGGAAGAGAAAGCAGACAGCAAGGGATGAAGATAACCATCAAAGTTCCCTTCAAACCTCTACTGACATACTTCTTACAGGTGGGCCCACTTCATAACAGTCTCCCAGCATCCCAAATAATGGCACCATTTAGAGATCAAGCATTCAAAACATGATCCTGTGAGTGATATTTCAAATTCAAGATATGATCTTCAGCCCCAAAACTCCAAAGCCTCATAGCTGTCACATAACAAAAAATGCACTAGTTCAACTTCAAGAATTCCACAAAGTCTGGTGGGGGAGCTGGGGGAAAGGACTGGAGGAGCAGAGGGGGATTGCAACCCCATAGGAAGAACAATGTTTGCTGGCTGGACCACCCAGAGCTCCCAGGGACTGGACCACTAACCAAGGAGTGTACATGGAGGAATCCTTGGCTCCAGATACACATGTAGCAGAGGATGGCTTTGTCTGACATCAGTGGTAGGGGAGGCCTTTGGTCCTGTGGAGGTTTGATGCCCCAGGATGGGGGGATGCTGGAGTGGTGGGGTGGGAATAGGTGGGTGGGTGGGGGAGTATCCTTATAGAGGCAAAGGGGGGGGGAGAGGGTGGATGGGATGGGGGGATTGTGGAGGGATTAACTGGAAAGGGGGATATCATTTGAGATGTAAATGTAGGGAATGATTAATTAAAAAATAAAAAGAATTCCCTGAAGTCTTAACCGTTTAAGCACTCTTTAAAATCCAGAGTTTGAATTTTGATGGGGATTGCATTGAATCTGTAGATTGCTTTTGGCAGGATGGCCATTTTAACTATATTAATCCTGCCAATCCATGATCATGGGAGATCTTTCCACCTTCTGAGGTCTTCTTCGATTTCTTTCTTCAGAGACTTGAAGTTCTTGTCATACAGATCTTTCACTTGTTTGGTTAGAGTCACACCAAGATACTTTATATTGTTTGTGACTATTGTGAAGGGTGTCATTTCCATAACTTCTTTCTCAGCCTGTTTATCCTTTGAGTATAGGAAGGCTACTGATTTCCTTGAGTTAATTTTGTATCCAGCCACTTTGCTGAAGTTGTTTATCAGCTGCAGCAGTTCTCTGGTGGAGTTTTTTGGGTCACTTAAGTATACCATCATATCATCTGCAAATAGTGATATTTTGATTTCTTCCTTTCCAGTTTGTATCCCTTTGACCTCCTTTTATTGTCTAATTGCTCTAGCTAGAACTTCAAGTACTATATTGAATAGATAGGGAGAGAGAAGACAGCCTTGTCTAGTCCCTGATTTTAGTGGGATTGCTTCAAGTTTCTCTCCATTTAGTTTGATGCTGGCCACTGGTTTGCTGTATATTACTTTTACTATGTTTAGGTATGGGCCTTGAATTCCTGATCTTTCCAAGACTTTTA
>CM052707.1:92689704-92716469 GCA_028551405.1 Uromys caudimaculatus | reverse complement strand
ATTAAAAACAATGACTTCATAAAATTTGCAGGCAAATGGATGGAACTTGAAAATATCATCCTGAGCAAGGTAACTCAGTCACAAAAGAACGAACATGGTATGTACTCACTGATAAGTGGATATTAGCCCAAAAGTTTGGAATACCCAAGATTCACTTCACAGAAACCAATGGGCTGTGCGTGAGGTCCCAGATGGAGGAGTTGGAGAAGGGACTGAAGGAGCTGAGGGAGTTTGCAGCCCCATGGAGGGAGCAACAGTGTCAACTGGCCTGACCTCCCGATGCTTCCAGAGACTGGATCACCAACCAAGGTGACGCTGAGGAGTGTGAGTATAGAAGAAGGGTGGTGATTTTGTTCTGGAAATGTCCCAGCCGCTGCATTTATGGGTCACATGGTCTGCTGAGTAGGCTTAGTCTGGAGCTTGAGATGCAGGTGAGAGTTTAGGAGACATGAGGGAATGGGTCTCTGTCAGCAGAGATGAGTGTCCCTAAGTGAGAACAGTGAGGATGGTAAGGCCCACCCCATTCAGGACAGATGAGCTTCTAGATGCTCACGCAGGTAGGAGGTGCTGAGTGTCCCTGGAACTCACACAGCGTCAGAGTCTCAGGAAGACCTGGGACATGCAACCTTAAGGCCTTGCTTGACTGAATCAGAGTCAAGATCCTGCCTCCACTTGGTAGCCATGATCTGGCTGATACATGATTGCTAGAGGCTAGCAAGCTGGCTCAGCAAACAAAAGTCCTTGCCATGCAAACCTAAAGACCTAAGTTCAGTTCTCGGAATGCATTGTGGAAGGAAAGAACATATATCCAGAAGCTGGCCTCTGACCTCCAGACGTGACACACACACACACACACACACACACACACACACACACACACACACACACACACATACACACACGACACAGACACACGACACAGACAGACACATGGAGGGACCCATGGTGCTGGCCACATATGTGGCAGAGGAGGGGCCATCAGGGGGAGGAGAGGCCCTTGGGCCTGAGGGTGTTAGATTCCTCAGTATAGGGGAATGCCAAGGAGGGAAGACGAGAGTGGGTGTGTGGATAGGTGGGGGAATACCCTCATAGAGGCAGGGGGAGGCGGGAGGGGATAGGGAGGTTTCCAAAGGGGAGACCTAGAAAGGGGGAAACATTTGAAATGTAAATAAAGTATCAAAAAATAAAATAAAATCCAGAGTTCAAAGTCTTTTCTGAGATTTGAGGTAAATTCTTAATTGTGACACTTGTAAAACATGAAAGAAGGCTCCACATTTCCAATATCCAACGGCGTACAGTAACTATTGCCATCCCAGAAGAGATAAAGAGGGGCATAGAGAGGAGGAATGGAACCACAGAAAGCCTCAAAACCATCAGGAAAAATATTCACTACTCCAGCTTTCTCCAGGTTCAGCATCAGCGGTGTGCAGTAGCATGATGTGAGCACCAATAGGCTTGGCAGCCCCGGCCTTGGTCATTTGTAGCCCGTATGTTCCATCTCTTGGGCTGTTTCCAGTCAGTACTTTTCAGCTTTCCCCAGCACACATTTCATGCCATTGGTGTCTCTGACATTCTAGGGAAGAAAAAATTATTTTGGCTACATCAGAGGGTTTCTGTATATCATGGCAAATAAGGCATGGCTCAGAAGCCCAGTTTCTGGTGGGAAGAGCATGTGACAGAGACTGATCACATTATCACAGACCAAGGAACAGAGTGAGGGAGGAACCAGGGGCAAGGATGCATTCAAATGCATGCCCCTAGCGACCTGCTTCTGCCACCCAGGCCACCCCTCCTAAAGGTTTCACACATACATAAGTGATTGCCACCAGACGTGGAACAAACATTCAAAACATATTTTTGTGGGTCACGTTCAGATTCAAGCCATCAATGTTCCGTAGTCTTAGTGCCATATCTTTAACTATGTGGAGCTTTGTAAAATGTCTCATTTCGTTTTGGAGAGTTATTTTAGAAAAATTTTCTTAAATAATGCCATTTCTATGTATCAAATCTCATTTGTATAATACTCCCTTTATACTCTCATGTCTAAGTATTCATAACTCATAAATATATGAATATATAACTCCTCATCTAGAGACATTAAAGAGGACTTCAGGAAGCAGAAGGTAGATTCAGGGCTATAAGAGGTGGAAGCTATTTCCAGCTTTTCCAGGAGACACTGAAATAGCTAGAATTTTTATTGACTATTGGCCATAGGTTTTATTTTGGGGGGGGATTTAGATTTGTTGTTCAAAGGCTGTTTCAGCACAATCCCATGAAAACTTTATTCTCGGGGGGCTCTCTATCCAGCCCTCTTAGCACCCCCAAAGAAATGTTCCTTTGTAATCACTCTAGAAAAAGTTCCATACCTTGCGTTCACAGGTCCAATCTGAGTGTCTCATTCATCTATGATCCAATTGCCCCGGCTCTTGACTGTTTGGAGCTGAGTGACTATCTACTTACAGAGTCTTACAGTCAAATTACATGGTTGCCTGGGCTAACTGGGGTGGGGGTAGATCCCCGAGAAAACGGAAGTGCTCTTAGTAAAATGGAGGGCATTATGCCAGGCAATCAAAATAGAAGGTGATCGTTATAGGTAGCCCCAAAGTAGCCCCACTCTTTCAGTTTTCTTATCTTTATAACTTTATTGAGCTCAGAGTCAGGTCTAACATACATTAGGACGCGAATGGAGACCCTGGGTTCATGTAGTTCCCTAATCTTTCTTCCTACCTCAACTCTCATTGTTTCCTTGGTTCTCTACCTCCCAGGCTTTCATCCAGTGCAGTGGTTCGCAACCTCCCTAATGCTGTGACCCTTTAATACAGTTCCTCATGGTGTGGTGGCCCCCAACCATAAAATTATTTTCATTGCTACTTAATAACTGTAACCTTGCTACTGTTATGAATCAGAATGTAAATACCTGAGGGGTGACCCTCTGGGGCTTGCGACCCGCAGGTTGAGAACTGCTGGGCTAGGGAAAGGGCTAGGATTCAAAGACTCCCATGGGCTCTCAGAGATCCTACACTATTAGTGAGTTCCAGCACGTAGGACCTCATGCTAAGGTCAAGAAAATCATTAACTCAGATTTTCTCAAGCACATATGTGCAGACCGTGCTAGAAGACACTGTTGCTAACTACATCTTCATAATTATTTATATATTATATATAAATACATTATATATTTCCATAGATCACATGTGCCTGTGATTACAGTCACAGGATCATTTAGTGAATACTTATAAATGAGCTTTGGAACGCTATCTTTTTATAGCCTGAAGTAGTATGACTTGAGGAATATATTCCAGAATTAACATTGTCTAGACATACTACCAACATGGTTTTATGTCCTTATTTCTATATTTAATTGAGGCAACTTCTTTTTATCTAAACTACTTGATTGTGGATATAGAAGTGTTTTTTCCTTACAGTAGCCTCAAAAAGTTGAATCTGAGAGAGATGAACTAAAGGAAAACAGTGTATAATATATGGTGTGTATATAATTCATAGGCGGTATGTATAACTTTAAGTTTTCATATTAATCTACAATATACTTCTATAGCAATATATAAAGTCACCTTATAAACAAAATTATATATATGATTTTCTGTCTTTTCAAGTTTTTGAATTTGCTGTTTAAGTACTTGTGATCTCATGTCATGTCATGGCTAAAGTGAAGACAGTTTATAGCCAGGAAACAACCTGACCGACAATATTCTCAAAGCAACATTCCCATAAAGTTTATGATGCTGCTTTGATTTCTCAAGGTTCCAAGAGGATAAGGAGTATTTATTACAAAATGTTTTCCCACATTACGTTGGCAGTTTTAATTTAATTTACCATTATTTGCAAGTTCTTTGACCTTCTAGGTCCCGTTTCTACCCTTACCCTTGCTTATGTTACTTGTTAATATGTAGCAGGATAAAGCATATTAACCAGGCAGACTAATAATCTTGTATTCTTTTCAATTTGATGTTAAAGTTAACTACTTGAACATCTTGGTGGACAGACTCTGAAACAGTCTTCATTGATCCAGTCTCCTGCTCTAATCCCCTCTTCTGAGTAGACTGGCTTTGAAAAGTGCTTCTAACTGCTCTAAGCCAACCAGAGAGGAGGCGATCTCTATGGCTCTGTTGCATACGGCTTTTATTTCTGTCTTAGGAGAAGATCCTTTCACTCCCTGCTCAATCTGTATAGTTTCATGGAGCAAGGCAGCCATGTTAGACCTAAATTGTCAAGAAATGACAATGTTGCCTGGTTCAGCTGGGCTCTGAGCATGTGAGCTTAGAAGCACGCTCTCCATATCAGGTCTTCACATAAGACCTCAGACCTGCTCCACACTTGATTATGTCTTATGAGAGCCCCTGAAGCAAAGGTCCATTCTCGAATTCTTGCCTCCCAGAAACAGTTAAGGAATGCGTTGTTTTCAATAATGACATCTGTGGTAATTTACAACATGGTGATCGATAGATTAAATTCTCTGTGGAGAAGGTTTTCATACATGACCCAGCCAAATTCCACTGCTGAGCAGTGGTACAGTTTGGATGTGTCCCTCACACCCATGTGTTGGAAGCTAGCTCCCCACTGTGATGATTTGGGCTGTGTGACAGGATGAGACAGGACTGGGTTGTGAGAGCGGAGCCTTGGGTGTGGGTTAGTGCTGCTATCATGGGAGCGGGTCAGTTATTGACAGAGTGGTTGTTGTAGAACAGCTCTGCCCCTTGCATTTTGCCTCTCCTAGCATTCATTTGCATGCTTTTCTGCTTTTTTTCCATGACATAACACAGCACAAAAGCCCTCATTAGGTATCTCACAATTCCTTGAAGTGCTTAGCCTCCAGAACTGAGAGCCAAATAGACTTCTGCTCTTCATAAACTACTTCAAGCCATGATATTCTGCTATAACAACAAAAAATGGATGAAGACAACTCATATGGACTTCCTTACCAGACGATTTGGCAGTCAACTGGGTTAAGTAAATGTATATGTTATTAGGCCCAGATGTTTTCCTAATGCATGAATTTCTTGGAATGTTTGATTTGTAGTGGGGAATAGGAAAAGGGTGTTATAAGTCTATGCAATTGATAGGTACCCAAATGAAAATTGGGATTTTATTTCTAAAAGAACAAGGAAGTATACAGGGCAGACAAAACAACAGTGGTCTGTTATACCTTTTTCTCCATCATCTTAGAAAAATATTGCTTCCAACCACATAGAAACTACTCTCCAAGAGAAATTTTGATAACCATTGGATAATAGATATTTTTATAATTGTAATACTTGAAGTGAGTATTTACAATAGTATACATTATAATTTACACATAAGAGCACAAACAACTGGATTTTCATCAACTGACTGCGACTTATATGAACCCTGAGATGAATAAACATGTCCAGTACCACAGTACCCATCTGGAAGCATCTTCTGAGTCCACACTCCTCTATCCCTGCTGAGTAGAACCACCAACTTTCAAAAATGCCATGTCATAAAGGAAACAATATCATTTGTCATCTTTTATGTTTGGCTTATTTGTTCAAAGTTGATGATTTATATTATATTTATATATAATTAATATAGCAGCCATATTTATAATAGTCAGAAGCTGGAAATAACCCAGATGTCCCACAGCAGAGGAATGGATACGGAAAATGTGGTACATTTACACAATGGAGTACTACTCAGCTATTAAAAACAATGACTTAATGAAATTTGCAGGCAAATGGATGGAACTTGAAAATATCCTGAGCGAGGTAACTCAGTCACAAAAGAACGAACATGGTATGTACTCACTGATAAGTGGATATTAGTCAAAACGTTTGGAATACCCAAGTTTCACTTTACAGTAACAGCTGGACTGAGAGTGAGGTCCCAGATGGAGGAGTTGGAGAAGAGACTGAAGAAGCTGAGGGAGTCTGCAGCTCTATGGAGGGAGCAACAGTGTCAACTGCCCCCCCCCCAGGTCTTCCTGGAGGCTGGACCACCAACCAAAGAATACACATGGAGGGACCCATGGTTCGGACCACATATGTGGCGGAGGAGGGCCTTGTTGGCCATCGGGGGAGGAGAGGCCCCAGTAAAGGGGAATGTCAAGGTGGGAATATGGGAGTGGGCAGGCAGGTGGATGGGCGTGGAATTCCCTCATAGAGATGGGGGAGGGGGAGGGGATAGGTGGTCTCCAAAGAGGAGACCTAGAAAAGGGGAAACATTGGAAATGTAAATAAAATATCAAAAAAAAAAATTTAAAAAAAAGTGTTTTTTTAGAATGGCATACAGAATGTGGTCCAAATAGTCCAATAATGGCTGTCTCCCAGTGGAAAGGCCAAGAATTCAGTAGTTGTTCAGTCCACGAGACTGAATGTCTCGGCAATTCCAACCCGATGCTTGAGTTCTGGAGGATTCTTAAAAGGCTGATGATTTTCATTTTATGTTGGAATTGAAAAAGTAGGTTCTAATACCAGTGAAGGATGCCTCAGTAACGGCAGCAGGGTAGATGAACTTACCAGAGAGATTGAGGGCAAGGAGGCAAAAAGCAAAAGCTTCCTTTTTTCATGTCTTTTTATGTGGGCTGCTACCGGAAGTTATGGCCCAGGTTTGGGGTGGGTCCTTACCTAATTTTAGTTGAATCTAGGTGTAGTTAAGGTTGATAACCAAGATTGCCATTCACAGAAGGCCTGGCTGATGAGAGCAGAAGTGGCGGGCCTTACCGTACCTGTAGCCTAGAGGCAGAGAGAGATGAATGCTAGTATTCAGGTAGTTTCCTGTTTACTATCTTTTCACCTAGTCTGGGACCTCAGTCCATAGGATGACGCCTCCCATATTCATGATGGGTCTTCCCATTGAGACCTGTTGGAAAATACACACCCAGATGTGATTTCACATGTGTCAGGCTGACTGTGAGTGTTAACCTTTACAGGAGCAATTATTTAAAATCCTACTTCAAACATCCTGGTGCTTCTACTTCAAAATTCCTGGTGCTTGTTTTGTGGTGAACACATGCATGCATTTCTGCTTTGTATATATTCAGGAACGGATTTGCTGGCCTTTAGGGATTGTATGTGTCATGTTAGGCTTTAGTGGATACTGCCAAATTATTTTTGTGTTTGTTAAGTCTTTTGGCTATCATTCTATTAGAAATATTTTTATTGATCTGCAAAAATTCTTTATAGGTTGTGCATATGAGTGACATGTCTACCATTACTACTAAAAATACCTTCTCCAATTTTCCTTGCATATATCCTCAAATAATTTTTAAAATTAACTCTTTTTATTTTTGAGATTATAATATATTTGTATCCCTTTTCCTCTCTCCAGACCCTCCTTGCTCTTTTTCAAGTTAACAGCCTTTTTGTTCATTGATGTTGTTGCATTTGTGTGTGTGTGTGTGTGTAAATACATATATATTCCTAAATATAGCCTGATCAGTCTATATAATGTTAATTGTATGCATGCTTTCAGAACCTACCTTTGGTACTGAATAACTCATAGGTGAGCTCTTCCCTGGGTAAAGACCATTTCTCCAACTCTCAGCATTCATTATTTGCCTGTAGTTCTTGTGTAGGGTTGGGGCCTCATGGTCTCTCTCCTAACTCTTCAGTGTGTCTATTGTTGTCCTTGCTCAGCTCACCTTTAGGCAGTCACATTGTCAAGGCATTATGGGTGTAGCTTTTGACATTCCTAGGAGACAGTCTCACAGCAAGCTCCCTGATCCTTTCTAGCTCTCACAGTCTGTCTGCTCCCCCTCCAGTGCTGATCCCTGAGCCTTAAGTGTGGGGATTATTTTGTAGATATATTCAGTGGAAATGGGCTCCATAACTCTGCATTTTGATTGGTTGGGATTTTCTGTAATGGCTTCAGTCTTATGCAAAGAGAATTTCAATGATGAAGGGTTGGGAACTACACTTATCTGTGGGTCTCAGAACAAACATTTAGAAAGTAGTTAAAGATTGTGCTCATTTAGTAAATTAGTGGTTGTAGGTTTTCCTCCATGATCCATGACTTCTCTAGCCCTGGGGAGTCACCTAGGTTTCTAGTACCAGGCATGGTTTCCCTCTTGCTGAGTGGGTCTTAAGTGTAATTTGAGAGCGATTGGTTACTGCCAAGGTATGCATGCCTCTACTGTACCCTTAGTATTATTGTGCCAGGCTGGTCACAGTAGTTCATAGACATCACAACTCTGTCTCCAGTTTCACAGTTGTGTTTTCACCTTTTTGTGGTGCTAAGGTTTGAACCTAGGACTTTGAACATGCTAAGCCAGTGTTCCTTTATTGAGCTAATCTTTGTCTTCCAGTGCAAGCTTCTCATAATAGATTTTTAAAACAATCCATTATGCTTTTCCCTTGTATGTGTGTGTGTGTGTGTGTGTGTGTGTGTGTGTGTGTGTTTGTACTCTGTTTATAAAAAACAGTTTGTCAAATATGCAAACTTGAGTCTAGTGATGTTTTATCATCTATCAGTGGTATTTTAAGGATCACATACTCAACTGACTTAGCAAACTGATCTTTTCAAAACTTATCAAAGAGCCATGGGTTTTTGTTTTTGTTTTTGTTTTTTGTTTTTTTTAATTTTTAGGATGGAATCACTCACTTGCCAAGAAATGTGCCTTGGAATGCCATGTCTCAGTAGAGGATTGTTTTCACTGCGTTTATTTATTGAGTCAGGCTTGTGCTATATTATCTTAATTGGCCTGGTACTTGAGATACAGACCAGGCTGCCTGCTGTGGAACCCACAATCACCCACCTGCCTTTGCCTCCCAAGTGCTAAAATTAAAGGAATACTCCACCATACTGGAGTCACCTTCTTTACTTTTAGTCACCTTTAACTTCCAAGTTTGGGGGAAGTTAAACCCCAGGAACAGTTTAACCAAAAAAAAAAAAAAAAAAAAAAAAAAAGTATCAGTTTTAGTGTAATGGGTCTTTGTCTGATACTGCTTAATGGGAGTTCCTTGCTCTTCCCACTGTAACTACATTTTCAGAAGTTAAATGAATTATGCTATACCAGTAATGATGGTGACATTATGAAAATGATTATGGCAATAATACTAACAATGATTTGATCAAGTACCCATAATGCACCAGCACTTTATGGAGTAGTGACCGCCTAACACTTTGGCAAGTGTGAGTGACTGGAAAGGAGGCTACAAGGCTGAAGGGCACAAGAGTGTGTCGGGGGCAGATGGAGAATAGCGGGGGGGGGGGTGTCAATCAATACTATGATTAGACAATCTAATACTATGCATGCTAATTAAAATTTTGAATTAAAATTTAAGTAAAAATTGTCATAAAAATAAGTATAAAACAGAATGTCATATCATATCAGAAGTAACAAGGAATTATCATTAATAATAGAAAATTTTCACGGAGAGAATTATTTCACCAGTGGTTAAATTCACTTGGTTATCTCTGGAGAAGCATTTTTCTTGTGCAGTTCTTCCAAACCAAAGCAAAGTGTTTATAAGGTCAATGAGTCACAGAACCTAGCCAGGACCCACAGCCAACAATGTAAGAGGCTCAGTAGTTGCCGCCGATCCTTAGGTGACACTAAGGGTTGATACTATTCACAAACATCAGGCACTTTCCTTACTTCCTGGTCAGACTCTAACCGCAGAGAGGCTACACACTGACAAATCCTGGCACTGATTAAAACTATCTGGAATATGTATGAAAGTTATTTGTATGCCAAATAAAAAAACTTACAAAAACTTCTGGTAAATGTCCCAACTGTTTCTGTCAGAGACTCTTCACAAGTCACATCTGAAAACCAATCTGGAGGTGGTTTTATCCTTCTTGACATCAGCCTTTACCTTGACAGTCTGCAAACAGTAAAATCACAGTCACCTTTCAAGGAAGACTAGCATCTGTTAAGGTGTTCACCCAGAAGTACTCAGGCTTAGGGATGCCAGAATTCATAATGACAGCAGGACACAGGTAAATTGGAACTTTAGGAAAACAACAAGGCTTTAGTGTAGATATGCCCCATATTTACACAAAATTCACTTTTAGTCATTACTGGCAGTTAACCTGGCAACCCTACCAACTATCCTGAGTGAGGTAACTCAGTCACAAAAGAACAAACATGGTATGTACACACTGATAAGTGGATATTAACCCAAAAGTTCAGAATACCCAAGTTTCACTTTACAGTAACTGCTGGACTGAGAGTGAGGTCCCAGATGGAGGAGTGGGAGAAGGGACTGAAGGAGCTGAGGGAGTTTGCAGCCCCATGGGGGAGAGCAACAGTGTCAACTGGCCTGACCTCCCGATGCTCCTGGAGACTGGACCACCAACCAAAGAATACACATGGAGGGACCCATGGTTCGGACCACATATGTGGCAGAGGAGGGCCTTGTTGGCCATCAGGGGGAGGAGAGGCCCTTGGGCCTGAGGGTATTAGAGGCCCCAGTAAAGGGGAATGTCAAGGTGGGAATACAGGAGTGGGTGGGTGGGAGGTGGAATACCCTCATAGAGGCCGGGGAGGGTAGGGGATAGGGGGTTTCCAAAGAGGAGACCTAGAAAGGGGGAAACATTGGAAATGTAAATAAGGTATCAAAAAAAAAAAAAAAAAGACTCTCTAAAAGTTTAGTTTTCTAAAACTGCTTTGTCTAATGGCCACATAAGAAGACCATATGAAGCCTAAGAAGAAGGAAGACCACAATGTGGATGCTTCAGTGTGTCTTAGAAGGGTGAACAAAATACTCACAGGGGAAAGTATTGAGACAAAGTGTGGAGCAGAGACACAAGGAAAGGCCATCCAGAGACTGCCCCACCTGGGATACATCCCGTATACAGCCACCAAACCCGGACGTTCTTGTGGATGCTGGGAAGTGCTTGCTGATGGAAGCATGATAAGCTGTCTCCAGAGAGGTTCAGGCAGAGCCTGACAAATACAGAGGTGGATGCTTGCAGCCAACCATTGGACTGAGCCTGGGGTCCCAGATGGATGAGTTGGAGAAGGGACTGAAGGAGCTGAGGGGTTTTGCAGCCACATGGAGGGAGCTCCCGTGTCCAGTGTCAACTGGCCAGACCCCCCCAGAGCTCCCGGAGCCTGGACCACCAACCAAAGAATACACATGGAGGGACCCATGGTGCTGGCCACATATGTGGCAGAGGAGGGCCTTGTGGGCCATCAGTAGGAGGAGAGGCGCTTGGGCCTGAGGGTGTTAGATGCCCCAGTGTAGGGGAATGCTAGGGAGGGAAGAGGGGAGTGGGTGGGTGGGTGGGGGAGCACCCTCATAGAGGCAGGGGGAGGGGGAATGGAATAGGGGGTTTCCAAAGGGGAAAACATTTGAAATGTATATAAAGTAAATATCCAAAAATAAAAAAAAAGTGAAAAAAATAAACTTACTAGGAAAAGAAATACAGTGAATATATGAAAACATTAAATGTTCTTAGCCATTAGGAACATGAGAATCAAACCTCCATTGAACTTTGCTATTAGGGGAAGAGTATCCTAAGAAAAAAACAAATGCTGATCAGTTTGGTTTTGTTTTGTTTTTTTTAAATGGAAAATGAAAATTCTTCTAAAGAATTTGGTAGAAATGTAAATTACTGCCTCCTCTTTGGGAATCATTATGAATGCCCCTCAAGGAAATAAAAATAGTCCTGTATGATCCAAAACAAAAAAAACTCAAAAAAACAAAACCAAAAACAAACTCTAGTGGGGAGGAGGGAAAACAAAAAAAGTAAAAAAAATCACATGAAAACAAGAGGAAGCAGAACAACCAAGCCAACTTTGAAAAAGAACAAAGCTAGATCTCTTATATTATGTAAGATCCTGACTTACTTAAGTGCTCCAAAATATAATTTCATACCATCATCAATAGAAACAGAATAACGTTATAGAAATAAGCTTAAAATCTTTTTTAATAGAGGTGCAAAGTAACTCAACAAAAGAACAGTCCTGTGACAGAAGATAGCTGTGATGGTTTGCAATGCTCGGCCCAGGGAGTGGCATTATTAGAAGGTGCGGTCCTGTTGGGAGTAGGTGTGTCACTGTGGGTGTGGAATATAAGACCCTCATCCTAGCTGCCTGAAAGTCAGAAAGAAAAAAAAAAAAAGACTAAAATGGTCTCTTAAGGCAACCACCATGAAGGGGCAGTCCTCATTATATACTTAGATTATGAATTTGTTTTTAAAAAGTTATCAGCTCATCATTAGACTTTGCAACATAGCGAAGGAAAGCACATGCACAAACATATAAAAGGCAGAAAAAGCGCATGGGTTCCATTAGGCTTCATTATTTACCAACTCCAAACTTTGCCTTTTTATTTATTTTTTTTAATTATTGGCTATATTTTACTTTTTAACTTCTTTTGAGATTATAAGTACATCGTTTCCTTCTTCTGCTTTCTACTTCACTTGCTCTCTTTCAAATTCATGGCTTATTTTTCATTACTTATTGTTTTATGCACACATGTGCAGACATACACACACACACACACACACACACACACACACACACACACTCCTAAATACACGAATACAACCTACTCAGTCTATATAATGTTACTCGTATGTATGTATTTAGGGCTGGCCACTTGGTATTGGATCACAAAATAGGCGTGCTCTTTCCCTGGGGAAGACTATTTCTCAGGCTCTTGGCATTTAACCCTGGCCTTTTAAATTAGCAAATGAACATTTCCTTGTAACCTTTGTAAAAATCAGCTTATTCTTATTTAACATGAGCCCAATCTTCTGGTCTTCTTTAGAAATCACAAGGAACAACAATAAAATAAAGTAGAAAATTGTATTAGCATAGCAACAGAGTAAAGGGAAATTCCCCTGTAAGGCTCAGGAGTACCTGCTCTTAATTTGATTTCCTTCTACTTTAGTGCTGCCAATGCATGAGAGTCTCTGAGGGAGAGTCTTAGTTTCCCTGTGACCTTGTCACCATTATAAAACCCAAGCAGTAAAACACCATCGCCTCATAGGTGCCTTAGAGGGTGTTTTAATAACATGTGGTATAAGAACACATGCTCCATTATGTTCATAGCAGCTTTATTTGTAATAGCCAGAAACTGGAAACAACCCAAATGCCCCTCAATTGAAGAATGGATACAGAAAATGTGGTTCATTTACACAATGGAATACTATTCAGCTATTAAAAGCAAGGACATCATGAATTTTGTAGGCAAATAGATGGAACTAGGAAATATCATCCTGAGTAAGGTAACCCAGTCCCAGAAGGATATGCATGACAGGAGCCTAGCATAACTGTCTTCTGAGAGGCTCCACCCAGTAGCTGACTGAAACAGATGCAGACACCCACAGCCAAACATTGGGTGGAGCTCAGGGACTCTTATGGAAGAATTGGGGGAAGGAGTGCGGGCCCCCAAGGGGATAGGAACTCCACAAGAAGACCAATAGAGTCAACTAACCTGGACCCTTGGTGGCTCTCAGAGACTGAACCGCCAACCAAAGAGCATACATGTGCTGGACCTACCCCACCCCCCACCCCCCGCACATATGTAGCAGGTGTGCAGGTAGATCTTCATGTGGGTCCCCAACAACTGGAGTGGGGGCTGTCCCTAAAGCTGTTGGCTGTCTGTGGAATCCATTCCCCTAAGTGGACTGCCTTGTCTGGCCTCAGTGGGAGAGGATGCACCTAGCCCTGAAGAGACTTGATACCAGGGTAGTTGGGGTAACCAGGGGGCCTCCACCATCTCAGAGAAGAAAGGGGATGGGGGATGGGGAGAGAGACTGTGTGAGGGAGAAATGGGGGCAGTGATCAGTATGTAAAATGAATAAATAATAAATTAATGGAAATAAGTAACGTGGTATATTATACATTCTGTCTTAGTCAGGGTTTCTATTCCTGCACAAACATCATGACAAGAAGCAAGTTGGGGAGGAAAGGGTTTATTCGGCTTACACTTCCACATTGCTGTTCATCACTAAAGGAAGTCAGAACTGGAACTCAAGCAGACCACGAAGCAGGAGCCGATGCAGAGGCCATGGAGGGATGCTTCCCCTGGCTTGCTCAGTCTGTTTTCTTATAGAGCCCAAGCCCACCAGTCCACAGATGGCACCACCCACAAAGAGGCCCTCTCCCTTTGATCACTAATTGAGAAAAGTGCCTTACTGCTAGATCTCATGGAGGCCATTTTCTCAACTTAAACTCCTTTCTCTGTGATAACTCTAGCTTGTGTCAAGTTGACATAAAACCAGCCAGTACAATTGACCCCTTGTCAACTTGACACACAAATACATCACTATTAAGCCTCAACCCTTACTTTCTTATTCATCTCCAAGATCTAAATAACTTTAAAAGTCCCACAGCCTTTGCAAATTCTTACATATTAAAATTCCAATCCCTTTAAAAATATCCAATCTCTTAGTATTCAAAGTCTTTTTACAATTAAAACTCTCTTAACTGGGGGCTCCACTAAAATACCTTCTTCCTTCAAGAGGGAAAAAATATCAGGGCACAGTCACAATCAAAATCAAACTCCAACCGTCCAATGTCTGGGATCCACTCACGATCTTCTGGATTCCTCCAAGGGCTTGAGTCCCGTCTCCAGTTCTGCTCTTTGTAGCACACACCTTGTCTTCTAGGCTCCAGATGCCTGTACTTCACTGCTGCTGCTGTTCTTGGTGGTCAACTCATGGTACTGGCATCCCCAAAACACTGCTGTCTTCTGCTGCAACTAGGCTTTACCAACAGCCTCTCATAGGCTCTCTTCATGGTGCCAAGCCTCAACTCCTTTGCATGACCCCTTCAGTCCTGGGCTGTCAATTGCAACTAAGGCTGCACCTTCACCAGTGGCCTCCTGGAGCCACTCACAGTGCTCGAGCCTCAGCTGTGCTTCACGACCCCTTCATGCCGTCAAAACCAGTACCACCTGGGTGACTCTTACACATTACCAAGTCCAGCCACAGTGCAAGGTACAACCCTGGCTATCTCTGGAACACAGCCTCTGTGCTCTCAGAAAACACTTCTCAGAAGATTTCACCTCAATGATGCTGGTATTTTCTCAATCACTGCTAATTTCCCAGCTCCAGCTAATCAGCATCAATAGTTCCAGTAATGCAGTGGTTTTGGTATCTTGTTAATCACAGCTGATCCTTCAGCCCCAGCTAACCAAAACCACAGAATCTTCACAATCAAAATAGTAATGGCCCTGGTAAGAGTCTTTAATCTTCCCTCTGAAATTTCATAAGGCAGGCCTCCATCTTCTGCACTGTTCTCAACATTATCTTCCAAGTTCCTACATAACATCCCACAGAGCTCTTAACATCAAATGGATCTTCTAGCCCAAAGTTTCAAAGTCCTTCCACAGCCTTCCTCAAAACATGGTCAGATTGTCACAGGAATACCCCACTATGCTGGTATCAATTTGTCTTAGTCAGGGTTTCTATTCCTGCACAAACATCATGACCGAGAAGCAAGTTGGGGAGGAAAGGGTTTATTCAGCTTACACTTCCACATTGCTCATCACTAAAGGAAGTCAGGACTGGAACTCAAGCAGATCAGGAAGCAGGAGCTGATGCAGAGGCCATGGAGGGATGTTACTTACTGGCTTGCTTCCCCTGGCTTGCTCAGCCTGCTTTCTTATAGAGCCCAAGACTACCAGCCCAGGGATGGCACCACCCACAAGGAGCCCTCCCCCCTTGATCACTAATTGAGAAAATGCCTTACCTCTGGATCTCTTGGAGGCATTTTTCTCAACTGAAACTTCTTTCTCTGTGATAACTCCAGCTTGTGTCAAGTTGACACAAAACCAGCCAGTACACATTCTTATCTAAACAACATTTTGAGTGAATTAGGAACGTAAGTTGTATGAGACTTACTACACTTCAGATCTACGATGTTATAAATTCTGTCTTAGGAAAGAAAGTCTATATAGCAGTGGCTCTCAACCTTCTGAATGCTGCGACCCTTTGATGCAGTTTTTATGTTATGATGAGTGCCAACTATAAAATTATTTTGTTGCTACTTTATAACTGTAATTTTGCTACTGTTATGAATCATAAAGTAAATATCTGATAATGTAGGGTAGGATATCTTATATGAGACCCCGTGAAATGGTTGGTTAGCCCCCAAGTAAGTTTCGAACCACAGGTTGAGAATCGCTGGTGTAGACACTTACTCTTCCTTCTTTTGCCCATTTAGCATAACTGTCCTCTGAGAGGCTTCACCCAGTAGCTGACTGAAACAGATGCTTTCCCACTACAAGTGAACAGCATCTCCTCCTGGATGATTATAAAGTGCCTGAACTAGTTCCAGGTCTCCATAAGTCTGGCTTCCTAGAGAGATACCCAAGAATTAAGTTTCAAGGGTGCAGGAGCCTTTTTCCAATACAAGAAGGTACTAGGAGACTGGCTTTGTTGTTTTCTCTGTGATGCTCCTTTTAAAAAAAACCAAAAGGGCTTGTGATAGCCAGTACCAGGTAGAGCCCAGCCTCAGCTCACAGGGTACCACTGAAGATAAACGAAACCAACAGAAGATTTAGCACAATGTGAATTTGCAGACTTTCTGAATGCTTCAGTTAAGCCTAACATTTTCTGGAAAAGAGAGAGCTTTATGTCTATGGACTTGGGCTGGTCTACCTGTTCCCTCCCCTCGGATCCTCGGATCCCCCCAAATGCTGGAATATGGAAAGCTGCCAGGGGTCATCTGGGCATGTTCCTCGTGTGTGTGTATGTGTGTGTATGTGTGTGTGTGTGTGTGTGTGTGTGTGTGTGTGTGTGTGTGTGTGTGTTCGCTGCTCAGTTTCTCTGGGAGTCAGTTATCCTTTTGCTTTAAATGCTTATTAGCCATCAGAATTCTAACCCCAACCTGGTCTGGAGGGAAGGAGCCCAGCTCTTCCCCTCACACCATTAGAAGGAAGGATATTTGGAGTGTTCACCCTCTGCCGTTGGCCCTTCTCATCTTACAAGTTCCAGTCTACAAGTTGTAGAATTAATTGTCAAGGTGAGTAGGCCCTGGAGCAGATGCTTGCCAGACTTTCTAGAGAGAGCTGCTCAAGAGTAGTCATGTACAGCCTGTCCACCTGATACTGTACAGATAGGACAACATCTTTAGTCATTTCACAGTTTCAAAAGCAGTGGCAGGATACCTCATATTAAATCTGATGCAGAAATTGATTTACAAAGAAGGTTAAAAAACATAGGTACCTGCTTTGAGATATAGGCATCTTGGTGAAAGGATTGAGCACATGACTATTTAGATTTATTTATTCTCTCTCTCTCTCTCTCTCTCTCTCTCTCTCTCTCTCTCTCTCTCTCTCTCTGTCTCTCTCTCTCTGTCTCTCTCTCTCTCTCTCTGCATGCACATGTGCCATGACTCCAGTATGTGAAGGTCGCAGAACTGCTTTTTAAAGTTGGCTTTCTCCTTCCTTCATGTGAGCCCCAGGGTTAGAACTCGGGGTTTTCAGGCTTTCCAACACATACTGCTTCCTCTCTTGCTGGCCCTTACAACCTGTCTTTTACAGACATGTATTATAAAGAAAAAGTTCTAGAGCACTGTACACATGCTAACCAAACCGAACCAGAAAACAACTGCTACTATAATGATTTCCTGATACTATAGATTGTAAGTCCTGCCTCTACAACCAGGATACAGGGTTCCTGAACTCAGAGCTGGGGAGGTGGCCCAGCAGCTAAGAGGACTAGCTGCTTTTGCAGAGGACCCAGCACCCGCATAGAGTTACTAGGGGATCTGACACTATCTTCTGGCTTCTCAGACACCTGCATGCATGTACATGTGCGTGCACACACACACACACACACAAAGAAAAGCAAATCTTTAAAACTTGTGTGTGGTACATTTCCTTCTGTCTCGGCTCAGGTATTCAAAATATGCCCTGTCCTGATGATGACATTTGCAGATAATTTCCCCTGCTTATACAAAACATCAAAGATTGTCTGTCACATAAACCTCAGTTAAACTAAGAGTATATCTATACTTTTTCTATTATGATTGGACTGAGAATCTATGCCTTGACTATTTTTCCTTCCAGAAGGAAAAGGAAAAGGAATCTCAAATATATTAGGACAATAACCAAACATCAGCTAACTTTAATTGACTACATACTATATGCCAGGATTTAAGCACTTGGCTTGTACTAGTTCATCTACTCCTTAAATTAGCTCTTCCAGCCACAGGTATCTTAGCATTGCCCTAAAAAGCTCCTCAGGAGGGTGGAGAGACTAAGAGTAATTGCTGTTTTTGCAGAGGATCCAGGTTCAGTTCCCAGCACACACAGGGTTCTCCACAAATATCTGTAAGTCCAATCCCAGGAGATCAGATATGTCTTCTGACTTCTGTGGGCACCATACACATGGTGCACAGACATCCATTTAGGCAATCACACATACACATAAAATTATAAAAAAAATTACAAAAGAAGCTGAAGTATTTGCTGATTTTGTGGAAGAAGCTGGTGTACTTACTCTATGATCTCAGTTAGTTGGCACAAGGTGGTTATACTTGGCTTTCCCCTGAAACGGTTTTGGTAAATGATTGATGGATGGATGCAAAGGCATGGTAACTTCGTCACAAAATTGAGACTTGTAGTGTCACAGGTTGAGTGGATGACATGAAGGCATTGTTTCTTATGGTTAGAGATTTTGAAACCGAGAGGTCATTGCTATGTGACATGGAAAACAACTTAGTCACCAGATGAGAATGCTCAAAGTCCCTCCCTCCCTGGGTTCTTCACCTGACAATGTAGAGTGAGTGCACATGCAAACTATCGATGGTTCTACTCAAGGGGAAATGCTGCCTAAGCATACAGGGCTGGCAGGCTGGTGTTTGGACCTAGAGATTTTCCAATCAGATGATCACCAAAAGCTAGCTTCCCCTTCCTGGGGTTGTTTCTGGAGGAAATGAGAACCAGATAATACAGAAAGCAATGAAAGTCAGCACAGGCTCAGGGCCAGCCCATCACCCCACCCAAACCAGAAAAGCAGGAGCCCCAACACCCTGGGGTGTGCTTCTTGTTGCCAATCAGCAGTAGGACTTCCGGACAGGTTCCCCTTAATCCTGAGAGAATAGGATCCTGAGAACATGTCATACCACAGTTACCAGAACCCAGAGCTGCCTCCTTGGCTGCAAGACAACCTGTGCTACAGAGAGAAGAAGCATCCTAAAGACAGCAGGAAAACAGTCCCACCTATTTAGATTGGCCCACTGATGCTCTATTTGTAGCCAGCACTGAAGAATGGAAGAGGCTGACTCCAGCCAAGGAGAACTAGAACTCTTGAACTGGGAACCCTCACACCTTTCATTTACCAAAGAGAAAACTGGAGCCTACAGGTTCATGGACTTATCTCAAAGTCATACAGAGGCTGATACTGAAGCCCACGTTTTTGACTTCAACATACTTTTATTTGTGGTTTTAGCTAAATAACAATAATTTTCAATTCTAAAAGCATTTTTTAGCAAAAATCAGAATGAATAACTGTTACTCATAAATAATAACTCTTGTATTTGTATCTTTCCATCCAGCATAACCCCAGAAATTAGCCATCTTTGTTGGCTTCTCCAAAACAAAACAGTGTTTTCTCACTGGCGATTTAAGTGAATTTTTAATGACTTTTCATATTTATTTATTGAGTGCCTATTGGACATAGACATTGTTCTTTTTACCCCCCCACCCCCTTTAGTGGTTCCTGGGGTTGAACCCAGGGCCTTGTGCATGCTATGCAGACCCTCTACCTCTGAGCTACACTTGCAGGGTTTCAAGTACTATTCTAGATAACACAATATCACCATCCTGACAGAACTGGCATTATGTTGGGGAAGAATTAAGAACAAGCAATAAATAATATTCTCTGGTTTACAAAGGCCCCTGTAGGAAGCATTATTATAGGTTGAGATGAACTTAAAATAGATTTCAATGGAAATACAATGTTTTTCCTCTCAGGCCTCCAAGTTAATATATTTATGCTATTAATGGATATTAATATTAAAATGGGGAAAATATTAAACTGGTAATTATTTCATAGGATTTACATATGTACTCACAAACCATCCACATGACGTTCTCTGTGTGTAATTATATGCTTAATGCAATAAGAAGAATAAAGACATGCAATGATTGCTTCCTCAAGAGCTACAAAGAAGCTGGTGACTATGATCACACTCCACATTAGGGACTATTGGTGATGTGTCATAGTTTACATTGAATTTGCTCAATGGCTTCCCAGACCCAGGAAATCTAAATCAGTTCTCCGAAATGTGAAGAATGTCTGTATGCTCTGGTTGAGGTGCTACATCACTTTATTCTGCTTGTGCCATCGCTCTTCCCCAGAACAGGAGTGAATGGCGAGAAGGAAGGGCGTGGTCATGGGTGGAGCGAATAGTCAGGAAAAAGAGCAGAGGGATTGATGAGGGGTGGGGACATGAAGAGGCAGGCTACATCTTAGGCAGAGTCATCAGGAAAGTCTAACAGGTCAGAAGAAACATTTCTCAACAGTGTGACTATAAGTCGGTGGATTCTCTGGAAAAACAGCATCCCGGTTAGAAAACCAGTTAAGACTAAATGCTCTGGGTCAAAACCTCTAGCTGCACCAGAAGAACAGCAAGAACACTGGGGTGAGGGAGTCCAGTGGAGAAGAGATGCTACGTTGGCGGCCAGGGTCTATAATAAGAGCAACTTGCCTGTCACTCAAGTCTCTGTGTTGGGAGATGGGAGGGGTATTTGAACAAGGGGTTACGCAATAAGATTCACATGTGGAAGAGAAAGATGGTGTGGCAAGTGAGGAGACTCTAGTGGGATTCAGCTGGAAGAAGAGACGGTTCGAGTCAGGCTTACAGTGACGTGTGTGCAAGTGGTGACATTCAAGTGGTACTGTGAATAGAAAATGCTTTGTGTTAAATGTGATACATGAAAAAATAAAGAAAAATCAACACTATCAATAATTCTCATAAATACATTGTATCAAGTCCTGTGTGTGTGTGTGTGTGTGTGTGTGTGTGTGTGTGTGTGTGTACACACTCCATCACCACCCAGAGCCTTGTACCAACTGGGATTTCAAGGCCAAGAGTGATTAGGGATCTGTACTGTACTCAGAATATATTTTCCTGTATTTTTTTCCCCTCAAAATGAGAGAAAAGAGTCTCCCTGTCCCCTTATCCCCAGTGGAAAGCTTTTGAGTATGTCTCTTTATTCATATTCCAGTGATAGCCCACAGAGATGCCCAAAGTTTGCACTTAGAAAGTTTTGATAAAATTTTCCCAAGTGCCGAGAGGCATTACAAAGCAGTGCAAGCACAGTGACACACTTAGTATTTCCTTATGCGGTACGTAATGCTGTCATCTGGGGATTTACTGAGATGAGCAAACAGCAGTCCTCTCATGCAGCTTAGCAGCTCTCAGCAGGGGGGATAAGAAGGCAGAGATGATTCATAGAGGAGACTCCTTTCAGTAACTTGTCAGCTCATCACCCTCCTACATAGACACCCGTCCCCTTACCCACCTTACAGTCAACGTGGGTAGCTGCAGTGACAGTTCTGACTTCTGACCATCGATGATACTGTTCCAGGTCCAAGGTCATGTGGCCTAGATTAAACAAGTTGGATTTCCTCTGCAAGAGATTTAGAACTAGGATTCAAAGATGCTAATTATCCTGTGCTGTCCAGTGCATTGAGGGGCCTAGATTTTGACCACTGGCTATGATAATGCAGAGAAAATCCCTTTGGTGAGACAGGGAAGATAGGGGAGAATGAAGCAGGCATGTAGATTGCTTTCTAGAGCCTGAATTTACCTCATGAGATCCACGAGATACTCCTGTGCTAACAACCTTCATGAAAGCTAGGCATGATGGTCCTTGCTGTAGTTCCAGCACACCGTAGCTGGAGGCAGGAGGATTATGATTTTGAAGTCAGTCTGGACTGCATAGCACAACCCTATCTCAGAAAAAAAAGTGGAGAGAGAGAGAGAGAGAGAGAGAGAGAGAGAGAGACAGAGAGAGAGAGAGAGAGAGAGACAGAGAGACAGAGAAAGAGAGAGAGTGAGCGCACCAGAGTGACACACAGAGAGAAAGAGACAGAGATCCTGGGAGGTCAGGAGGGAAGGAGGAAGGAAGGGAGTGAGGAGAGAGACAGAGGGAGACAGAGACAGAGACAGAGACAGAGTCAGGGACGGGGGGAGGGGGAGGGGGGAGGGAATAAGGGATCTATAACTTGTATCTTGTCAGATTCTTTTTTGTTTGTTTCTGTCTCTAGCCACCACATTCAACTCTATTTGATGACATAGCTAAGAAAAACATGCTGGTAAAACAAAACAAAAACCTTTATGCCTGAAATGCAGCTTCAAAATAAAAAGTACTTTCTGATGTGGCTTGCCTAATTTTCTTCTTCAAAATTCCTATGAAAATACTGAAAAATGAGGATTAAATCAACCCATTAAAGTCTTTTCTACTAATTCCTTTCCATTTATTCATTAAGAAAGTTTAACATTGCAAGCCCACCTTACACCAGGCTGTTCTAGAGCCTGGTAGTATAATGGTGGACAGATGGAAGTTCCCGATTTCACTTTCTCTAGTAGTGAAAGACAGCAGACCACAAGCAAGACAAAGAAACACACCACCAGGAGGCACATAAAGAAGCCAGCTAAGGGAGTCAGAGGTGACGGAGGAGTGGTCAGGAAAGGCTTCCTGGAAGAGTTGATGTCTGAACAGATGCATGAGTGAAGTGCAGGTGTGGGTCCTGATGACAGCGGCAAGAAGAATGTTCAAGGCAGAGGGAAAACTGGACACACGCCCTGAGACAGAGGCAAGTTTGGATATCCCGGCACCATAATGAAGATGGAGAGGCTACAGGTGTGTACGTGGGGAAATAAAAGGAAGGAGGTGCCTGACAGTTTGTTAGAGCCAGATAACATTGAATTTCCAGAGACCGTATTTTGTTGTTGTTGCTGTTTGAAATGGGGTTTTCTTATAACATACATTGGTTTAGAACCCAGTCTATATAGCCTCCTGGTTTCAATCTTCAGGATCCTCTTACCGTAGCCTTCTGATTACTGGTATTATAGTCCTGTACTATCACACCCAGCTGGGGCCATATTTAACTGATCTAAACCACATGTACGCATGCATGCACGAGCGCTCACGCATGCGCGTGAAAACACACACACACACACACACACATGCACACACACACACACACACACACACACACACACACTTTCTCATTCATATTGGGAAGGAAATACCTCATAAAAAGAAATCCTTCTTGTCTAAGTTGGGTTTGGTATTATTACATGTGCCTCTACAGAGTATTGGACGACTTGTATTCTGCTGTCTGTATGATGTTCACCAATATACTTGACACAAGCTAAAGTTATTGGGGAGAGAAACCTCAGTTGAGAAAATGCCTCTATCCAGATTGCCTGTAGACAAGTCAATAGGGTGTTTTATTGATTTATGATTGATGTGGAAGGGCACAGGTCACTTTGGGTGGCACCATCCCCTGGGCAGGTGGTCAAGCTGAACAAACACTGGAGGGCAAGCCAGTAAGCAGTACTTTTTCATGGCCTCTACTTCCGCTCCTGCCTCCAAGAGCCTACTTTAAATTCCTGCCTTTACTTCCCTGCATGAAAGACTACAACTGTAAGCTGAAATAAACCATCCCTCCCCAAGTTGCTTTTGGTCATGGGGTTTTATCACAGCAATAGAAACCCTAATGCCTCCAGCGACCATATTATCTTAATCCTCTGTCAGGATACTGATGAGGAAAGGTAACTGCGAATGGTCAGTGAATTTTGAGAGATGTTATTCTTGAAGTAAAGCACAATAGTTGAGGTGGAGATGGAAGGACCCCAGTGGATGCTGGGATCCATAGCATCTTTGGTTGTGTTTAAAGGTGATGGTGTGAGAGAGCAAGGTATCGAGAACAGGGAAAAGTGCTGCATCTGACCAGGAGACTAAAAATAAATGAAACTCTGACCATCATGGTGTTGAGGTTGGAATTCAGCTCAGCTGCAACATCCAGCCGTAAAGTTACAAATTCCCAGAAGAGACCAGTAAGACGAAAAACATCATCAATCTTTTGGCAGACCAGAAATATAAAAATTACCTTTTGTGTGAGGTGGTTATTAGAAAAAAATAATGTGTTTGTACTGGATGGTTTTATGTCAACTTGACACAAGCTAAAGTCATTTGAAAGTCTTAGTTTAAAAAAAAACCTCTATAAGATCAGGCTGTAGGCAACCCTGTAGAGAATTTCTCTAATTAGTGATTGATGGTGGAGGGCCCAGCCCACTGTGGGTGGTGCCACCTCTAGACTAGCAGTCCCGTGTTCCATCAGAAAGCAGGCTGAGGAAGCCATTAGGAGCAAGCCAGGAAGCAGCACCCCTCCATGGCCTCTGCATCAGCTCCTGCCTCCAGGTTCCTCCCTTATTTGAGTCACCGTCCTGACTTCCTTTAATGAGGAACAGCAATGTGGAAGTGTAAACCAAATAAAACCTTTCCTCTCTAAGTTGCTTTGGTTATGGTGTTTCATCTCAGCAATAGTAACCCTAACTAAAACATTGTCATATGGTGGAGGTGGGGGTGGGGGTGGACCAAAGGTCTAAAGGAATGAGAATTCCTTCAACAATTTGAGAAAAATGAAGCATGGTTAAGTTGTCACTCCTGGGATTAAATAAAAAAGAAATTTACAAAAATTAGTTGTAAAAATTAAAGCTAAAAAGACTTTAGAATGGTTTTGATAAATTTTTACTTATATTAAAATGTAGAAGCAGAGGTAGAATCCACAGCATGAGCAGTAAAGTACAGGACATCATTTTAGACATCAAAGTTAATGACATAAAAGACAAACTCAGGGCCCACAGGTTAAGGGGGGAAAGTCTAAGTCATTGGTCAGCGTTATTGAATATTACAGATGTCTGACAAAGAGTCTGAACAACTGGAACAGCAACAATAAATGAAGTTTCCACTTTCAAATTTTACTCTTATATTTAATTTTAAAGTGTGTGTGTGTGTGTGTGTGTGTGTGTGTGTGTGTGTGTGTGTGTGTGTGTTGTGACCCTTGGAGTCCAGAAGAGGGCACTGGATCCTCTGAAGCTGGAGTTACATCGGGTTGTGAGCTGCCTGACATGGGCGCTGGGAACCAAACTCTGGTCCTCTGTAGGAATAGCAAGTGCTCTTAACGGCAAACCTCTCTCCAGCCTCTGATATTCCGACTTAAAAGGTCACAGTTATTTATATTGAAGGAGTTACTTTGATAGTGATGGTAAATGTGCTATTCTGGATATTCCTGAAAATTTGGGAATACAGACATTGAGCATTCAGCCATAAGACCAGCTATTTATGAGGACAGGAACATTTGGTTGACTCCAGCTCTGCATGAAGAAGTGTCAGAAGATAGAGGATTCTTCCAAATGTTTGGAAGGAAAAGGTTTTGTGAGGTGAACAAATGACCTATGTGTACAAAGGCACGAAACCAGGCCGCTTACATATTCTAGAAGATACTGTTTGAACACTTGAATCAGGACACCCAAGAACAGTGCAAGGACAGAATGTGGCTTATACACAGCTCACAGCATTACATAAATGTTAGAAGCAAGGAGAAATGGTAAGAAAATGGACATATTTAACTGTAGAACTTCTAGAGTATAACTTTACCAGTCGATTGTTACTAAACTAGAAAGCAAATTAAGACTTACCAGGTTGCCAGAACTCAACAGTGTCAAGAGCTATGCTCATGTGTCATCTCATTTAACCCTCTACAATTGTGAACTTAGAACCACTATCTCTTGGAGACAAAGAAGATGGGTCAGCAAGGAAAGCCTCTTGCTACCAAGCCTACTGACCTGAATACAGTTCCTGGAACCCACACAGTGGAAGGAGTGAGACCCAAGCAGGTTGTCCTCTGACTTCCACACAAACACACACACACACACACACACACACACACACACACACACACACACACACACACACACTAAGTAGATGTAAAGATGAAAATATTGCTAATTATTTTGAATAAAGAAAGCTGAGACAAAGAAGTAGGATCTTTCCCAAGGCATGGCTAATGAGTAATAGTCAGGATGCTGCAACTGCGGGCTTTTACACCCGCACCCCAGTTCCTGGAGTCCAACTCTGAGACTTATTTATTTATGAATAGATGCCTGGGCCACAGCTTTGGCTCAATCCCTGTCTAGATCATGACTTAATTAACCTGTTTGTTCTATTAAATGAGTGCCATTTGGCTGAATACCTCTCCTCAGTTTCATGCCAAAGTGCAGAAAGAATCTGTTCCCACACTTGACTCTATCCAAGAATCTTCTCTCCCTACTGGAATTCCCAATTCCTTCTCAGTTAATAGGCCATCAGCCTTTTATTGGCAGGTGATGTTTCCATACGGCACAGAAGGGATTCTCTCTACAGGATGCAACATTTTCTTTTTTTTTAATTTATTTTATTTTATTTTATTTTTTTTTAATTTTTGATACTTTATTTACATTTCCAATGTTTCCCCTTTTCTGGGTCTCCTCTTTGGAAACCCCTTATCCCCTCCCCCTCCACGCCTCTGTGAGGGAATTCCTCCTCCCACCTACCCGCCCACCCATTCCCATATTCCCACCTTGACATTCCCCTTTACTGGGGCCTCTAGCACCCTCAGGCCCAAGGGCCTCTCCTTTCTCTCTGATGGCCATCGAGGTCATCCTTTGCCACATATGTACTCCGAACCATGGGTCAATAGATGTGTATTCTTTGGTTGGTGGTCCGAACTCCAGGACGACCGGGGGGGGGGGGTTCAGGCCCATTGACGCTCTTGCTCCCTCCAGGGGGCTACAAATACCCTCAGCTCCTTCAGACCTTTCT
>CM052707.1:92629841-92689204 GCA_028551405.1 Uromys caudimaculatus | reverse complement strand
GGAGTTCTGTAAGCTTCTTGTATATTTATGTTCATCTCTTTCTTTAGGTTAGGGAAGTTTTCCTCTATAATTTTGTTGAAGATATTTACTGGTCCTTTAAGTTGGGAATCTTCACTCTCTTCTATACCTATTATCCTTAGGTTCTGTCTTCTCATTGTGTCCTGGATTTCATGGATGTTTTGGGTTAGAAGCTTTGTGCATTTTGCATTTTCTTTTACTGTTGTGTCGATGTTTTCTATGGTATCTTCTGCTCCTGGGATTCTCTCTTCTATCTCTTGTATTCTGTTGGTGATGCTTACATCAATGGTTCCTGATCTCTTTCCTAGGTTTTCTAACTCCAGAGTTGTGTCCCTTTGTGATTTCTTTATTGTTTCTATTTCTATTTTTAGCTCCTGGATAGTTTTGTGCATTTCCTTTGTCTGTTTGATTGTGTTTTCTTGAAATTCTGCCTGTTTGATTGTGTTTTCCTGTAATTCTTTAATGGATTTTTGTGTTTCCTCTTTAAAGGCTTCTAGTTGTTTATCTCTTTTCTCTTGTATTTCATTTCTTTCTTAACGTCTTCTATCATCATCATGAGAAATGATTTTACATCTGAGTCTTGCTTTTCTTGTTTGTTGGGGTATCCAGGACTTGCTGTGGTGGGAGAGCTGGGTTCTGATGATGCCAAGTACCCTTGGTTCCTGTTCGTTTTGTTCTTACCCTTGCCTTTTGCCATCTTGTTAACTCTGATGGTAGCTGATTTTACTCTATCTGGTTGTGGCTTGCCTCTCCTGCAGGCCTCTGTGTCAATACTTCTTGAAGACCAGCTGTCTCTGAGAGGTGCTTGGGTTTGGAGAGCTGTGGCACAGGGTCCGCTCTGGGGTGCAGACAGAAATCAGAAGGATCTTGTCCCCAGCTGTCCCTTGGTTCCTATGTCCTGATGGCCCTGCAAGGGTCCCTCTTGATCCAGTGAGTTTGAACAGAAGTGGTGGTTTTGCCTGTGCTCAAAGGTGTGTCAGCACTCCTGGGATACCCGCTCTCTCCTGGAGCCCTGTGGCCCAGGCTGAGGTCCCCATGCACAGACCCCTGGTGTCCTAGGCAGAGGTCTCCCCCCACAGATGGAACCAGAAGTTTCAGAGGTTTCCTGTCCCCGAGTTCTCCTCAGCCCCTGTATCCCACCAGATCCGGGTGGATCTCGGTGAGCAGTGTTGCTCCCCTTAACCCCACTCACGGCTTTTCCATGCTCCTGGGAGGGTAGCTTTCTCCTGGCGCTAGTTGGCTATGGACTACTGGTGGCCCAGGCAGAGGTCTCCACCCACCTTTTTTTTTTTGGTTTTTTGAGACAGGGTTTCTCTGTGTAGCCCTGGCTGTCCTGGAACTCACTCTGTAGACCAGGCTGGTCTCGAACTCAGAAATCCACCTGCCTCTGCCTCCCAAGTGCTGGGATTAAAGGCGTGCACCACCACTGCCTGGCTAGGATGCAGCATTTCTGAGTCTGCCTTTAAGTGACTATGGGGCTGCATTGCTCACAGGCAGCCTGAAGTTCTATATTTAACTCTAGGTGTCAAAAAAGAAGAGTTTTGCTTAAATATCTTTTCTTATATTGAAGGCTGTTGGCTTTATGAGCATGTTTAGAAACAGATTCAGTTCCTAGAAGAATTAAGTTTCTCTCTGTGTTGTATTTACCGTTTGACATACACACATGATATGTAGACATACATTTCACA
The DNA here is from genome assembly GCA_028551405.1 of Uromys caudimaculatus. Classification (NCBI taxonomy): domain Eukaryota; kingdom Metazoa; phylum Chordata; class Mammalia; order Rodentia; family Muridae; genus Uromys; species Uromys caudimaculatus. The sequence continues at coordinate 92,687,498 of CM052707.1, read as the reverse complement.
CATATGGGACACAATTCCACTCCACATCTTGTTTAAATGACTGGGATGCTTAGATTCAGCTTGTATTTCCCTCTGCAAATTTCATATACATATATACACACACATATATATGTGTGTGTGTACATATATAATGTATATACACATATGCACACACACACACATATGTAATGATACTAGCTAATTAAAAAAAATCTAATAGAGCTCTGTTCACGATGGGCTGGAGTGAAGGCATTTCATTCCTGCAGATTAATTGGTAAGTCACAAAGATGTATGAAAATGGACTTAGACAGTTTAAAATTGATAGAAGGCTGGATACACTTGGCTGGAGGGGATACTATAGAAGGAAACCCAGGGAATCATAGTACCATGTGTCACATATACTGCATATACTGGTAGTAATATTTCAAAGAAAGATACTTAAAACATGTTCTGAGTGATAGACATAATCTTGTCAGGTCTAGAGAGGTGGCTCATTGGTTAAGAGTACTGGCTGCTCTTCCAAGGACCTGGGATGAATTCCCAGCACCCATGATGGCTCAAAACTGTCTGTAATTCGAGGCAATCTGATCCCCCTTCTGGCCTCCACTGGAACTGCAGGCACAAGGTGCAAAGACATACATGCAGGCAAAGCACCCATACACATAAAATAAAAATAAATAAATCTTTAGAAAAGCATCACAGAACATTTTTATTTAAGTGGGCTTGTTTAAGTGTAATATTAATGTCTATCTTTAACACACGACCTGATTTAAAAGCCTTCACTTCCACCATTTCCTTGGGCAAGTGAGTTATCTCCTCTACTACCCTCTCTTTCTCATTCTCCTTCCCTCCCTGTGTCTCTCAATAGAGTCTCACACAGTTCTTGCTGGCCCTGAACTTGCAGCACAGCCAAGGATGGCCTTGAACTTCCTATTTCTACCTCCCAAGTGCTAGAATTACAGGCATGTGTCTCCATGGCTATTGACTTCACCTCCCTGAAACCCTTTTCCTTCTTAGAAAAATGGAGATAATTCCTATCATAAGAGAAATTGTAAGAATCGTACTTGCCAGTGCAAAAGGCATTAGTTACATCTGCTTTTGTTTTTTAAACCTAATCTCAATAGAGAATAGTGGTTGTCATTGCTACTGCAGGCTACAGAAGGGGATTAGATAGACCAGCAAGCGACCCACAGAGCAGCCTTCTTTGTTTCCTTTATAAGTTGCTCGTCCTTCTAACCACTATGATCTCAGTTATGGCAGTCGTCACGTCCATCATCCATTAATCTGTCAAGTGATGATGAGCCTCAAACTCTAAGCGTACTTTCAAGCGAGGACCTGGACTGTGAACTGGAAAGCGTGACAACTGCCCTTCGATCCACCCCCACCGCCCCAAACACACACCCATCACCTGCCTGTTTAAATGGTGCGTCCCCGCCGCCGTCAGTTAATAAAACTTGGCGTAGAGCGCGAACTGTGGATTCACTGGACGCGGCGGGAGGTTCCAGTTCTCCCCCGCCCCAGAGTCGCTGGTGCCTAGGCAGTCGCAGTTGGGCCACCCGGAGCCACATCTGGTGAGCACTCAGCGCCGTGGCGCGACTTCTCCCGGTCCCAGAGTGTCAGAGGCGCAGCTGGCGACAGGAGTATTTAGGCTCCTACTGAGGATTCACACCTGCAGAACGTACCTGTTCTCCGCGGGACGCCACGCCTGCCTCAACCGGGAGAAAAAAGCGAGCGGCGGCTGGAGGCTAAAGCCACCTGTGCTGCGCCTGCCACCACTGTGCACTCTGGGCTCAGATCACCGCGGGGGACCATGGACGCGTCGCGGGACATTGGCAGCTTTGTAGTGTGGGACTACGTGGTGTTCGCAGGCATGCTGCTCATCTCGGCGGCTATAGGCATCTATTATGCCTTCGCGGGGGGCGGCCAGCAAACCTCCAAGGACTTTCTGATGGGCGGCCGCAGTATGTCCGCTGTGCCTGTGGCTTTGTCCCTCACCGCCAGCTTCATGTCCGCTGTCACTGTCCTGGGTACTCCTGCCGAGGTCTACCGTTTTGGGGCGATATTCAGCATCTTTGGTATCACCTACTTTTTTGTAGTGGTTATCAGCGCGGAGGTCTTCCTGCCAGTGTTCTATAGGCTGGGAATCACCAGCACCTACGAGGTAAGAGGTGGGGGTCTGGGAGAGGAGAGGCTTGCTTGCATTTTCAGTCTCCAGAAGAGACTTTCTGGGGGCAAGCAGTTTCTGCCATATGGAAATCTCTCCTTGTGGGTGCATCTTGGATTACTCCCAACCCCATCCCGCGCACCCTATAGAGACATAAGGCTTCTAAGGGGAATAGATTCTTGGGATTGGGTTTTTTTGGAAAAAAGCTCTGATCCAAAGCCAACCAAATAGAATGGACAAGTATTCACTAGGGTCTTTCCTGACTTTATGAAGCTTTAAAACTGTATGTGTGTGTGTGTGTGTGTGTGTGTGTGTGTGTGTGTGTGTGTGTGTGTCCCCGTGTCCGTGTCCGTGTGTGTCCATTCCAAGAATTTGTCCACCCTAGTGGTTAAGATGTAGCTCTTGTTCGAGAGCTTGCCTTGAAACCAAATTGCACTACTTGTGAAAGACCTTGGGTCATTTACTTAACCTTTTGTACTGATATCTTCATCTCAAGAAGAAAATAGTACTGGCAACTTCCTCCAATTGCGGGGAGAATTAAATGCGCTGATGCAGGTGTTCCTTTTAGAATAGAGTCTAGCACAGAATATACGCTGGGTACAAGCTGAATATAATTTATTGTGGCGGAAGTTATCCTGAGATGACTAGAAAACTGAAGCAGGGAGGTTCTTAGACAGCACTGTTTACTGCCTCACTATGGAGAGGTCACACAGGAGACTCACACTTCATCTGTTGCCATGTTCCTCTGAATGAACATTTTAAAAGTTGTTCTCGGGACAAGGCTTTCCAGGATGAAGTATGTTTGGTTTGGTTCCACTTAAAGAGATGTCAAAGGTGTGTGTGCCTGTGCCCCTGTTTTTTTTTTTTTTTTTAAAACTCAGCCTCTCCAGGGATGACCTTCACTCAGACCTTAACCTACAAGCCTCACAGACAAGTTCCCATAGCACTAGGCTACCAACCGGGAGCCTCAACTCACAGCCTCTCTGTCCAGGAATATATGGCCCACTTCCCTGAAGCTCAGGGTTGCTGGAAGGTGGTTTCACATCGAGGCTTGTTCAGCATTGGCTGGGCACCTGCCTCATTGGCATGGCAAGTGTTAGTGGCAAACTCTGTCTGTGTTCAACAGGTGCCACCCAAGTCTAGGCATGTCTGATGCTGAATTGTCTTCTAACTGTGGTCACTGTGTTTATGGAAACTTAGTCTTCACCCTAGGTGTGAGAAGATTTCTCTTTGTGAAAGGGAGGTGACAAACTGGCTGTCCCAGACCAAATCCAGTTCTCACTGCTGTCTTATGTTGTTTTTCAAAACATTCATAATAAGCCCTGATTATTTTGTTTAAGAGGTTATTAATTTAAGAATTTACCAATGAGGAACAGCAGACAAACTCTAGCGATGTGCTCACATTTCCTGTGGCCACTGAGCCTCCAGCAATAGTCACTGATCTTGCTCCATTAATGTCTATACTGAGGCTTTTCTTTCATGCATATTGGCATTCTTATGGTGGAGAAAATCTTACCTACCTACATGGCATTATAACAAGTGCATAGAAGACAGTCAGCACTGAACAGCACTGAAGGGGCCCTTGGTCAGTGGGTTGTGTAGCAGAACATATTTCTTAGTGTGTGTGAGGACTACCCCAGCATCTTAAGATGTGAACTTCTGGTTCCTGTTGTTCACTTGTGATGGAGGCACTGACGTCTGTGAGCTCTGACCTGTAGCTAACCAACTCCAAAACTTAGAAAATGGCTTGAATACCCTGGTAAGAGGACTCCAGCCCTGCCAGGAGAACACTGCTCCCAGAACCACTGACCCATGCTTCTTCAGGGATGTAACATTAACTCAACAAGAAAGGGACTTTTGTGTTTCTAGTGACAGACATTAAGCTAGCAAGGATTCTGACTAAAAATAGCCAAAAAGCCAATGTTTATTGAATGTTTATAATTCATGCCAGGCACCAGGCTGCATGTTTTATACATATTATCTAACTCAATACAGCACAATTCGTGTAAGGGTATGCCTGCAGCTCTGTTTTCCAGATGAAAAGGCTCAAAGTAAGTTAAACAAGAGTGGGGAAGGACTAAGAATCCATGCCAAGCAACTTACTGATTGCTTCAGAAGGCTCTAGTGAGTTGGTTATACCCCTAAGCATTTCAGAGAGAAACGAGGAAGTCATATAGGACCTTTGAACTTATAATCACACTGGGCATGCCCAGCTAAGGGTATCAGGTAGTCAGGGAGAAGGAAGCTTGCTGTGCCTCTGTTAAATTAATGAGTCATGACAGAGAATATCTTGGGGGTAGGCTTTGTGGTTCTGTGTTGAGGACACCTTTACAGATATGGTGCCCACCACTGAGTACTGGTCACCTACACATTCTTGCCCAAATATGAATTATTTCTACATTTCTATAGCCCAACTTAGTTGACTACAAGTAGGCATTTAACAATGTCCAGACTCACAGATTGGCAGGAAGCCTAGTCAGGAATCCAGTGCAACTAGTAATTTCTTTGAGATCTTCCAGGTTCTACATTAGTTACTTTATTATGTATAGCAATCGAAACCTTCACATCCCTAAGTTAATCTGAATTCTAAGGACTATGAAAGAGCTCTGTTCACTGTAGTTACCTATTATTCTGTACTTTTGCTTGTAAACTCTATAGATCTATTCTCTAAGCCTGCTTCAATGGGACCAGGGCTTCTGCTTAGGTTCTTATATATTTCCTCTGAAGTCTAGTAAAGAACCCATGGCTTTCTGTTTCTGTCTTCAGCTGACTTTGTGTGAGTGTAAACATATTGTTCAGTTGATCTTTGGGACAATAATATATATAAAAATTTTCAAGTTATTTGGTTCAACTTGTTATATTTTCTTTTTTTCTGCTACAGTCGCTTAAGCTCTGTGTAATCTCCAGCAAATGGATCTAGAAAAGGCAAAAAACTAACTGGGCACGCCTTTAATCCAAGCACTTGTGAAGCAGAGGCAGGTAGATCTCTGGCCACCCTGGGCTAAAGAGTGAGTTCCAGGATAGCCGGAGCTACAAAAGACTTCCGTATCTATTCATGTCCACTCATATGTCGTGTAGTGCAGATTCACTTAAGAGAATTCTTCAGATATAACACCACTGTTTCCAGTTTTCAGAACTCTCTCCACTTTCCAAGTAGCCTTACATGATTTTGATATACGTGATTCACAAGGTCCTTGGCTTTCCGTCCCACTAATCTTAGCATCTAAGGTTTAAAAAGTTTACATCTTTTTTTTTTTTTTAAAAGATTTATTTATTTATTTTATGCATATGAATACACTGTCGCTGTTTTCAGACACACCAGAAGAGGGCATCAGATCCCATTACAGATGGTTGTGAGCTACCATGTGGTTGCTGGGAATTGAACTCAGGACCTCTGGAAGAGCAGTCAGTGCTCTTAACCACTGAGCCATCTCCCCAGTCCAGTTTACATCTTCTTATCTATTTATATCATGAGATATCTTCCCTTGCAAAATCAAAGAGAAAGAATTGTTCCTGAGATCCTCATTTTAAACATAAGGAAGCTAAGATAGAGAGAGTGGTAGCCTCAAGCTCATAAGTCAGGCTTGGGGCTGCTCAGGGGCTGCAATTCTGCTGCAGTACTGTGTTGGGAATTTGTCATTCATCAGTGACAAATGAAGGTCTTATTTGTCTGTGGTGCTATGTACTTAGTGATTATTTTCTTTTTCTTTATGTGGTTATAGGCACAGATTCTGTACATCAAAATTTGTAATTTTGTATATCACATGACTGAAAACAGATTACAGTCTTGGTCCTCTCTGAGTACCAGCATCGCCATCTTTAACATAGTGCCTGTTTCATAGAGTGACCAAGTATACCAGGTGTGTTAATTGTGACCGTGCAGCAAAAATACCCATATGTCTTTCCATCTGATGATTAGCTAATGCTAATTTCTCCTCCTCCCCCTGTTTCTCCTCCTTCTGTTGATACCGTCTCTTCCTTTATACAGCAAGACTCCTAGCCATTGACTTCTTTTTCTTTCTGCATGTACTAATAATACTCAAGTTAAATAATATCTTGGCCTTCAGCTCAAATTCTAACTGTAGTATATTATTATATACTATACAACACAGGAAATAAACAGATCATATTATAAGCTATAGTAGATTCCAAGGAGAGTTGTAAAGATTGGCAGGGTCTTGGCTCTAAACAGAAGATAACCTGACACTCAAGAAATGGAGGCAGAAGGATGAGAAATTGAGGCCAGTCTGGGCTACATAGTGAAACCCCATTTCAAAAACGAAAGCAAAACCTAAACTAACTGACCCGAGTAGCCAGAAATAGTGGTCTATACATGTAATTCACTTGGAAAGAAAGTGCGAAGAAGGATCAGAAGAGCAAGACCTGCTGTCTTTATAGGCAGACCTTGTCTCAGAGACAGAACAAAACGAGACAAAGCAACACCGAAAACTTGACCTTAATGATGTAAGTTAAACCTATATACATTCTAACGCACACATACACACACTTATACACACACTCACACACACACACACACACACACATTTACACATATACACTTACATACACATGCTCTCACAATACAGAAACATACTTACACAAACATGCACACATACACACATTTATACATATATACACACTTATACATGACACAAAACGTGTCCACACACACATACGCGCACACACACACATAGACAACACACACACACAGTGGTGCGCTAAGGGTTGCCGAGCAAGGAGTTTGAAGGTAGTTCATAGAACAGCATGAGAGTCAGAGTAAACAGCTCCTGGAAAAGACAAAGCATCAACAGCTTCTTCAATTCTTCCTGTCAGGATCGCTCTGTGCCAATCCAGTCCCTCCCCAGTTTAGCAGTTTCCTTCCGGAGGAGAAGGTGATTGGCTGTCCTGGGTCACGTGATTTCCTCTTGCTCAGAAGAGGCAGGGTAGCTGATGCAGATTTCTACTCTGTGAAAAAGAAAAAGACTGATTTTTCAATCGAATCAAAAGAAACAGAGAGTGGTTACTAAGAGGAAAGAAGAAACAATAGATTGGTGATTGACAGAGGCAGCACAAAGGAGTTTTCGTGCGCTGATTGTGCGAGAGTGTTACAGAAATCTTTGTGCGTGTTAAAAGTCATTGAGTGGTAGTCTAAAGCATCAATTTTGCCATGTGTAAGTAAAATTAATTTTTTATTTATTTATTTATTTTATTTATTATTATTATTTATTTATTATTTTATTTAGTAAAATAAAAGCACAGAATGTAAATAAGTTACCAAGTTACTTTAAACGAAGTTACTTTAAATGTCTCACCCTTCATTTCTCGAGACAATTTTAAATGTGTTTAGAAGATTCACGTCACCCCTCCCCTTCCTTTTCTTTTTTCTTTTTTGCCAACAGTATTTGGAACTTCGATTTAATCGATTCATTCGTCTCTGTGGCACAATCCTCTTCATCGTTCAAACAGTAAGTACCTCTCCATTAATTTACTTTCTCCTTTGCTATCGAAAATGTTTTTATCTGCGGGTGAACCTTGCTTGGGAAATACATGGAAGGTAAAGAGGAGATGATGACAGTATAAGGAAATTAAAAACAAAACAAAAACAAAAATATGTTCATCCTTATGAAGAACAAAACCTAAAGATCTTTAAACTGTGTTTCAGTGAAGATATTAAGTTCTTGAAAAACAGTGGTTTAAGTGAACCTTTTTAAATAGTTATTGCTGTTTATTGAATGAAATGAAGCTGTGGTAGAATGATTTTTTTCATTAACTTATTTTTTTTTTATTCATTTTACATCCTGATCGCAGCCCTGGTTTAAGTGAATTTAAATACTGTATTGGTCAAACAATAGACATAACATTAGGAAAATACCCTTTCTAACCTTCTCCACCTGGACCAAGCTGATAGTGAGCACATTATTTAAATGACAGAAATATTTGAGGGAGCTATGTTGGCTGACAAAAGGAATTCTCATACAAGGGAAACAAGGTGTAGATTTCTCAGTCTTTCTGCAACTGACTCTGTAATAGATATAAACCTGACCAGAAGACTTTAGGGAAGAATTTTATGTGAAAGCATACTTTAAAAATGAATCAACATTCTTTAAAAACTTGAACTTGCTCCAGTTGGAGCAATGCACTTAGTGTAAAGGAGAATCCTGAGCTTTAGGAGAGATCTCAAAGATAAACACAAAATCCAGTCATTCAAGAATATGCACATGTAGATAGAGATATTGATGACGAACGCGAATGGAAAGCAAGTTTGCCAAGGAAAGGTCTGAGTCACTGTTCGATGCCTCTTGTTCCTTAGGAGGCTGCTAGAGAGTTTCCAGGATCCTTATCATGGGATTTATCTCTCTCCCACCACAGCCGAGCATTTTAGGTCTGGATTTGGTAAGGGAGGTCGACAGTTTGCAGGTCTCTAGTCAAAAGCCACTTAAGCATTTGCTCTAGAGAGATGTGAGACAGAGAGCCCTTTCCCACTGTTTAACTTGGGTTTGGTTTTGTACATTTTGTCAGATCTTAGAACATCTGCAGTGTGAAACGGCAGGTGGAGACTTTGATAATCCGAGGCTAGTTGCTAGCATGTAGAAACTGTTCCTGCTAAAGATGCCTCCATGAGCAAGGAATGGGGACAGTTGTGAAAACAGTATGTCCCATTTCAGGTCTTCAACATGGACAGAATAATGGCCATGGAAAGTAGCTCACTTCTTTTCAAAGGGAGAGCAGTAACACTTTCTATTCGAAGGACTTGCTTCCTTGTAGGATAATTAAGCACTCAATTAGCATATAATTTTACAACGTTTATAACATTTTATAATGTTACTTGGAACTGCCTCCTATAGAATATATTTGAAGGGTGAAATGCAATGAAAATGATACTTTGAGAAACAGATACTTGTCTTAACAATTGTCCTCAAAGCCAATGTATTTACTGACTACATGAGTGGAGAGTGATTATATAAATGATTGATTATAATCTTTGAAAGGTTTCATAATTTTTAATGCAAATTTACACTTTTCATTTTTTGTGAGGTCTTTTGGTTTGTTTTTTGAGACAGGGTTTCTTCGTGTAACAGAACCCTGGCTGTCCTGCATTTGCTGTGTAGACAGGCTGGCCTTGAAACAAATGTACACTTTTGCCTAATGAGTTTAAAAGCCAGTTTTCAAAAAATGTTTACTTTGAAAAAAATCACTTGAATGGTCGGTTTGTAGCTTAGCTGTAGACTGCTTATGGTGTTTGTATGAGGCCCTGGTTTCTACCCACAGTGATGAAAAAGAAAATGGCGACTAGTGATATTTGAAGACGTATACTTGTGGGACCAACCTATTATTGTTTCCTTGTGTTTAAGTATTTTAAGTCTATGAAAATTGAGTTTAAGCTTGAGTCAGTGGATCAATGAACATATTTTTGTACTAATTATCCCACTTTTACAAAAAGTCTTCATAAAGGATTTTTGTGATGTTTTAGACCCACTGTAGACAGAAAAAAAAATTTTATTTAAATATTCTCAAGCTATAATAACACATTAAATATACTGAAATGGATCAATTTGTAACTGATTTTATAATTCATGTGTGAAATCCATTAATTTTATACTTCATATTATTCATTGATTTTCTTCTCTCCCTGCTAGATTCTGTACACTGGGATTGTGATTTATGCCCCTGCTCTGGCTTTGAATCAAGGTACATTTAAAGGGGCAATCATGTATCTACAGTGGCTTTTCAATTTTGCTATGCTTTATTCTCTCTCTTCAGGGAGACAGACAGATGTAAAAAGACTGTCAGTAGTCCTTAGGGACCTTATGAGGGTAGTGGGGTGGGCTTAGTTAGTCTATACAGGCTTTTTTGAGGTTTGATTGGATAGTTCCAAAGTGTCTATGGGCTAATGGGACAGATCTAGACCTTGCTGGGGTAGGGGTAGTTGCTTCGAGATTGCATGTCTGCCAGCCATTCTTTGTTTCTTCATACCCTTCCCCCTACTGTAGCCTAAATGACTGTTCTCCCTCCTTTTTGACTATTACCTGGAGTCCATCCCTGCATTGATTTGCTTTCCATTGCTTCCATAAATACCATGACCAAAAGCAACTTGGGGAGAAAAGGGTTTCTTTGAGCTTGTAGCTTACAGTCCATTATGAAGTGAAGTCAAGGCAGGAACCCAAGGCAGGAACCTGGAGGCAGATCGTGAAACTGAGGCTATGGAAGGGTGCTGCTTACTAGCTTGCTGCCCATGGCGTGTTCGATGGTGGTGGTGGTGGTGGTGATGATGGTGATTGTTTCTCTTATGAAAACCTACTTTATTTTGTATTTTAAATTTACCTTATTGAGGATTAATTTTTATGTAATCAAATGTGCCATCTTCAAAACCAAGTTCAAGGAAAATGGACATATACTAACTCCTGTAGCCAGTAATCACAATTAAAATACCACACCAATGCTTCCTCTCATGCCTGTGTAGAATTAATCCTCCCCTGGCTCTAGGCAACCACGGACATGCTTCTTCTCCCATTTTGTAGATTCTTTCTTCACATAGTCTATCCTCATTCTGGTCTCCCCTCCATTTATTCCTCCTAGTTACTCCCTACCTCCCCCCTTACTCAGTTACTCTCTTTCTATTTCTCATTAGAAGACAAACAGGCTTATAAGAGATAATAAGAAAGTATAACAAAATAAAATATAATAACATAAAACAAAAACTTATCATATAGAAGTTGGACAAGAGAAACCAACAGAAGGAAAGGTGCCCATGAGAAGGCACAAGAATCAAAGCCCTAATCATTCTCACACTCAGGAATCCCAGAAAAACACCAACCTGTAAGCCATACTATATCTTTATCCATTCTTCTGCTGAGGAACTACTAGGTTGTTTCCACTTCCTGGCTATTAGAAACAGAGCAACAGGGAACATGGTTTAACAAGTGTCTCTGTGCTAGGCTGACATCCTTTGGATATGTGCCCCACAATGGTATAGCTAGAGCTTGAGATAGAGCCATTCCCATCTTCCTGAGGGATTTCCACACTGATTTCCATAGTGGCTGTACAAGTTTACATTCCCACCAGCAGTGGATGAGAGCTCCCCTTGCTCCACACCCTCACCAGCATGAGCTGTCACTTGATTTATTGATCTTAGTCCTTCTGACAGGTGTAAGATGAAATCTCAAAGTAGTTTTGATTTGTATGTTTCTGACAGCTAAGGATGTCGAGCATTTGAAGTGTTTCCCAGCCATTTGAGATTCCCTGATTTGAGAATTATTTGTTTAGATCTGTATTCTATTTTTAAATTGGATTGTTTTCTTGATGTCTAGTTTTTATTTGAGCCCTTTACATATTTTGGATATTGGCCCTCTATCAGATGTGTAGTTGGTCAGAGTATTTTCCCATTCGGTAGGCTGCCACTTCATCAGAATGATGGTGCCCTTCATCATGCAGATGCTTCTCAGTTTCATGTTGTTGATCTTGTTGATCTCATTTTTATATAACCCAGGGCCATCCCCTGTGGGCTGCCCCCCCCACATCAATCACTAATTAAGAAATGCCCCTATAGGCTAATCTGATAGAGACATTTTCTCAACCGAGGTTTCCACTTCCCAGCTGATTCTAACGCCCCCTCCCCTTGTCAAGTTTACAAAAACATAACCATCACAGACCCCAAGAGGCATCTGTTTTCTTCACAGATTCATGATGAAATCTGGCCTTTCTTCTTGGACTTCTATTAGAGTCCATATTGAAATAGACAGTAGCTGTGTGGTTATGAAGCAGCTCCTAGTGACTACTGTGTTCATAAAAATCCATGAAGGTATCAATCAATAAACTACCACTTTAGGTTTGTATAAAAGCAGTGAAAACTGCTTATCGAAGCAGCTTTGGCTAGCCATAGCTTCGAAAAGAACCATGGGAAAACTTTGTGCCCTTTGACTTCTTATCAGTTAGAAGTGAGTTTAGCCAGGCAGTGGTGGCACTCACCTTTAATCCCAGCACTTGGGAGGCAGAGGCAGGTGGATTTCTGAGTTCGAGGCCAGCCTGATCTACAGAGTGAGTTCCAGGACAGCCAGGGCTACACAGAGAAACCCTGTCTCGAAAAAAACAAACAAACAAACAAACAAACAAACAAACAAAAAAAAAAAGAAAAGAAAAAAAAGAAGTGAGTTTATCTTTAAAACTTCCCCGTAAACCAGGTAAGTGGTATTGGTGATGATTAAAAGGCAGTGCAATTCCTGAAGTAATGTGGGGAACCTATTAAAGCCACGCTCCATCTTCTTGATTTTATGACAGGAGCTATAGTAACTGTTCCCAAGTCTGTGACCTGTGAGAGTATCATTACAGGGAATGCACTGCAAGGTACTCTTGCATCTGCATGTGAGGCAAGACCATGTCAACATCACCGCCAGTGGAAATGGCTTACTTCATCGTTAAGAAATGAGTTATCAGCTTGAGACATTGTCTATTGCCTTTAACTGTAATTAAAGGCGTCAGGGTTTTGAAACACCAGTTCTTGGAATAATCTAAGCATGGACTTTAACCTCTGATGAAACCAAGGATTTTGTCTTCTCCCTCTGGAAAAGTCCAGAGCCACCTTCTAGGTGATTGGAACCAGAGAGATTGTGTTTGGATGATTAAAGTACCAACTGTTTGTTTGCTGTACCCAGGAGAGTAGACAGAGTACCTTCTGAACAATAGATGCTCTTGGAAGACTTCAGAATTGGGACTTATGTCCACAGAATTGTATTTACAGTTTTTGCTTTCTTTTGTTATAGAAAAACTTCAAAGATTAACACAGGAAGAATAGTGCATTGAACTATATTTTAATAACTCTCTACTTATAGCCAAATTTAACCCACCCCTAGTAGCTTACTTTGCTGTGGATATGAAATGTTGTATCATTTAGTCTGTATTTCAGTGAGTCCTTTAAAAGACATAATAATAACCCCATACCATATCTACAATATCAGCATCAAGTCTCTGAATTCCTATCAAATTCATGCTAGATTTTCCTGATAGATTTTTTGGTGTTGTAGAATCACAACCCAGGCAAGTCTGTTTACATACAAATAGTTTTTATTTGTACTTTATTTAAGTTTATTTTTCTTGTGTTTAAAAGTTGAAAGCCAGTTTTTTCTTGAGGTATAGTTTGTACAGAGCAAAATGCACACCGCTTAGGTGTACAGCCTGATGAGTCCTAAGAATTGGGTATCCCCATGTAACGATCATCCAACTCAAAATCTAGACTATTTCTAGAATCCACTTCCAGGCAGTTTCTCGTGCCACATTCTAATAAATTCCCCTACTGTTTTAAGCGGTGGCTTTTTCACTTTTATCACCCTAAGTTCATTTTTACTGTTCTTAGATTGTACGTAAGTGGAAGCCTGGACAGTTGTGTATCTGGTTTCTTTGGCTAGCCAATTGCTTTTGAGATTCATTTATGTTGCCACACGGATAAGTAGTTCATTCTTTTTTATTAGCCTACCCTCATGTGTGTGCATATGTGCACCCATATGTGTGCATGTGTAGAGGCCTAAGGCTGACTTCAGGAGTCAGCTTCCGTGCTTCTTCTTAAGGTAGGGTCTTGGAGTAGAACCCAGAAATCTGTTATTACTTATCTAGCTAGCAAGCTCACTCTGTGGATTCCCTGTCTCCGCTTCTTAACACTGATTGTAGGCAAAGCAGCCATGTACAAAGTAGCATTGACTGGGTTTGGGGTTTCCAAGACCCCATCATCATGTTTGCATGGCAAAGATATTAATAATGTAGCTATGTCAGTATAGTTCCTTACTTTTCATCGCTAGTGATATCTCACTGCATACACCTGCTGAAATTGGCTTATCTACTCTCGCTCTCTTGGGCATCGGAATGTTTCTAGTTTTAGGCTACTATGAATTAAAGACACTACTAGTATCCTTATACAGATTTTTATGTGTTTTGCTTTCTTACCTGTTGTCTTAGTCAGGGTTTCTATTCCTGCACAAACATCATGACCAAGAAGCAAGTTGGGGAGGAAAGGGTTTATTCAGCTTACTCTTCCATGTTGCTGTTCATCACCAAAGGAAGTCAGGACTGGGACTCAAGCAGGTCAGGAAGCAGGAGCTGATGCAGAGGCCATGGAGGGATGTAACTTACTGGCTTGCTTCTCCTGGCTTGCTCAGCTTGCTCTCTTATAGAACCCAAGACTACCAGCCCACAGATGGCACCACCCACAAGAGGCCCTCCCGCCTTGATCGCTAATTGAGAAAATGCCTTACCACTGGATCTCGTAGAGGCATTTCCTCAACTGAAGCTCCTTTCTCTGTGATAACTCCAGCTTGTGTCAAGTTGACACATAAAATCAGCCAGTACACCTGCTTTCATCACATATGAAGTATAAATTTTAACATCCATGTATTCTGAATGAGGACAGGACTGGCGTGTGCATGAAATTGAAGAGAAATTGTCAAATAGCCTTTATAAGCATTTGTCCATTTCACATGTCCATTCCACAATATCTGAGAATTCCAGTCATCCTACACCTAGCATTCTTTTCTCTTTTTTTAAGCAATCTTAGCATGTATTATATATATTATTGCACTGTGGTTTTCATTTGTTCTTTTTTTTTTTTTTTTGTGGTGACTACTGATGTTGAGTTTCTTGACTCATGATATAATCAAAATAGAGTTCTATTTAGCTCAATTTAGTGTTTGGAATTACTTGGGATTTCCCTTTTGTAGTTCATGTTATTTGGAAACAGGGTTTTAGGGAGCCCAAAAATCTGCTACGTAACTGAGACTAATCTTGAACTCTTAATTTTGTTTTTTATATCTTATTCATGATGTATGTGGAGGTCAGAGAACAGTTTGTGTGCATCTGTTTTTTTTCTTATTTTCCTTCTCCTGTGTAGGTTCGGGGATTGAACTCAGGTCTTCAGGCTTGGTGACAAGTCCTTTTATCCACTGAGCTTTAGTCTTGAATTCTTTGTTGTTGTTGTTTTTGTTTTCAAGACAGGGTTTTTTTATGCAGCCTTGGCTGTCTTGGAACTTGCTCTTTAGACCAGGCTGGCCTCGAACTCACAGAGATCTGCCTGCCTCTGCCTCCCAAGTACTGGGATTAAAGCCATGAGCCATCATTACCACTTAGCTAGTCTTGAACTCTTAATCTTCTTATTTCTACCATCCAAGTGCTGGGATTATACAGACATGCATCCTCATGCCTGGTTATGATTTTCACGTTTTATGACTAGACACAGCTCCATTTTTTTTTCCCCTAAAACTCCAGAGTTCTTTGAGTATATGCTGAGGAGTGGTATAGCTGGGTCATATGAAAGTCTTTTATTTATTTATTTATTTTAGCCAATGGAAGGTTCTGGAAGAGTGGTTTCCATAGTGGCTGCCACAGTCTATGCTCCCATCTATGGTAGCCACAGGTTCCTTCTTCTCCACATGCTCGTCATATTGTTATCACCTGTTTTCTTGAGTGGGGTGACGTGAAATGGAAGAGCCTAGATTCATGCTTTACATCATGCTTCCTGACTGGTGACCATCCCCTGTTCCTGGGTTCCCAGAGCGGCTACGTTTTCAACAGTCCCTTACCTCTTGAGAGGGTGTTGCAGCGTAGACCTCTGAGGCATCCTTCACAGAAGTTGCTCCCTCAACAGCCTCTAGAACTGGATTTGTGGCTTTCCAGTGCTGTGGCTTTACCCTGTGTAGGGTCTCTTTTCGCCAGGGCCAAATGGCTTGGTTTTTCAGATGCAGCTTTTGTCTCCCCTTTCCCTGTGGGGACCTTGTGGCTGCCCAGCTTTATTTTCCTCTGTTGGATGTTAGGTCCCCCTTCTCTGAGCTTCTCAGCATTGTGTCAACTTCCAACAGATTTTCCTCTTTCTTTCTTTGGAATAGGGTAGGTTCTTTTATTGAACGCCCCTACTGAGGTTTTAAAGTGTGTTTTATTGATCACTAAGGATGGTTAAAGTTACACATCAAGTATCGAATTGCTCATTTTCACCGTCTTGTTTTTACTAGATGTAGTTTGTAATTCTTGGAAGGGTCTCTTTTAGTTTATAACTTCCACCTGTTTTCACTTTATATTTCTGTTTATTTATTAAAGAAACTGCATTATTTGTCCTGTCAAGATTCTCAGGTTCTTCTGTTTACTGAGTGTATCTATACTGGACCATTAAGTATTTCCTGAGTAATGTTTCTTATAAATAGTACTTAGAGAGTTCATAATTTTCCAAATGCAGGTCAAAATTTGGAACCGTTTTTTTAGGTAATAGTAAAAGCTTGGGGCGTATTGGTTATTAGACATATTGCACATTATATTTTTATTTTGTAATTCCCTCTTCATTGATTAAATAGAAATACCTAAAGACACACTTCCATTTTTCTTTTTTCTTTTTTAAAAAAATTTTTTTTAAGACACACTTTCTTTGGTTCATCTACTTGGTTACTCTGAAAAATAACTTGTATAGGAACTGAAGGACAGGTGTCTGTTACACCCCTTTACTTACTAGTTTTGAAAGAATAAATTGCATGTCTAAGGTATTGCTCAGTTTTTACCTTTTAATTTCACATTAACTTTTTCCTTTCCATCTGTGTAGGAACCATGTATAATGGTTCCAAAGTGAGATCTATAAATAGAAATATATTTGAAGAAGTCTAACATAGCTCCATTTTTTTGTTCTGTTTATCCTTTATATATTATGGATAATTATCTTTTTCTGTTGGTTTTTATTTATCCTTCTATTAAAATATATATCTCTCTGCTTCCTAGAAAGCTGGTAGCAGATGATAGATAGACTTTTGTACCTCAAGTCTTATCTTAAAAACACATTTCAAGGTATATTTATATGAACCAATGGGAAGGAGTGGGAAATCCCCTTGGATCCCAGCCAGTCTGATCAGCTACATTATAGAATCCAGGGGTCTCTTAGCTTAATTATAATATAAAGCCTTTACTATGAATTCCATTTAGGCAGTGTTGGATCTATATATGATATCTGTGAATATAAACAAGCAGCATGTCTGTTGAGCTTACCAAATATGATTTCTTTTTTACTCTATTTGTCTTAGGGGCATTGATGAGATGTGATTCCAGTCTTAAGCTAGGGGACTATGGAGCTAGGTGCCTCCCTGCTAATTCCCGAGAAGTGCTTTTGCTATGCACATTTCACAGTTGAATACATGTTCTCTTTTCTTCGGCAGTTACAGGATTTGATCTGTGGGGCGCAGTGGTGGCCACAGGGGTGGTCTGCACATTCTACTGCACAATGGTATGTGGAGAGCGTCCTTTCCCTTCTACTCTACTTGCTTTGCAAAACTGGAATTTCAAGTAGTCACGTGCTGCAGCGTGGCCGCTCATTCTTACTCTTTCTCTCTGGGCTTCTCACAGTACAACATTTTTATAAGAAACATTTGATACTTAGATGTGGATTGTAAATGAAATTTTCCGTTCATCTGGACCACCGCACAGGTGCCCTGTTTTTAATCTCTTGATTCATTATTATAGTTGTCCAAATCTTGTAGATGTGCTTGTATAATACCTCAGTACAGAGGCTTGTGATAATAGTCTATTAACTATAGACATAGACCACAAACTATGTAACAGACATCAAGCCATGATGCTGCTTTGTTGTGGATGCAGGTTCTTTGCAGCAATGCAAATTTATGCAGTCTTTGATAGACTCTATATTAACCTTTTAATTGCTTGATCTTCTAGGAAGCAATCAGCTCCTTTCAGAGCCTGTTTAAACCCAAGTCATAGAGCCTGAAGAGAAATCCTTGTGGCAGTGGCTAGAATGCAACAATTTTAGTATCTTAACAAGTGATATAGTTTTCTGCGTACAAACTGAGTATTCGCCCACACAATGAGATTTGTAATTTAGCTCTGAATTGTCTTCCCAGCACTCCTCAGCCCTCCTCTCTCCAGTCCAAGATAGATATCTGGCCACATTCAGTAGACCACATGGAGTTTTATCCTTTTCTGCATTTTCACCAGCTGATGGCTGGCCTGGGAGGCCCTTCCATCTTTACCTCTGCCTATGCTTGAGGGAAGGGTTTAATATCTTCTTCTCTATGACGGTTCTTTGAACATGGCCGTCTCCTTCAAGGGAACGTCTTGACCAAACTCTATGTTTCATTATTTTCATCTATCGTATGGTGCATTCACCCCGGGACAGATATATCATCGCGTCTCATAGAAGTATTAAACCTAACACACTTTCTCCTCAAAGGGTGGCCTTAAAGCAGTTGTCTGGACAGATGTTTTTCAAGTTGGGATCATGGTGGCTGGATTTGCATCCGTGATTATACAGGCTTCAATAACTCAAGGTGGCATCAATACGATTTTAAGTGATGCTTCTAATGGTGGAAGATTAAACTTCTGGAAGTAAGTTGCTGTTTACCTTCTGACTAACAGAGTGCATACTTGTTTCTTTGTAAGAAATTGTTTTGTTGAAATAATAAGTTTGTATTGGAAAATCAATAAGTTACTAATAATGTGGTTTGTAAAATTAAAATGGTCAAGTAAATGTGGGAGGAGTTTATGCCAGTTTTTCCAGGGATTAAAGTGTGCTGATGCCACTGGGTCATATGGTATTATGATGGTTCCTCCTCCTTCTTTGAACAGGTTGAAAGCAGAGTAGGAAAAAATGGTAAACAGTGGAAGTCCCATAAGTGACAAATATTGAGAGATAATAATTTTATTTGGATAATTCTTTATTTTAACCAACACTGAGAAATTCTCTTGATATCACTCTGGCAATATGCTACATATTAAAATAACATATTGTTAAATATTATTTCATGTATACATATCTCTATATATTATTCCCTAAAAATTGACCAGAAAAGTTACGGTTGATGTTTAAAGGGTAGCGGTGGCACAGAGTAAACATGTTTAAACAATGGGAAAACTTAGATCATCCATCCAAAGCCTGTCATACAGTTTAAGAGAATTCTGAAAACACCTTCCCTTTGGTTCAGTAGAGTCAACTTTGTGCACCATGCTCAAGGTGGAAAGAGTTTCGTTTTTATCTAAACCACGTTTTCTTCTCTCTAAGTAGCCATACATGGAGGTTGGAAACCTGCAGTTACTAGCTGGAAGAAAGAAAATCCATTGGGATGATTTTTGTTTCTCAGTTGGCATTTTTGTGTGTTTTAAAAATAGTCCTCTTCTTTTGAGAAATGTTTTTTTTTTTTCCAGAAAACAATCACATCAACCTATCATTTGGAGGAATACACATCAGGGGGTTACCTTCAACTGTTTTCAGTATTTGTTTCTCCTTTTACTTCAAGATTCAGAACTGAATCTTAAGAGTCTCCAGTTGGTCTATCTTTGGTTATGGTCCCATCCATGACTAAGGCAGAACAAGATACTTTTAATGGATGTTTACTCAGACTAGCTAATTATGAAAGCATAATCCCCCCCAATAAAGTCACATTGGTTTTTATCTGGAGAGTGAAAATGGATCAGAAGCATTGGAAATGAGCAATGGTTGTGTAGAAAATATTAAGTATGCCCAGCTCTTCCAAGATGCCCAGGCTGAGGGAGTGTGGGGTTATAGTACAAAGACAATCTTCTGCATTTTCCTGCAGGTAACTGTCACTATATGCAGAGGATACACATACATAGCTTCATGCATCAATAAGAGATTCTTTAAAATAAAAACATACTTTAATAACCATATCTTTGAAGACTATTAACCACTAAGTGATAATGTAAAGTTCCATTGTGTTGTAGACTTTTTAAAGGATGTTCCTTATTATCCTGAAATGTGCTGAGAGTATAATTGGCAAAATATCATTTCTGGTTGAGGAAAATGAGGAAAAGAACTGAAATCTCTGAATTGTGTTTTTCTATCCTGTCTTCGTCCCTTCAGATAGCTCACTGAATCCTTTTGGCTCTTGACTTCTCTTGGTTAATGTGGTAGATAACTCTCTACAAGGGAAAGAGTAGGAGCACCAAGGCTCTTGAAATTTGATATAAGATGTCAGGCCATGGGATAGAGGCTTTCAATTTTATAGTTTTCAAGGTCATATTTAAGTGAAGATGAACAGACTCCTCCCTCCCCAAAATGACACATTAAAAAGAGTTGAGAGGTATTTCAAATGGAAGTGGAACTTTTCTGGTAGTATTTTGAGCTTGTGTGCCTGCTATGAAGTGGTTTAAAATGGTTAGCACTTAACTTATACACATAGAATTCCAAGAAAGCATAGTTATAATGACTTGGTAACTTTAACAAGTATATATCTTTAGAGTGCATTGACCTCTTAAGTCTGATTTTGCTTAGACATGTGCTAAGTTGTATTTTTTTTGGAATGATATCTATTTACATAGTGTACTTTGAATTCCTCCACTCCCCAACATAGCATGGCCAATTTGCCTAACACTAGTTTCCTAAGACTATGGGAGAACAATTTATCTAAGTGCTCCAAGTGATAAGAACAAATATTTTTCTTCTAATTTCCTCTAGAATCTCCTAATATCTGGAAATATCATTGTTTACTTAATTGAATGAATTTAAATGAGAAATATTTGTATTTTGACATAAATTTGGACATTTTTGCATATGCCTGTGAGTGTATATTACTTGAGTATTCTAAAACTTTCTTCAGTCTCTTATGAACAATTTGTATTTGCTTCCCTTTTCTTTTCATTCAGTTTTGATCCTAACCCTTTGCAAAGACACACGTTCTGGACAATTATCATTGGAGGGACTTTTACATGGACCAGCATCTATGGTGTCAACCAGTCCCAAGTGCAGAGATATATTTCCTGTAAAAGCAGACTCCATGCTAAACTGTAAGCCAATCTGTGGTGTATGAATCATTAATAACTACCATTGTTCTTTTGGGAATGGTTTTATAAGTCAACTTTAGTTCAACTTTAAGTCTTTGTATCATGAAGCTCCAAATATAAATGATCAACAAGAGACCAACTTTGGCTGGTGGGTGGTTCAGTAAGTGGTACTCAATCAGATACTTGAAAATATTTCCATAAATTATTAAGTAAGTCTCCCTCATCAAGTAAATGTCTCGAGAACTGTCCGAAGTTAGAAAATTATAAATGAGAGTTCAATGAAGGAATGATTGACTATATTGCTTTGAGCCCCACAAAACCACTTTGTATATGGCATTTATGATGAGGAAACAAATATCAGATTAGAAAAGTATATGCAATTTTGGAACAGTAAAATGATGCTGTAGAGAAATGTAAGCTCCTCAAAACAATATTACAGAGTGTTTACTGGACAGTAGATGAAGTAGCATGCATCGTATCATCAGCCTCAATCATGGGTTATAATGCCCTCCAAATTGCTTCTTAGATGGCATTGTACAAATTGCTCAGTTTCACTGAGCTTCAGATGTAAACTTGTAAATGGGTACAAGAAATACTATTACCACATGGCAAGTTTGATAGAATCCTGTGTGGGGCACACATGTAATTGTTCATTTCCATCTATATCTATGTCTATATCTATACCTATATCTACATATAATATGCTGGCCATGTTTAGCAGCTTATAATTAAACTACTTTTTAAAATAAAATGAATAAGTTATTGCTCTAGTGTCTATTAAAATCCTTTTTTATGGTTAGAGGACTTAGTGTATTATAATAGTTAGATAATATTATAAAGCCATGGATGACTGTGGATTTCAAGTAGGAAGACATATTCATTGAGAAACAGCATCTACCAGAGGGCTTTATAGATACATCATTGACTGACATCAAAGAAGACAATTAGGTAGAATAAAAATCATTTTTGAGAATCAAACTATTATGTGCATTTATTTATTAAGAATAATCATGGCATGGTCTCTTGTCCTTGTAACAGTTTCCTTGGTCTTTGGGATAGAAGTTACAGCTGTTGTTTGCTGGCATCCTCTCCTTTAGGTCTCTCTATGTCAACCTTGTGGGCCTTTGGGTGATTCTCACCTGCTCCATGTTCTGTGGACTCGCCCTGTACTCCAGATACCATGACTGTGATCCCTGGACATCTAAGAAAGTGTCAGAAGTTGACCAGGTTTGGAATCACGTCTTTCTCACCCGTGCACTGATGATATTACAAAGCCTGTGTGGTATTAGGAAGGAGCGCTTTCGTTCTTGTAGAGACCCAGCAAGTGGGCACAATGTAACTGGCCACCTTTCATGTCTATAAATCACTCGGCAAAACGCTTGTTGAAGACAGAGCCAGTATGAAGGCTTCTGTATCTAAAACTAAAGTGTTAAAGGACCTGGAAAATGTCAAGCCAGATTTTGGATAGAAAAACTGAGAATTGGAAGTAAACATAACTAGCTGGGTTAATAGAAACTATGCATAAAACATCATGCCATTGACATTTGTGGATATTGTCAAAGCACTTACTTCTAAGCAGTCTTCCAGTTTTCATTTATTTTAAAATTTTACATTTTTTAAAGCCTATTTTATTTTATGTTTTTGAGTGTTTTGCCTGTGTGTATGTCTGTGTACCACATACTTGCCTGGTGCTCCCAGAGGTCAGAGGAAGGAGACAGATTGTCTGGAACTGGAGTTACTGATGGTTGTGAGCTGCCACGTGGGTGCTGGGAGCAAAATCTGGGTCATTTGCAGGAACAACAAGTGCTCTTAACTTGGAGTGATCTTTTAAGCCCTCGGCTTCCAGTTTTAAATGTAGAAATAGACTGAGAGAGGAACAGAAGTTTGCATCCTGACTATGTGCTGTGAGATTCTGTGTCAAGAGTCTTAACACCCTTAATTTCTGTTCTACACTACAATCCCAACTTTATAGATAACTTAATGAATCTCAGCGATGTGCTTGTTTGTTGTTCTTTTATTTTTATTTTTCCTGGACAGGATCTCACTATGTGGCCCTGGCTGTCCTGGAACTCACTATATAGACCAGGCTGATCTCCAACTCACAGAGATCCACCTGCCTCTGCCTTTAAAGTGCTGGGATTAAAGCAGTGTACCAGTAGACCAGGCTCAGTGAGGGTTTTTGATTGGCACAAGGTCACATTGGTACTAAATAACATTGTGAGAGTTCATCAGGTTCTTACAGTAGGCCAGATACTTTGGAATATGCTTTTAAAGTCATAGTTTTCACTTTTCACAATTAGACGCCAAGGCAGTGTATTACAATTTTACTTTGAAAGATAAGGAAACCAAGGTAGAGTGAGAAATTTGGTAAGCAACTGGGGGCAGTTGGAACCAGGCTTTAGACCCAGGAGCTTCGCCATTAGAACTCCTGGAGCGTCTATAACATGCATGCACTTTCTTGTAATCTTGCAGTAAAGCTCAAACTTAGCACATCCTGACTCCAGGAGCCAGAGCTCCTGCAAAGCTACTCTCTAAAACCTGCCTGTTATTCTGTGGCCTTCTTCTGAACGAAGACAGGTAAAATTTACATTGGTGCATCAGTAACCACCCCATTATCATTGTGGGATTAGGAAATGAGAGGGTTGTTTTATATTAATTTTTAAATTTATTTTTTAAGAATTCATGAATGTATGTTGATTTCATTTTATGTATGTGGAGTTGTATAGAATATCTCCCTTTTGGGGGGAGAATATGAAATTGACTATGTATTGATTTTGTTTAATAGCAACTAACACTTGAGTATGAATTTTGGAATTTTTCAGCTTATGCCTTATTTGGTGCTGGACATTTTGAAAAATTACCCTGGTATTCCTGGACTTTTTGTGGCCTGTGCTTACAGTGGGACATTAAGGTATAAAACTCATTCTGTGCCAGTGTCATTCCTGTAAGGACTTAATGTTTGTTTTACTGTTATTTTGGCTAACACATGAGAAAACGACTTCTAGGAAGGAACTACTTAGTTTAGCTCATGGTTTCAGAGGGTTCAATCCATGCTTACCTGACTCCAGGCATCTTGACAAAACATTCTGATGGTTGGGAGCAGGCAGTGGAAGACCTTTTTTTTTTTTTTTTCTCTCTCATGAAAGAGGCCAGAGCAAGCTAGAACCCCCAGTGATATACCCCCAGTGATTCACTTTATCCAAGCAGGTTCTACCTCCTACATATCTACTGTTCCTCAATAGTACCACTATAGTGTACTCCGCCAAGGTATTAATCCATTCATTTTGGCCTGGAAATGCCCTCAAGACAAATTCAGAGATGTATTTTACCAATCTCCTAGGCATTTCCCTATTCAAACAAGTTAACAAGATTAATCCTCACACCATCCTTCTTTTCTTATTGGCTACTTTAAGAGGTAAAGATGAATTCTGGTCATGGTCACAAAATGACCTAAAATAGGCAAACTCTTCCATGTATCCTTCTTTGGTTGGCTACCTCTAGAATCTTTCTGCTGTCATCAGGCACTACACTTGACTAGGTCTCTGTTTTCTAAACACACCATTGCATATCCAATATGATCACAGTGGTGAGGATCACTCGATGGTAGCTTTAATATTTGCTGAGTGTTAAACATGAATGCAATGTGTGTGAGGCTAGATCATGGTCACCTGCAAACAGACTCAAATCTCCCAAGTGCAAGTTGAATACTGTATATCTTCTAAAGCATCTCAGGCCTCGCCATTGAACTTCTTTGTTGTAGTTTCTTCTTATGTTTGATGTAAGAAATTGTTATTACTAGGTGTACAGTATATGCTAACAATGGTGTAGGATATTAATATTGCGATATATAGTATATGTTGCTGAGGACTTACAGTAGTTATTTTTATGCACACAGAAACAATATCTTAAAGTTGTTATGTGACAATCTGAGGAATATACTCAAATTCTTTTTACAGATCCCGAAGGTCACCTGGGAAGTAGAAGCAAGGCTAATTCATTCTTTGTCTTTTACTGTCAAGTCTATGTGTGCTGCCTGACTCATTCATGAAAGATAATTGCTGCCAGAAAGAGGGTACTATGATCATTAAACATGAAAGAACATGGATCTGTTTACATTACCTTATTATTCTGTGTGCATGGTGGTGTGTGTACTTCATGCCTGTAGCGTCCTCAGAGTTCAGGAGAGGGCATCAGATCACTTGAGACTCAAATTACAAATGGTTGTGAGCTACTGCAGGTGCTGGGGATCAAACCCAGGTCCTTTGGAAGAGGGACTAGTACTCTTAAACAGTGAGCCATCTCTCAAGCCCCATCTGCTTCTATTTTTGAAGTGTCAGTTTGCTTTCCTCTTCATTCCTGATAAAAGTATCATTAAAATTAACATCATGAATCATAGTTTTGTCCTCTCTTATAGCACAGTGTCCTCCAGCATCAATGCCTTGGCAGCAGTCACTGTGGAAGATCTCATCAAACCTCGCTTCAGATCTCTTTCAGAGAAGTCTCTGTCTTGGATTTCCCAAGGAATGAGTAAGTTTCCTTCCTCACGATTCCATGTGAGAGTGGTGTTGGTTTATCTAGCCTCACACACATTGCATTCATGTTTAACACTCAGCAAATATTAAAGCTACCATTGAGTGGTCATCACCACTGTGACCATATTGGATATGCAATGGTGTGTTAGAAAGCAGAGACCTAGTCAAGTGTAGTGCCTGATGACACTAGAAATTGTCCTCTGAGGGATTATAAGTACCTAGTTTGAATACCTATCCAGGTACATGTGCTCACAATGCTATGGGACTGATCATATCTGCAAAGAAGTCATGGTCACTAATTCAAACATTTAAGATGACAGTAGTGGTGCACATTTATAACCCTGACCCTCAGGAGGCTGAGGCAGAAGAAGGGACAAGAGTTGATTGGGTTAGTCTCAAAAAGAAAAAAAAATCTAATCATCAGAGAACCACCAAGGGCAGTGTCCAAGGATCCTGTCTGTTCATCCTTAGTGATAATTAGAAATAGTAATAAGACTCTCACTCTCGTTCAGGTTTGAAGAAGGGTCTTTCTATGCAGCCCAGCCTGGCTTTGAACTCATGATCCTCCTGCCTCATCCTCCTGAGTGCTGAGATGACAGGTGTGTGACATCATATCTGGCCTAATTTTCATTCATTTTGAAGGGTTCTATGCTATCATTAGGCTGAGGTATATGTAGTCAAAGGCATCATAGACAATAACATGGCAATTGACTTGGCTTTGCATTAATTATAGACACCAAAACCCATCATGGTCACCATTCATGTTGTATCAAACTGAGCAGAATCAAGTTAAATCACCTGCAGTATGTTTAGATTGGGCCCTATAATCGTCATTACAATAAGAGCACTTTGGGGAAAAAAAAGATGTTTTTTTGTTTTTGTTTCTTTTTTTTTTTTTCCTGTTAGGATCAGATAATTCTTAACAAAAGTTACTACTGGGACAAAGAAGTCAGTGCCAACAGCAGAAGGAGCGAGCTGATTCCATGATAAGAAATTTCTCATGTGTTGTTTTTCCTTTTTCTTTTCTTTTTGTTTTCCATTTTGAGCACCAGAAATTATACTGGTCGATAACAGTTAATTTCTTTTGTAATTTTTTTTTTTAAATACTCATGGGAGAACTATTTCTCAATTTTAAAAGCAACACATGTACTTAAGAAACTATCAAAGGCAGTGAATGTGAAAAGAAAAAACTCTACCATTTACCAACCAAGGGTGTTGAGTAAAGCAGTCAGGAGAAACGAGCGAGCCTGAAGGTGGAATATGATAGGGGTCTAGGTGGCCTTTCTTTGCTAGTTTAACAGGAAAGGCTTGGGGATGCTCATGAGAGCTCATGAGCGCTCATGAGAGGACTTGAGAACCAAGCCTCTAGTTGGTGTGTTTTACCCATTTGGTGTGTATGTCCCAGAACAAACAAACAGGGAAAGTCAGAAGGTTCCAATTCTGGGGTTTGTTATCCCCTCCCCAGACCTCCCTTTATAGACAAATGTTCATAGAGGATTAAATGTATAACACAGTGCTGCTAAGTCTTAAAACCCCTGCAGTTAATTCCAGGAATTCTTTTCTTATGTAATCTACTATGTGGCTAATCCCAGGCCAAGTATAAGGGCTTTGTTTGTCTTCCTTGCACCCTATTGGTCTCCTAGGAAAATGCCTCTTTCCTTGTATTGCTGACCTTAATGAGGTATTGTTCTCACCTCAATGGTATTATCCACTCAAAGGTGCAGTGTTCATTTTATTGAGGGCCTTAATCCTCTGGGTCTGTATTTGCACACTGCCTTTTGTGTTGTCATGTAGGCGTGCTGTATGGAGCTTTGTGCATTGGAATGGCTGCTGTGGCATCGCTGATGGGAGCCTTGTTACAGGTGAGAGCCAACTCTGAAGACTGATGGCATAACCGTGAAATTATTAGTTTAAATGTTCACGTGACCACATTCACACTTTCTCTATATCTACACTTGGACATATCAAGGAACAAAGATGACCAAGTTATTTTTAAATGATTACAAATACATTTCCTTCTTATACTTGTGTATGTGTGCCTGCCTGTCTGTATATGTACCATGTGCAGGCCAGTGCCCACCGAGGCCAGAGGGCATCAGAAGCTCTGGAGCTGGTATAAGAAGCAGTTTTGTTAGATGTTTGATGTGAGTGCTGGCTACTGAAACTAGATCCTCCGTAAGGGTAGTAACTACTGAGCCATCTTTCCAGACCCTTATTTTCAGTATTTGAAAAAGTTTAGGTTGAGATAATTTTATATATATAATTTACTCCATAGCAATATCTTACAGAAACATCTCTAGATGGTAACATCTTGATAGGACACTGTCACAGCCGGGGTCTTGGGTTGAAGCAATGAGCATACAGGATGGTATGATCACCACCAGGGTTCCACTTGCTGTCTTTCACAGCCTCACCGACAACTCTCTGTCTTCCTTCCCCCACTGGCCTCTCAAGAATCTCAGGTCGACTTTTCATTCATTCTTACCATTCTTTCATGGTAATGGTGTTACATAAAGGAAGCCCGATGATGGCTCAGATTGATAAGCATGATGGCTGAGTTACTTCCCCCATGGTGGAAGGAGAGGCCTGCTTCTTGGAAGTTTTCCTCAGATTTCCGCTCAGGTACCGTAACACACGTGCACGCACGCACACATGCACACACGCACTCATGCACACTTTCACACACATGCACACATACACACACATGCACACATACACACACATGCATACATGCACACTTTCTCACACACGCATGTCGTGCACACACATATACACATGCACACTTTCACACACACACTAAATAAAAAATGTAAGAACTATTTTTATTTATTTTGTTTTATTTTTTTAATTTTCTTTGAACTAGGGACTTGAGTTTAGGTCCCTAGCAACCACATAAAAAAGCTAAGGGTGTCTGTAACCCAGACGGGTGGGGGGGGGGGATCCAGGCTGCTCACTGCCCACCTAGTCTAGTTGGACTGCTAAGCTCCCACTTCAGTGAGAGACACTGTCTCAAAAATCAGGTGGAGACCACTTGAAAAAAAATCTAGTGTTTACTTCTGGCCTTCGCATGCACCCTCACTCACGTGTGTGTGTGTGTGTGTGTGTGTGTGTGTGTGTGTGTGTGTGTATGCACAGACACACATGCACACAAAAGAATGTTTCATAAATGAGATCCATTAGTAAGAAACATTTTAGGTCTTCTTGGTTCTTGCTTTTGAGAGTGAATTTGGACTGAAACCTGACCTTTTCCTATTATGAGGTGAGATTTTAGACCTCACACTTTCTGTTTTAGCAGCTTTCTCTGACACAAGTGACAGAAGAACCCTGCATTTTCACCTCCACTTTGAGTTTAAGGTTTAGTCAACACCAGAGTAGCCCATTGTCATGTTGGGGAGAGATAAGCAATATGCTATGTGACATGTTAATGGCAGCTCTAGACTGACTCAAGGGCCTTACAAGGTTGAGCCCATGTGTCAGTTGGTACTGTTATACAGCCTGGCCCTAGGAATTTCTAAATGATGGCCCTCAGGGATTCCAAGAGACAAAGCCATTTTAGCACACATGAAAACTCTTCTGAACCTTGGAACAAAGTTTGCCCATACCAGGCAAATTCTTCTATGGGAGAAATAGCCAGTAACTGACCCAGTCTGAATGTAGGTATAAAGGAAGACTACCTCTCCAGGAGCATCAGGAGGTCAGGCTAGTTGACACTGTTGCTCCCTCCATGGGGCTACAAACTCCCTCAGCTCCTTCAGTCCCTTCTCCAACTCCTCCATCTGGGACCTCATGCACAGCCCAATGGTTTCTGTGAAGTGAATCTTGGGTATTCCAAACTTTTGGGCTAATAACCACTTATCAGTGAGTACATACCGTGTTCATTCTTTTGTGACTGAGTTACCTCACTCAGGATGATATTTTCAAGTTCCATCCATTTGCCTGCAAATTTCATGAAGTCATTGTTTTTAATAGCTGAGTAGTACTCCATTGTGTAGATGTACCACATTTTCTGTTTCCATTCCTCTGCTGAGGGACATCTGGGTTGTTTCCAGCTTCTGGCTATTATAAATATGGCTGCTATGAACAGAGTGGAGCATGTGTCTTTATTACATGTTGGAGCATCTTCTGGGTATATGCCCAGGAGTGGAATAGCTGGATCCTCAGGTAGTATTATGTCCATTTTTCTGAGGGTCCCTTGGGCCTGGGGGTGTTAGATGCCTCAGTATAGGGGAATGCCAAGGAGGGAAGACGAGAGTGAGTGGTGGGTGGGTGGATGGGTGAATACCCTTATAGGGGCAGGGGGACGGGGAGGGGTTAGGGGGGTTTCAAAGGGGATATCTGGAAAGGGGGAAACATTTGAAATGTAAATAAAGTATCAAAAAAACAAAACAAAACAACAAAAAAAGGAAGACTACCTCAAATTCTAAGATTGGAGTCTAGATGGAGACTCTTCTAGTCAGTTGGTCATCTGTCCCTGATGGTACTTGATTCATGACACTGGCATGCTCCTCTACTGATGGGGTACAGCTCTGCCAGGATCAACTGCCCAAGGTGCCGCAAAGATTCATCTTTGATGCAAATTGAACATAAGGTATGAGGTTGTCCCTGAGGAAGTTAGTTACTAAGACCAGCCCAAATCCTCAAATAAGACAGTGAAAATTAGGTGGCACAAGTAAGTGATCAAGATCATTTTGACATTCATTTCCTTTTAATTTTACAGAAAGTCTTCAATTTGTTAATAAAGAATAGACAGTAAAATTATTTTCTGGTCTTCTTTTTTTTTTTTTAGCCAAGTATATTTTTTCTTTAAAATTTTTTTCAACAGAATAACTTTTACTGTTTGGTCTTTGACATTTTCATTCTGATTAAACCTTGTAACCTTGAATCTTTATAACTCTTCTGTCTTCCTTACATGTTTCCCCTCCCACATTCACTCTTTGTTGTTATTTATTTATTTATTTATTTATTTATTTATTTATTTATTTGAGACTGGGTTTAACTAGAGTCACCAGTGTGACCATGGGTCTGGAACAATGTGCCGAAGCTGGTGGACTCCTCAGTGTGTTCACAGCTGCGACAATGACTGTCCCTCCTCCAGAACCCATCAGTGACCAGTAATTCAGCAGGAAGGGTTAAGCTTGTCCCAGCTCTGTGACTGCTTACAAGTCCATTGACATGCACTTCTATGAGAAACTGGGGAAGCAGTAGTCTGGAATTCCCTCCGACCAAAAGGTTTGAGTAGTATGGCAGACACATCATGGTGTGTGTCTTTTAAAGTCTGTTTCTGCCTCCCCTATGTACTTTGAGTTTCTGTTGTAGCAACTGCTACCAGGAAAAACATCCTAAAATTGTTAATGCCAATCTGATCTGACCACTAGTAAAGGAGAACGGTACTGATGTCGTGGGAATACCTTGCAGCTAGAGTTCTTACAACAGAGTCTACTCTCCAGGCCTCTGAATAGCCCCTGTCTATGAAGTGATGCACATTCTGGCCATCTGCTATAAGGACAGACGGTCTCCATTGGAAGTTATGCTGAAGGGCACTCCCAAGTTGGCTTTGCCTTGAGGCAGACATACCCATCCACTCATCAATTTAGGCAGCTAAATGCCAACTTTTCCACATATAGGGAGATGAATTCACTAATATTCCTATCCTACACCCAGGAGAGCTCCACAGAGTAACTCACCAGTCTTCACTGGCCTGCCAAGACTTTTATTGGTATATTTCACAGTAGTCTTCTGGACCATTTCAGCCTTTCTTTTTACATTTTGTGCTGCCTGAAGGTACAGTATGAGACAGTCGAGACCCAAATTTTGCTAGATCAGATGACATCTAAGTTCCAGTTTTGTATTTTTGATGTCATCTCCAGCACACATGCTGCCACCAGACTTTGCTGCTTAGTCTTGAGTCCTCTTGGTACCCCTGTGCTGTTCCCACATGTCGTTAGTTGGGGGACTTGATGTTTTTATCTAATTGTGCTTTCTCAAACTGCT
Organism: Uromys caudimaculatus; assembly: GCA_028551405.1. Taxonomy (NCBI): domain Eukaryota; kingdom Metazoa; phylum Chordata; class Mammalia; order Rodentia; family Muridae; genus Uromys; species Uromys caudimaculatus. Next base: position 92,656,070 of record CM052707.1, on the reverse strand, counting down.
CACTGGTATTTGGAGTTGATGGCACTGATAGCTTCTACTAGGGGTCATTTTGACCCCCCACTGAACAGTTAACATTTCATCCATGGAGTGTGCCTCCATAGGTTTCCCACAATCCATCTGATCATTGCAGCCAGGTCCTGATAAGGATTAGAACCACTCTTCCCTCACTGCTGGTGAGTCTGCCCTCCATCCATAGCTGAAGTCCACTCTTTTCTATCTTCCCCAGTTGTTCAGCTGGACATTAAATACTCTAGATTCTCTGATGATGAATCAGTTAAATTCCCATAAGGTTGTTCTAAAGAGTGCTCTTTGCCCATCAACAGAAACTTGTTTGACATTTGATATTCAAGTTCAGGTAACTTGTTAGTTACTGATTCTCAAGAGGTTAAGTATAAACTTTATCATGGCTACAAGATAAATAATAGCCATAGGCCTATCCAAGTGACTATTGCTATGAGCCACTTAATCCTATGATAAAGCCCAGTCATGGGGAATTCCAGCCTTCCACAGAGTTCCAGGAAGCAGGCCATCTCAGCAGATGTGACTTTTAGAAACTGCATTCAAATTTACTCTTACCAAATAAATTCTCTTTATGAAAGAAGAATTCAGCAACTATTCTGGACTGAATACTGGTATAAAATTGTCCAAAGCTTGAAGATGGCCCCTTGATAGAGATTCTTATGATCAATTGTTCAGTGACACTGACATCTGCCTGCTGTCAGTCTTGTAGGAGGGCAGCCAGAACGAGCTACCTGCTCGTGATGATGTATAAGGTGTATCTTTATGAACAGTAAACTGGAGAAGATTTTTGGTTTATTTTTGAGGGAGTTGGTTAATTTCAACATCCAACATCCCCAAACATGCAAAGTAATTTCTGCTGATACCATGGTGAAGTAGCTTCCTTATTTCTGTGCCTTAGTGACAGCTTGTTTTCTATTCCTATGACCCTTCCCAGCAGGGAGGAGCCTCAGTACAGGTAGTAGTATGCAGTCTCGGCTTCTCATTAATCTTTGCTGGTATGGGTATGTGAATGTGTTTTCCTCATCATCTGCAGTATGGCTCGTGACTCCTATTGTGACTGGCTTCTTTTTCTTTATCAACTCTGGACCGTATGGTAAAACCATCCTAACTTCAAGCCTATTCTTGCCCCCAACTCTGCAGTATCACTATGTAAGGTGTTTTCTAACAGCCTTTTGGAGGCATCTTCCTTATGTCTATAATCTTGGCTCCCAGATCATGTGGTTGTGACTGGCGTCATGGCCACATGATATCTTTTTACACCTCACAGTGAAGTCTGTCTCACATTCCGTGACTCTGCTGAGAACAAAATCCCCATCACATCCGAGTCCACATCCTTCTCACATGCTAGTTCTCTTTCTTAGTGTCCACTCATTCTTCACTCCACAGTGTAGACATCTGAAAGAATTCATTCGGATCTTCTAACACATCTAACACTTCCTTGATTTACTGTCTGATCCATTCATTCTGTTTTGCTTGGCCTCTTGGTGGACAAGTCACTATGTCCCTGCTCTTTCATGGTCTTAGTTACTCTTTTTGAATTTTAATGAACCTATCAAGCTGTACAACATTTATGGGGCATAAAATGTTTGAATACATGTGTGTATTTCACTACATTCAAATGTGGTTAAGTATATGTCTCCTCAAGTGTTTATGATATTGTAGTGACAAAAATATTCAAAATCTCTCATTGTAGCTTTGTTGAGACATGCAGCCCATTATCACTCTCCATCTTCACAGTCTTGCGCATCATCCCATCATATTAATTATAAAATAGTTAATTAAACTCAGTACCCATGGAACAACCGTTCCGTTTTAGCCCATCCAGTCTTCAAAACTAGCCATTAGATTACTGAGGTTATCAGGTTATTAAGAGCATATGTATCTTTGAACATTATTTGCATTCCCTCATGATTCTTATTTGCAAATGTTTTTCAGTCTCATGGCTTTCATATCTTCATATCAAAGAAAAGTTTCAGTCATCTAAATAGACTTTAAATCTTTCTGTACACCGTTGGATCAATTATTTTAAGTTCTTTTCAGTCTAACTACACCCATATCATAGATCAGATCAGATCAGAATTGCTCATGGATTTTTATCATTATATATAAATGTTCTTATCCACAGTCTTGTTTGGAGGAATATTTGGAGACCACCAAAGCATAAAAGGATGCTGTGATGTATTGGAAAAGGCTAAAAATGGGTGTCTTCATTTATGCATTCATGGCAGTGCCCCAATGGTTTCATGACTCTTTGTCTGCTTTGCATCATGATGCTTGTTTTTGGTGTGTGTGTGTGTGTGTGTGTGTGTGTGTGTGTGTGTGTGTGTGTGTGTGCGTGTGTGTGTGTGTGTGTGTGTGTGTACATATGTGTTGAGGAGGGGATCTCATACATACATGTGTGTAAACCAGAAGCCAACATTGGGTGTCTTCCTCAATTGCTCCCTACCTTGTATTTTGAGACAGGATTTCTTACTGAACGTGGAATTTACTAATTCAGAGAGATTAGCTGACCAGAAACCTTATGAATTCTCTTCTCTCTATCGCCTTAACACTTAGTTTAAAGGCATGAACTGCCATATCTAGCTTTTGTGACTGTGTGTATCAAATTTAGGTGCTTGTGAAGCAAGTATCTTAGAGACTGAGCCATCTTTTCAGCCCCATTTGTTGTCTTTAAAATTGTTTTTACGTTGTGTGTATGTGGGTATCTGGGAGAATGTGCGCATGTGAGTGTAGGTGTCTGTGGACGGTAGGAGCAGGGATCTGGTCTCTTAGAGCGGGAGTTAGAGGCAGTTGGGAGCTACTTGATGTGGGTCCTGGGAACTGAATTCAGTCTTCCACAAGAAAGCTATGCACTCTTAACCACGGAGCCATTTCTCCAGCCCTTTGTTGCCTATTTGAGGGTACCTGAAAGGACAGACAAGCCAAGTATGGTGGTGTACACCTTTAATCTCAGCACTTGGGAGGTAGCAGCAGGAGGATCCCTGTGAGTTCAAGGCTAGCTTTGTCTATATAGTGAGTTCCAGGACAGCCAGGACTACATAGTGATATTAAGCCTGTCTCAGAACAAACAAACAAACAAACAAACAAACAAAACCACCCACCCAACCAAGAAAACCAAAGAAACAGAAGCCACTTGAGATAGAGAAGCAGAAATTTCCAGGTGTTGATGATATCTTCCAATGACAAGACTATAATGAGTAAAATTTTGTGTTTTTTTTTTTTCCCTGAAGGAGACAGAATACTTTAATACCAACTCTGCTGAAATTGCTTGAAACATTATGTTTGGGTTTGAGATTTCTAACTGTTGACTTTCTGTTATTTTGTAGGCAGCACTCAGCATATTTGGCATGGTTGGTGGGCCACTTCTGGGCTTGTTTTGTTTGGGCATCTTGGTCCCCTTCGCCAACCCTGTGGTAAGTATAGCTAGTGGATATTTCTAAAGGTTACCTTTCCAACTACATCTTTCTTTTCTGCGCTAAGGCCATGGTTGCTCTGAGATCTGTCATTAGTGATTGTCTTGGTGATTTAACAGCTCATTTTGACGTTGACAGCATGTACAGTGAAGAACCTGGCACTGAGGATGCTAATGGAAACCATCAAAGCCATGCAGTGCAATTTAAATACAGTGTAAATAGGCCAGCATCTTTTGTACATTTAAGTTCTTGTTCCTTTTAAAATTGACTATCTAGGCTTTAAGGAAGGAAATCAATAGGCTCTGATGGTTTTAAAGACTATGTGTAGCCAGTGTACAGCAAGGAGAAAGAATTATATCTTAATTACCATGACCACAAAGATTATTCTTCTAGTGCTTCAAGATGCAACTCCTGTACAGCATTCTAGCCCTGAGTAGGTGGAGGTGAATATAATTGGGAGTATTATTTGGAAAGAAGTGATATTGCTGCTATTATACCTAAATGCACGCGCGCGCGTGTGTGCGTGCGCTTGCGTGTGTGTTTGTGTGTGTGTCTGTAAAAACAAAATTGTGTCTGGAATAAATGAAATTCAAACAATTTCTCTGAAAATCAATAGGAAGTCCTTTTCTATTATAGGATGAAGTTTTGGAAAGACCTAGAATGTATGGAAGTGAATGTCAGACATAGCATAACTACTGGTTAGATAAAGAGGGAATGAAGTTAATGGGTCTCCAGGACTCTGGGCAGAGACACCAGGGATCTATCATAACCTTGACAAGAGGAAGAACTACTGTGAGGCATGAAAGTCAGATAGGGAGCTGCCCAGTTTGACTTTGACCATATTGATCCCGACTTTCTCACGTTGAATCTGCCTCAAAGAGAATGACATTGTGTTTCTTCTAAAAGCTCTCTTGTTTTTCAGGGAGCACTCGCTGGTCTGTTGGCTGGATTTGCTGTTTCTTTATGGGTAGGAATTGGAGCCCAGCTTTATCCTCCACTTCCTGAGAGAACCTTACCATTGCCCCTTGAAACCCACGGATGTAACAGCACACACAATGGGTCAGACTGGATGTCAACTACAGAAATGCCATTTTCTACTAGTGCCTTTCAAATACACAATGTGGAAAGGTATGAACTTTGATGTTGTGTCTTTAAAACTTGGGTGACAAATGGGGGTCTCCAGTTGTTTTTTTTTTTTTTTTTCTTTCTTTCTTTCTTTCTTTCTTTCTTTCTTTCTTTCTTTCTTTCTTTCTTTCTTTCTTTCTTTTTTTTTTTTTATCTTGCTTATGACACTGCTTCTTCCTAACCCTGAATTGAGTAGACCTTCTGGCCTTCTCACTGTGCTATTTTATATTATTTCTACAGTATAAGGATAGCAAGTGACACAGTTGAAGTTGTAGTGAGACATCCTGTAGCTGCCTAGACAGGGTTTCAAGCTGTCTAGATTGAGTTTGAATTCTTTAACTTCTTAATAGTTGATGAGTATATCTTGGTAATTCAGTCTTAGTTCTTTTATGATTAATGAGATTGACCACCCTTTAGTATGTTTATTGGACATTCAGATATCCACTTTTGTCACCTGTTTCTTTAAGACTGTCCTAGTTTTCAACAGACTCTCTGTCTTTTTCTTGTTTATTTGGGAGTTTGTGGCTCAAAATATGTTTTAAAGATTCTCTTTTTTCTCTATCAATGGATTTTATTTTTACTTTTTGCTAATTTTATTTTAAGAAATCACAACTTATCTTTTCTTATATCATTAGTCCTTTGTAGTCTTATTGAAGAAATCATTGTCTACTTTGAGTTCACAAAGATAGATTATTTATTTATTTATTTATTTATTTATTTATTTATTTATTTATTTATTTATGGTTTCTTAAGACAGGCTTTCTTTGTGTAGTCCTGGCTATCCTGGAACGTGCTATGTAGACCAGGCTGGCCTTGAACTCAGAGATCTATCTGCTTCTGCCTCCCCAGTGCTGGGATTAAAGGTGTATGTCACCATGTCTAGCTATTCCTTTAGCTTTTAAATTGAAAGTTTGGTTCTTAACTACATACATTTAAGAAATGTAATCCATTTGTGGCTGAAGTAAATAGTGTGGTCAAGATTAATTTTTCCCCATGTTCAATAAGTCAATTTCTCTTCTTGAAAAGACATCAAGATTTACTGGTGACTAAATGAATGTAAATCAAATGGCAGCTTCCTGGGAATCTGCTCCTTGATTCACTGTTTTATGCTGTGTTTTCTGTCTTTGCTCAATACCTTACTGTCTCAACTTCACTAATTCATCTCAGCATGTTTCCCTTCTTCCGGGGATTTTGGCTTCTGAATTTCTCAGTACTTCCATCTTGCTGGTGCCTTAAAGACGTGTTTCCCCACATTGTTCTTAGCAGGGTGGTTGATCCTAACTAAGCGCTTTACTGAAGCTGAGAGTGACATTGCTGAGTGATGTCACATCTTCCCACAGGTCTTCTCTGACCACACATCTCAGTGTAGACCTCCCTTCTCTTCCCTGTTCATGTCATATAGCATTGCTCCATTTTTTTCTTACAGGACTTTCTATCACTTTTTATAAAATTGCTTATTGGATTTCTCTTTCACTGGATATAAACTTTATGTGGACAGCAGGTATTTTCTAACTTACTTATGGCTGACTTCCATGTTAAGAACAATATTGGGACCATAATGAAGAGTTGAATGAGTAAACACAGACACTTAATAATTTATTATGTACATGTGTATTGTCAGCTTTGGGTTACAAAGTACCAACATGATCAAGCAAAGTGATTTTGGCTCATGGTTTTAGGGCTTTCAGGCCATGATGATTCAACACTGGTACTTTTGAGCTTCTGTGGCATAGCATATCATGATAACAGCATGTGTTAGAGGGGGTTGTTTCACCTCATGGAACTGGGAGTGGGCCAGAGAGAAGGAGGAGGGGCTAGGCATCCAATGTCCCCTTTGAGTGATGCCTGCAATGACCTACCTTCTTTCTACTAAGCTTTATCTCCCAAGAGTTTATGTAGCCAATAGCTTGGGATGAAGACCAAGCCCTCAACACAGGAGCCTTAGGGTGCACTTACTCAAACTACATCGCCTTGCTCACGGAAGAGGCCAGTAAAGCAAGCTGGGTGTGAGAACACTTTATTTGTGATAAAGTGAAAATAACCACTCAGAAAACAGCACAACCCTAGCGATTTGGAATAAGTCCTCCTAAAATGGCATTTGAGGAAGTCTGGGATTTGATAGATTACAGAAAGAAAGTAAGAAGGCATTCATGGAAAATTATCCCAGTTGCATTGGTCACTGGTCTACAGGGACAGGGATAACACAGGATATTGATTTTATTATGCATTGGTTATGTTTACCTTCCAGGAAAGAATTATAAAAAATTAAAAAGGATTTACCGGGGCTATGCATTATCTTTGTGTTTTCAGGAACTCCAGAGAAACCTGCCTATGCCAGACTGCAGTGCACTAGGTGACTGCAGCCTCATGCCCTGTTTCTCCTGAGCCAAGGAATTATGATACTTTAAAGTCCTTTCTCACATGTATGGTCGAAGTGAAGTCATATTTTCAATTCCTAATTCAATAGTTAGATATCAGCGTCATTGATTATTACATTAAAAATGGTTAAATATTGCATTTTTACTTTCAGGATCATTGATACACACACGTCTTCTTGCCAGGAACATGGTGAATTATTGCAGTTATGTTTTTGCTATCTTTTAGGACTCCACTGATGGACAATTGGTATTCACTATCATATCTGTACTTCAGTACTATCGGAACCATAACTGCGCTGTTCGTGGGGATACTTATCAGTTTATCGACAGGTAATTATCTTAATATTTTTCTGTTCATTTCTAGAAACACAAGAGTTTCCTGTGTAGGATTTGTAGCTATTTATGGTACTTTACTATGATCCTATTAATGATTTAAATTATTAGTTTTTTCAAAAATTTTACTCATGGAGTATTTGAGAGCCTAAAATCAAGTCAAAAGACCCATCATTACTGCAATCTTGATTCTGCCATTTAGTAACTCCCTGGATCCAGGTCAGGTACATAACCACTCTTGTTATGTGTAAACTGGGGATGATGAAGGCAGGTTACTCTAAGCTAAAACTCAGCTGTGTGAGAACACTTACTTCCACAATGACTTGTTAGAGAGGGAGGGTGTGTGCATATCGTGGCAACATCATTATGCTAGGGTCTTCTCATTGTCCAGGATGGACCCTTTGTAAATTTCAAAAACGTACACACGTGTGGAAGATCATAACTATAATATTTCTGTGTGAACACAGAAGAAAGCCTTTGAAAATGTTCATGAAGAGTAAATAGAGATTTAATAATCAGTCAATAACACACAGAGTGTAACTTGTTACCTGGAATGGTGGTTTTGTCCTGAGATTTTATTTTGTTCTCATTGTGGGCATTCTTTTGGCTCCCTTCCTGGGTTGGGGTCCCCATTAAAGGGTGGGGTGGTGAAAAAACAAGAATGCACAAAGTAGCAAAGACCAACTATAGTCTATATCCCACAATTTCTCGTGTACATTTATGCTTCTAGTTTATTTGTTAAGTCCCTTAATATTTTTATATGTATGAGTGTTTTACCTGCACATAGGTAGTTGCACTGCATGTTTGCCGGCTGCCCACAGAGGCCAGAAAGAGGTGCCGTATTCCTCCTTACCTGCAATTCTGAGCCACCATGCGGGTCCTGGGAACCAAATCCAGGGTCTTTGCAATGGCAATAGTGCTTTTAACTGCTGAGCCATCTCTCCTGTCCCTATGTTCATTCCTTTAATTGAGTGGATTCATCTTATATAGCACTCTTGAAAAGGACAGAGAGGAGAAGTTTTGGAAAATTTATATGTCCAAAAAATGTACTCATACATGACTGATAATTTGAGTATAAGTTCTATGTTAAGACATTTTAATCTCAATTTTCTTCTCTCATGCTGCTATTGAAGGCGTGCTGGGCTCCCTGCTGACAATTCCAATGTTACATTTGTCAATGACTACCTTACCCTCTGACCATTTAACTCTGAAGCCTCATGTCTCTCTATCCTAGGGCATTTCTATCCATTTGTAATTTCTTGCTCTTTTCTGTTGTATCTTCCTGGAAACTTCTATTAGTCACATGTGTGCATCTGGGAAGATTCCTTCCATTTTCTTGTCTTTTCTTTCCCACTTTCCATTGTTGTCTCTGAGGTCTAATCCATGACCATTTTCCCAATTACTGTCCCAATAATTCTCAAAGGAGCCTTTGATCCAATTTGCGAAGGGACAGTAGGGGAGGAGGGCAGGGAGACTCACAATGTCCAGGTGAGAGATCACAGTGACTGGGATTGGGGGTTGGCGAATGTGCTGGGTTCCTAATCCCCCAGACTTCCTCTCATGTGCCTATCCATACCAGTGGGAAGCTGCATTACCTTATCAATTAGTCAGCTGTCCCATGATTTGTCCCAACATGCAGCGTTGCTGCTCAGTTTACACTATACACAGCTAGCAGCAGCCTCTTTGTAGAATCTGATTACAACTGGGGTTTTTTGGCATCCAGGCAATGCTACTTGCAACCTTGTTGCCTTTGTATTGGTAACTGTAATGTTTGAACTCACTTTCCAAAAGGATTGTGTTTTTCTCATTAAAAAAATTAACACAGTAGCTTCATTGTTTAATCTGTTTTGAGAGATACAATTCATTTTCACAAATTACTCACTGGTTCATATCTGAAATACACCTATACTATCCCCTTGTATTGTATTTTTATCTTTGGCTCTTACACACACACACACACACACACACACACACACACACACACACACACACACACACGTGTGTGTGTGTGTGTGTGTGCTCTTCCTTTTAAAGAAGCTGGGGTATCTGGATATTCCCGATGGAAGGTCCTTTCTTTTCCTTAACTTCTTTGATTTTGTTAACTTCATGCAGTTATGTCCAGGAGTTATAAAAACACATTCCTTTCATTAATTTTACTAATTAGTCATTTCTCTACCACAACAACTGTGAGAATCTTGAAATAGATCTAGAAACATACACTTCTGATGTTCCTTACAACAAGCTGTAAGGTACAAGAAATCTATAAGGATCCAGACGGACACCCGTGACTAGCATTTCAGCTCCATTTGACTCTGTACTGGGTGCTTGTTTCTGTCTCTGTGAAACTAGAGCAGGTGCTGTGGCACTTCCTAAACATTAGCAGGTATAAGAATCACCTTGGAAACCAGGCATGGGTGGCACACGCTTTTAATCCCTGCACTAGGGAGGCAAAGGTAGGTGATTTCTGTGAGGTCAAGGCCAGCCTGGTCTCCAAAGTGAGTTTTAGTAGAGCCAGGGCTCTGTCACACAGAGAAAACCCATCTCAGAAAAACATAAACAAAAAAACCCAACCAACCAAAGAAATCTGACAGTCTTGAAAATCTGGCAAAATCAAGAGTTCTGTGGCCCCACAGTTCCGAGTCAGTCCAAGCTGCAGTGCAGAGATCCGTGTTTTAAGCACATCCCCTCAAATGTGTAGCTAGCGGTGGCTTGAGGACCGTATACTTGGTTCCCAAAAGCATCTTAGTTGGTCCACCAAGACAAAATCAAACAAACAAACAAACAAACACAGAAAAAAGGAAAAGAAAAATGAAAGGCAGGCAGACAGAAAGCAAAGTCAAATAAGAGGATCCATTGGTAAAACAAGACCTTAGAGAGGAGGAGTTGTACAAAATGTGTGTGAGCACGCAGAGTGCCACTTGCTTAACTCATAATTTCTCCATGCCCATAACTATTCATAGAGGCCAAAGCCAGGGAAAGTAGGTTCACTGGCAGAGGCAGAGAGACAGAGGGGCAGAGGGACAGAGGGACAGAGGGACAGAGAGGCAGAGAGACAAAGAGGCAGAGGCAGAGAAAGAGGGGCAGAAGTGGATGGGGTAGGAATAGAGGCAGAGGGGCAGAGGAGCAGGGGCAGAGGGGCAGAGGGGCAGAGGGGCAGAGGCAGAGGGGCAGAGGAGCAGGGGCAGAGGGGCAGAGGGGCAGAGGGGCAGAGGGGCAGAGGTAGAGGCAGACAGTTTGCCACTTTATGGGTAGGTCGTGAGGATTGCTTTTTTTTTTTTTTTTTTTAAATCATTTTTGGGACAGACATTTTTATCCAGGTGGCACCAGAGGAAGCAGTCGGGTTAGGATTTAGAGCTATTATCTCTCTGTATCTATTTATCTATGTAGATATCACAATATGTACATATATCAGTTAGAAGCTGTGGGGTCCAAGATCTAGGAGAGGGGAGTGGTAGCTGGAACTTCAGGGCTACTTTCAAGGTATTCTTTGCATTTTATGAGCGTATAAAGCTCAATGTTCATAAGCCAAATGCCTGTGTGATGGGGGTGGGGTCACTTTGTAGTTACAAGGTGTCTGTCTAACAATGTAAATAATGTATTTGTTTTTCAGGAGGAAGAAAACAGAACTTAGACCCCCAATTCTTACTAACCAAACAGGACTTCTTATCCAATTTTGATGCTTTTAAGAAAGTAAGTTAGGTTTTGTTTATCCTTAAATTAGGGAAGTGGGTTTTTAATTACCTGAACAGAGCAATAATTAGTATCTAGAAGGGATATTTCCATATCTGTATCTGTATGTGTCTATATGTACCTGTAGATACAAGTATACAGTTAATCGATAAGAACTATTTAAGAGAATATATGGATATCGATAGATAGTTCATAACTTCTTCACACACATGGACATTCATATACCATCCTAGTTTCTGACGCCTTATGTAGGTTGGATTTCACTCTCCCTTAGTAGATTACCAAGTTGATTTAGAGAAATAAAAACAGTAGGTATCAATGATCTGTCATTGAGCAAATAAAGTTTTGTTTTTTTTTTAAAATTTCCACGTTACCCTTTTTCTTTCAGAAGAATCATGTTCTAAACTATAAATTGCATCCTGTGGAAGTTGGTGGAACGGATAACCCTGCCTTCAACCATGTTGAACTCAACTTCACCGAGCACAGTGGCAAGATCAATGGCACTCGCCTGTGAAGCGTCTCCAGGGCTAGATGCTATTGTGTAATGGCTGTGTTTTTAAAAACATGTTTTAGGAGAGTTGGGTCAGATCAGGTTTTTCCTATCATGACTGTTTTGGAAGATATGTTCTGTTCAAGCTAAATCCCAATCTGGTTTTTACTTTCTACACTGATTTATTGATGCTACCCTGGAGGTCAGAGTTTCAGCAGAAGCTCTGGTCGTGAATGTTATGAATACATACATGTGTGAAAGGCAAACACAGACATACACACATGGTACTTGATAATCAAAGGCATATTCTTACATTTTGGCATTACTGAAAATATTTTACATGCCTTTGGGTGCTCGTATGTATGTTCTGGAATTTTTACTAGAATCATAAACCTTGGAAAGAGATTTCTTTCCTCCCCCTACATATTCTGTTTCTAGGCAGCAGGGACATGAGGTGGAGCGTTTATGTGGACTTCTGGATCAGTCCGTGCTATAACCTTGCCACTGAGTCTGCTTCTGAATGGGTAAATAACAGCATCCCACCTAGGAGACATTAGGGACCCAATGATCAAGTTCATCTTTCATACATTCTTGTTCCTGTTTTTTCCCCTTGAGATTCCTTACCATTGACCAAGTACAGTGCTTGTCATAGACTATAGACTATTGACTATAGATTATAGACTATTGACTGTAGACTATCAACTATCAACGATAGACTATGGTTTTTATCTTCATTCCCAATTTCTGTTCTATTAACCTTTGCTTTTGTAGGGCACATTGCCTTTACTTAACTGTTTCAGCTTCTTGCTTGTTGCCCTTGCTTAGATATGTCTTGAGACACCCAATATAAACCATGCCACCACTGTCTTTCAGTCCCCAGGTCCCAACCTATACTAACACATGCTTCTTGTGTATTGGGTAACCCAAGAACATTATATATTTGAAATTGGTGATGTCCCATGGAGTCACATAATTGCTTTTATTTAGTGCTGTTAAGTTGAATTACTAATTCATATAGTTGAAGAACTAAATTTTATAGGGTAATACTATTTTTTCCTCACCTGTTCCAGATTACTAAATACATACTTTGTTCTATTTTCTAAGATTTCAAGCAGTAGCTTCAAAGTTCTTAGCCATTTCTTTGGCTATGTTCATAGCTACAACTTGTGTTATAGAGTTTCATCAAGGGGGCTGGAGAGATGGCTCAGTGGTTAAGAGCACTGACTGCTCTTCCAGAGGTCCTGAGTTCAATTCCCAGCAACCACATGGTGGCTCACAACCATCTGTAATGGGATCTGATGCCCTCTTTAAAAAAAAAAGCAAAAAAAAAGGAGTTTCATCAATAACTTATTTTCTATAATACCCACATTAGATATTGCTTCAAAGATTTAAAAAGTTTTCAATATTTTTAAAAGATAAATATTGATATTTTAAAAATAACTTATAATTTTATACATATTTTTGGTCTATCATATTTGAAGGCCATACTATTTACTTTTAAAGGCTATTAACTGACATTAAAAATTAAAATACCAAAAATATTAGCATTTATGTGAAGCAGAGATTTATATGCCATTTGAATCAACTATATATTCATGTATTTCTTATGTACATAGATCTATTTATTGATTACTATATCTGTAAACAAAAATCAAGTTTGTGACTATCTCACAGTACTCTAATGAGCAAATGAGCATGCTCATATAATCTTTTATATGTAATCTTATATAACTTTGATTTGAAGTATAGTTATTTATTAGATGATTCTGAATGAATATGTATATATTTGTGGGATGCTTCAGTTTTGGCAATGAGAATCATGTTATTTGAATAACTTTTTCTTTGATCTGACTACATAGAGGTTACACAATGTGTTCTTCATGAGAAGTGATATTCCAAACAAGTTTGTCAACTTGTGAGATTTGGAAATATCAGTGTTTTATTTTTACAAACACACAGGAGTGCCAGATAGAGTTCTTAAAGTCAAAAGATGCTGCTGTTACTCAAAAAGTATCTGTTTTTAACTTTTAAAATTTGGGGCAGATATAAATATGGGTGATATGTCAGCATACTATGATGTAAAGTAAATAATCTTTCCTTAGTTTTATTGAATCACAAAAACCTTAAAGGGAACAAAATTGTACAGGTTGTCTGTCAGTGACTTGCTGTGGACAAGTGTGCCTTTGACTTTGCCCTTAATTTCATTTAATGCTGATATAAGAATGAGACTGCCCACCTCATTTCATTAACCCAAATGATTTGAGGCAAATGTAATTTGCTAGGCTTTTATTTTTGAACTAAGAAGATTCTGTACTATCATGATGTAGAGAAAAGACCTTCCCTAAAAATGTGTGCCACAGGAGTAAAACCACATTTGAGGATCAACAGAATCATTCCAAAGGAAAGAATATAAACCTTAAAGAAAGACGTGGCTCAGCCCTATTCATTCTACAAAGAGATGAAGACTTTATAGGTCAGATGTAAAACAGTCCAGAGTCATGTTATCAATAGGTGGATTGGCATGGCCTCTTTTTTGTCTTAAGACCAGTAGTTACCAATGTCGGCCATTGTGCTCCTCTGGGGACAGGTGGAGACATTTAAGTGTTCAAAATGAGAGTGATGGTGATGTTTCCCTAAGGGAGTTAGGGTCAGGAAAGATGCATAAAGTCCCACTGGATAGGACAGCTTTCTTTCCCCAACCAGAAAATCCCAGTCAGCTGAAGATACTAACAGTGTGTGGGGGTTGAGAAACTGTGGAAGCTAATACTGATGCTTTTTTTTGAAGCCAACAACCTGATGTTTCCATCAGAAAATACCATTAGCACTCTGGATAATGGCCACGTATTTTCAGAGGAGTCTGAAAATGTGAAGACATTTTCACAAATAGTGGGTAACTATTTAGGCCAGTCTTTGGCCAGCTCAGCTCCTTTATATAATTTCTAATATGGCCCCACATTAGGATGATTTGAAATACATAACTACTAAGTTCTCTTAATTTCATTTTACTTATGACAAGCACGGGACATGCGGTTTGTTTCATGAAATAGGCTGGACCTAATGATGTAGACACACTGGGTAGGGTTGAGGTTGAGAAAGACTGAACAACCCTGTGAATTGATTCTTGGAGGGAACTCTGAGTCCTCCCATAAAGATTGTTGATAAGGAGTCAACTGAGGAAAAGGGCTTGTGGTTGGCTCAGTGATAAAACTCTTACTGAGCATGTGCAAGACCCTAGGCTTCCTTCCCAGCATCGCTGAGAACGGAGTCAGCCAAATACGTGACTGTTTAGTTCTTTAAAAAGCCTTGGATGCATTTAGAGTCACCTTTTGTACCACTGTGAAAATCTTGGAAAAGTTGAATATTTCTATATAAAATATGGTTACAAACCTATTTTTTTCAATTTGCCGATTAAAATTTCCATAAAAATTGTTGCAGTTGTCTGTTCTTGGAGTAAGCATCTGACTGGATATAATGAACGTTGTCAAAGGCATTTCTATCCTATTCACTCCATAAGGGACTCTCTCGAAGTAAATGCTGTGTATACATCATAAAACTGAAAGCAAACGAACTTGCACAACTTTGTCACCGAGGACCATTTTATATTTTAATTAATTAACATTGAATGCGAAGGCAGAAATGTTGTGGTTTACATGATGGCGTGTACCTCAAACAGCTGTGACTGAAAGCATGGTTCACAGGGTGGCACTCCTGGGAGATGGCTGAGTTTGTGGAGAGCGGGGTCTAGTGCAGGGCTTTAGGTCCTAAGCATCAATGCCCCCCGAAGTGATTGTTGTATGCCACCATCCTTACTCCGTCTCTTATTCGTCCAAGCTCTGACCACTTGCTTCTCTCCATGTTCCAGTCCTGATGAGTTACTTTTATCCGAGGCTGAAGCACATGGCCACTTCAGCTATGCCCTGAACTTTGAGAACTATGAGCTCAACAAACCTTGCCCTTTTAAAGATCTGATTGACTCGTTGTAGTGATATGAAACTCACTAATACGAAAGGGCCCAAGGCAAGTAGAATAAAGGATCTGTAATCCCGGGGAGGAGCCTTTGTCTAGCATGCAAAAGATTTGACCTTAAATAAACAACTTAAAAGTATGAAAAAGGGCACACTTTTCTGTATCAACTTCAATTTTTAGTTGATAAAATTTAAAAATTAGTCTGAAGTAGGACTTCAGACTAGAGTTAAAAACACCAAAACTGAACATTTTCATCTTCTTGAAAAAAAAAAATACCATTTGAAGTTTTAAAGTTAAAAATGTTATCTCAAGGCTATAATTTGCTTGATATAAAATCCAGTGGTCAATCAAGTTGATAAAAGGTACAAAGATGACTGTGGTTATATCCAACTGCATAATTTGGAAAAGTGTCCTATACACAGCTGCCAAGTTTTCTGTCTGGCAAGTACATCCTTTTTCTTTGGCCACTTCGGGTCATTCATTGAACTGAAGTACCTATTTGCTCCCTGTCCAATCACAGGGTGAGCAAAATTCTGAGTTTCCAGAGAGGTGAATTCCACATGACCTTTCACTCTGAAGGTTAGATTAGATCTTGGCGATTTAAATTCATCAAGCCAAAGGATATTTTGAAAAGCACCAGTTTGATCATTCATTCCTATGTCATGAGCAATCATTTCCTCATTTTCGAAAGACCCATTTTACTTTTCTCTTTAGGTGAATTCACTCCAAAAGGCACAGAGTTGGTAGTGTTTACTCAAGGTGTTCCTATCCACTTCTGCATGGGTAGTTTAGGATCCTTTTCTGCTTTCTTCTGCTCCCGTTTTGTCCTCTGGATGACCTTCGGTGGCCGCTTCTCATTCTGTCCTGGCCTGTGTCAGCATCACCTGGAGGGGCTGGGTTATACTAGTTTCTGATTAGGCAGCACTGGCACAGAGCCTGGGATTTTAAGTCTCTCAGTTTCTTGAGGAAGATGGTGGTTCTGCTCTGTGAATCACATCCTGACAATTGTACTTATACTCCACCTCTGTAGAAGCTCAATCTGATGACTCTCTTAACTCAAGAGATGCTATGTCCTCGTTGTATAATAAAACCCACACCCTTCGGTCAGATTATAGTCCTGTTTTCTTGTTATTTTAAATGATCTCTGTGGGGCAGTGGTTTGTGACAGGCAATCTGGCACCCAGTCGAGCACAGGCTAAACTCCCAGGCGACTCAGTGGGGCAACCCACAAGGGACCAGAAAGCCAATGCTCTCGGGACATCTTCTGGCTCCTGTCAAGTACAACCCCCCACAACCTCCTGTAGAGATGTTCATCTTGTGAGGTCTGTCACGTAAGCCCCTCCTCAGGTAGAGGTGTGGCCACGCCTCCAAGCCCTGTCACGGTAGAGGCATGGCCATGCAGCTCCAAGCCATCCCCAGGTTAAAGAGACTTAGCCACGCCCCTTCCCAGTTACTAGATCTGCCTCGTCCCTCCCAGAGGGCACAGGGGTACTATTTCATCCATGCCACTCATCACGACGTCAATAAACGTCTTAGAATTATGGACTGCCACTGTCTCATCTTGGCCCACTGTCAGAAGCGAGGGATCTAGCCTTTGATTAAGGAGCTGCATCTTATCTCAGGCATCAGGCATCTCAGCGCTTCTAGACAGTACCCATTCACCCAAGCTGAAGCAGCTAGCCCTGCGCCCAAGTTGCAGACCCTGTGGCACCCAGCAGTGCCTGCAGTGCCCCCGGCTAGAGAGCCCACAGAGAAGGTTGCTGCTTCCCAGGGAATGGCCCTCTCCCCCACCCACAGGTAGGTCTTCGCAAAGGCTTCCCACAGCCTGACCTTGTTGGACTGTGGGCGGAGGAACGTGGCCACTTTCCTGAGTCCTGTCCCACCCAGAGCCCCAGTGCCCGGATGGACACATGGGGCTTCACTCTCCACCACGCCATATGTTCCCACAGATCTCTTCTTACTCAGGCAGCCTAACAAATACCTTTGAAGCAAATAGTTGCTCAGTTGTTAGAAGCTAGCGACATGTATCTTATTTCCCTCTTTTCTGTCTCTCTGGGTGGTTTTATCTTGTACTTACTGCCACCTTTAGCAATTGTGATATAATTCACGTGTGTAGGATGCACTCAGCTATCTCTTCAGTGGTATAGACTACTCTCCATTTCTGTTCTGGGTTGTTTTCTGTAAGCTTGTGTTTTTCCTCCCAGCCCCAAGCTCCCAGAATAACAACTCTGAGACTTAAATATATTTACATATGCCTAGGCCATAAAGCTTTGCACGTTCTCCAGCTAGCTCATAATGTAATAGTCTGTTTATTCTAATCTGAAGTCTGCCTCCTGGCTGGTTACCTCTGCTAAGCTTTCATGGGCCTGTCCTCTTTAGGGACCCTGGGGCCAATCTCTTGTGCTTCTCTCTATCCCAGAATCCTTTCTCCCCACCGGAACTCCCATGTCCTATTTCCTGCCTAAGCTAATAGGCCAACAGCAGTTTTTATTGACTGGTGAATGGTTTTATTCACTGCATAAGGCATTATCTCTACATGTTTCTGATGTTTTGTTCATGTGAAGGGGCCATCCATTCCAGTTACCTTCCTGACTTCTCTCTGACCCTTTATTCCTCAACTGCTCATGGAAACAAGGAATGACTATAGAGCTTAGTCAGTTTGAGTGAGCAGGACAAGCACAGACTTTCTCCATTTAGGGGCTGCTGCTTGAAAGATGTAGACCTCCCACTTCCTTGCACACATTATCTTTATCCCTCAAGCTTGGAACAGCACACCCTGCTTCAAGGTTATTGAACTGCTTGGGAGACTCTCTGAAACAGTCGTATGGCTCAGTCCCTGAATTATTACAAGGTTTTATTCAAACGTCATTGTCCAGGTGAGGTATTCTCTGGTCTCTACATAATATTGGGAGTTCCTTCCCAACACTCCTTAGCTACTTTCTAATGTTAGCTCTCTTTAGTCAGCTTTCCAGTTCTATAGCAAATACCAAATTAAATAAGAGGTATATTTTGGTGCATGGATTTTAATCCAAGTTTTGGGCTTGTGTCAAGGCAAGATCAGCAAGAAGTCCATGGTCAAGAAAGTCGTCCATCTCATGGTGGAGATGAAATGGAGTGTGTGTGTGTGTGTGTGTGTGTGTGTGTGTGTGTGTCTGTGTCTGTGTCTGTGTCTGTGTCTGTGTTGGTTTCTAACAATACTCTTCAGGAGCATATTGCCTAGTAGGACCCACTATGCTGGGACAGATGGCAGGAAACACAGGGCTCCCTAGAGCCTCGGCTATGTTCTTTGTCAGTCACAACACTCACTGACTGCACTGTGGTATTATCAGTGGGTTTGTGAAAGAGTCACTCTACTAGCCAAACCTAGATTGATTGGCAACAACCTGCTGAGCCAGAGAATAAAAATATCCATCAGATCTCAGACTAGGTAAGAATTTTCCACTCCTGGACGCGTCCGAACTCAGACAGTAGGTCCCTTCTCAAGATAATTCCTGGCTAAAACACCATGAAGATTTGCTGGGAGATGAAGTGAATTTCTTTTGCAAAGCAGATTCATGCTTATTATCTATTTAGAGCATAAAACTGAAAATCTTTTAGTACTTTCTAACATTCAGAATCGCCTGTATCTGCACTGATATTTGCTTTTGCTTTCTCTTGTTTTCTGTGATATTTCAGGACTCTGTTTTTGTTTTTGTTTTAAAACCTGGTTTCCATTTTTCTACTTTCGAATTTCAGTGTTATACTGTGGTCATGAATCTTGATATGCACGATGACTCCTTGCTTTGTGGGGAAGAGAAGCAGGAGAGCACTGGGCCTCATTCAGCCACCTTGTTAACCCCCTGAAAAACCAGACTGCTTATTTCTGAACTCCATCCTAACATCTTCAGTGTTGCCCGTACCTGATTCCATGAGCTGTTGTGAAGGGAGTTGCTAGTCAAGTAGCTGCTCCACTGGGCATCCCGGCGGGAAGACAATCATGGAGGACCTTAGCTGCCATCTTGCCTTGCCCTACATTTTAACAAGTAGCCCATTTTTCATTGAACAGCTTTGTTTCTTTTTAATGGTGATAAGCTGAAGGCCAGGATTTTTATGTCTGGCCTTTGGGGGTTTCTCCAGATCCAAATTATAGCAGACCATTATATGTTACCCTTTGTTAAAAACAATGATTCAAAAGGGTAGCATGTTTGAGTCTTTTATTTAGTCCCTTCAACAGTTGAAACAGTTTTAAGACCAAAGTTGCACTCACTGTGGACTGGAGTAGATTTTTGGGCACAGGGCATAATGCTGAACAGATTCTGCTATTCATAAAAACACCTGGGGTTTTTTTTTTACATCATCCTATTAACACGTGTAACATTTTGAGATCCAGTATTAGATAAACTGATGCCACACTTAGTTATGCCCTTCAACCTCCATAACCAATAATTCCAACAGGACAGTGATGAACCAAAGCCCCTAAGTCTCCATCACTGAGTTTAGAGCCTAAGAAAGAAGATAAACAGAAGTATGATGAGCAGATGAGCATCTGGAGCCCCACAGCATGCCATGTAGGACAAGAAATAATAAAACGAGGTACTAGGAATTACAACAAGGGATCAAGCCCATTCAAAGACCTGACTAAGGTGAGATAATAGCCAAGAAGGGTTATTAGCTATCGATGAGGAAGTAAGAACAGACTGGTTTAGAACTAATTATAATGTTCAAAAGCTCATCAGGCAGAGAAATGTTCAAGAGTATGAATAAAAGATAGAAGAGATAGGCAGTGCCCAGCCTTTGGAGCATCATGGTAAAGAGTATATATTTCATCCCTACTAGAATAGAAAGTCATTCAAGAGTTTCAAAGAGTACCCTATAGGGAGAATGTTTTGTATTGAATAACATGGGCAGTAGCTAAGATTTTGACTGTGTACTGCTCCTCACCTCCCTTTCTACCAGGAGGCTAATCTCTAAATAACCAGACAAAACTAGTTAAGCTTAGCTGAACTGTAGAGTCTATACAAGTGGTTACAATTCAGTTCACAAAAGATTGATCACATTAGTGTTTGCAAAATGTAATCTCCCTCCATTTCATAGTGATGTTGTTTCTGTGCACAGAACTTGCTAAAAGCTGAGGCTCTGGTCCACTCTAGACACATTGATTCAGCACGTCTCAGTTGATTCTAATTCATGTTAAAAGCTTGAGAATGACAAAACCAGACAGTAACTAGTAGGAAAAATAAACTAGATCTGTGATTTGCCAGTTGAGTTAAGTGTTTCATTAAAATTTCTTTTGTTATCAGCATTTATTGTGCATATTGGACTTTAGGCCATCAAAATGATTACAGGTTCTTAATTAATGAGGTCTGAATGAAGGGAAGTTGAAGATTGCCTCCTGGAGGGTTAATGTTTTTGCATGCTGAGAAGAGCCGTCCATAGAATCCCACCAATAACTTTGGGTAACAACGGCTCACACACCATGAGGTTAATGGGATATAAGTAGATCCTAATCATTAGTAAAACTTCTTGGGAAATGGAAGCATTTCTAAGAAAGACTCTTTGATGTGTGTGTGTGTGTAAATACTATAAAGTTGGTGCCTAAATCCTGACTAATCCAGGTAATCTGGAGAAATTACTTAATGTTCTTTTTCTGAAGATCCTATCTGCCAGTGATCTCTGCTGTATTTTGAGAATCTTTCATTAAGACAGGAGATTATCACCCTGCACAAAACTCAAGTCCAAATGGATCAAATGTCCATTACACTAAATACAATAGAACTGAAAATGGGGAATAGCTTTGAACTTGTGGGTACAGGAGACAACTCCCTGAACAGAACACCAATGGCCCAGGCACTAATTAATAAATGGGATCTCACGAAACTGAACAGTCTAAGGACACTGTCATTAGGGCAAAATGACAGCCTACAGATAGGGAAAAGATCTTCACTAAACCTACATATGACAGAGAGCTAATATCCAAAATATATCAAGAATTCAAACAGTTAGACACCCACAGTCCAAACAACCCAACTAAAAAATGTGGTATAGAGCTAAACAGAGAATTCTCAATAGAGGAATCTTGAATGGCTGAGAAGCACTTAAAGAAATGTTCAATGTCCTTAATCATCAGGGAAATGCAAATCTAAATGACTCTGATAGTTCACCTTATACCCACCAGAATGGCTAAGATCAAAAACTTAGGAGACAGCATGTGCTGGTGAGGTTGTGAAGCAAGGGGAACACTTCTTCACTTCTGGTGGGATTACATATTTGTACAAGCACTCTGGAAACCAATTTGGCAGTTTTTCAGAAGATTGGGGATACTTCTACCTCAAGACTCAGCTATACTACTCCTAAGCATATACCCAAAAGCTGTTCCACCATCCCACCAGGACACTTTCTCAGTTATGTTCATAGCAGCTTTATTCATAATAGCCAGACACTGAAAACAACCTAGATGTTCCTTAACTGAAGAATGGATAAAGAAAATGTGGTTCATTTACACAATGGAATACCACTTAGCCATTAAAGGACAAGGACATCATAAATTTCCGAGGCAAATGGATGGAACTAGAAAATATCATCCTGAGTGAGGTAACACAGACCCAAGAGGACATGCATGGTGTGTACTCACTTATAAGTGGATATTAGCCATAAAGTACAGGATAGCCATGCTATAGTCAACAGACTCAAAGAAGTCAAACAAGGAAGGGAGGATGATTGAATCTTTCTCAGAAGGGGAAACAAAATAGATGTCAGAGCTTGATGGAAGGAGAGAATTGAGTAGAAGAGCAGATGGGGAAGGGAGCAGGGCAGACAGGGGGGAGATCATGTGTAGAGAGAGCAGGGGAGAGAGAAGGGAGATTGGCAGTGTGGGGCAATCTCTACGACTTTCTAGAGACTTGGGATGGGAGGAGACTCCAGAGGGTCTATGGGGGTAACTCTAGCTGAGACTCCTACCTGTGGGGGATATGGATCCTGAAGTGACCACTTCCTGTAACCAGACAAAACTCTCAGTGGAAGGATAAGGATAGCAACCCACCCAAAAAACCTTCCACCCCATATGTGTCCTGCCTACAAGATGTACAGGGGCAAAGACAGAGTAGAGACTGACAGAATGGCCAACCAGTGACTGCCCCAAATTGAACCCATCCCATGGGCAAGAACCAATCCATGACACTATTAATGATACTCTGTTATGCTTGCAGACAGCAACCTAGCATAACTGTCCTCTGAGAGGCACCACCCAGCAGCCAACGGAAAGTGATGCAGAGACTCACATCCAAACAGTAGTTGGAGCTCTGGAAGTCTTGTGGAAGAGTTGGGAGAAGGAGTGAGGGACCTTGAGAGGACAGGGATGCCACAGGAAGACCAACAGAGTCAACTCACCTGGATCCTTGGGGGCTCTCAGAAACTGAATCACCATCCAAAGAGTGGGCATAAGCTGGGACCTAGGCTCCCTGCACATATGTAGCAGATGAGCAGCTTGGTCTTCATGAAGATTCCCCAAGAACTGGAGCAGGGGCTGTCCCTGATGATTCCGTGCTCCTAAATGGACAGCCTTGTCTGGCCTCAGTGGGAGGGAATGTACCTAGTCCTGCAGTGATTTGGTGTGTGTGTGTGTGTGTGTGTGTGTGTGTGTGTGTGTGTGTGTGTGATAGGTATTAGGAGTGACACCCAGGAGTGCTCCACCTTCTCAAAAGTAAAAAGGAAGGTGGAGTGGGAGCACTTGCATGAGGGGCTATTGGGACGTGAGGAAGGGTTGATATTCGTTTGTAAAGTGAGTTTAAAAAACCCACTGGGGGTGGGGGAAGACAGGGGATTATCTAAGGTTGTGGTACTCCACTTGCATTTTTCATATTTAAATACATATTTATAGGAGACTGAGTTAAAACTTATTATCATAAGCAGAAGCATAAAGTAAGTGATGAATTTCAAGAGATACTGAAAGACCTCACAAAAAACCTTAAAGACTGTAGCAGCTCCACAGTTGGTTAGGCAACGGGGAAGTGAAGATGTTTCTTGACCCATATCATGTGAAGGCTCACCAGGGATGCAAGAGCAGGCGTGTACTAAGTCCAGAAGGATGCATGGGCGGAAACGTGTCTGAGTGGGGCAGACTGTGCAATAGGAGACGGGGAGGAGCCATGGAGGAGTGCACAGGACACATTGGTTGATGTACTTGTCTGGGTTTTATAGTAATGGCGCTGAATCAACAAACCACGAAAAAAAAGTTTTCGTTTCTTTTGTGTAATATATCTAGAAGCAAGACATGGGGGGGCAGCCTTAAAATCCTAGCACTTGGTAGGCCGAGACCGGAGAATCAGGAGTTCAAGGGCGTCCTCAGCTACATAATGATTTCAAGACTATCCTAGGCTACATGAAATCTATTAAGTGTTTAGCAAGTACATATACACACAATATGAAGGTTTCCATTTTTAGTCAATGAAAAAATTTGCAATTTTAAAGACCTAACCCCCTTCATAGTGATTTGAAAAATGTTTTTGCTTGAAATAACTCTGTTCCTGAATAACCGCTGGGATTTTAATGGTAAGTATAATGTTGAAATGGGACAATAATTTTGCTATTACCAACCAAACATCTGATAGAGGGCCATGTCCAAAATCTATAAAGAACTCAATAAACTAGATATCAAAAACCCCAAATAATCTAATTAAAAATGGAACACAGATTTAAACTGAATTCTCAGTAGAAGAAACTTAAATGGCTAAGAAATACTTTTTAAAAAGTGTTTAACATCCTTAGCCATCAGGCAATGCAAATCAGAGATACTTTGAGATTCCATCTTATACCTGACAGAATCGTTAAGATCAACACAAATGACAGCTCATGCTGGTGAGGGTGTGGAGCAAGGGGAGCACTCATCCATTGCTGGTGGGAGGGTAAACTTGTACAGCCACTATGGAAATCAGTGTGGAAATCCCTCAGGAAGATGGGAGTGGCTCTATCTCAAGACCCAGCTGTACCACTCTTGAGCATATATCCAAAGGATGTGTCAGTCTACCACAGGACACTTGTTCAACTGTGTTCATTGCTGCTCTATTTAAAAATTAGAAGCCACCTAGAAGGTCCTTAACAGAAGAATGGATAAAGAAAAATGTGCTCCATTTACACAGTGGAGTACTACTCAGCTTCTTAAAAAATGAGATCATTAAATTTGTAGGCAAATAGATGGAAGTCATCCTGCATGAGGTATCCCAGACCCAGAAAGATAAATATGGTATGTATTTGCTTATATTATATTCACTAATACTAACCATTAAATAAATGATAACCAAGCTACAATCTGTAGACTCAGAGCAGTTACACATAGAAGAAAGGACTAAGGGGACACATAGATATCCGTAGGAGGAGAAAAACAGAATAGATTTTGTGGGTGGGCATGGTGGTGAGGGTGTGTGGGAGGACCAGGTGGGAAGGGGGAGAGGAGATGGGACTGGGGGAAGGAATGAGGGGAGAGGTAGGTAGGACTGAAGAATATTTGAGGGGCAGTATGAAAACCTAGTGCAGTGGAAACTTCCTATGAGATACCGAAGTGATCCTAATGTGGTCTCCAAATAATAAAGGAGAGGGAACCCCTTCTGGCCATCTCCTGCCACCAAATGAAGCATCCAGTGCTTGAACTGGGTTCCATCCAATTGAATTGTTTGTCCAAAGGATCAAATGGAAATCCCCCAAACCTAGGCTGTTGCTCTCCACAAACTGACAGCAAGGCCCCAATGCTGAAGACAGCACCCACACAACTCATTGAATATGGAGAGATCGAGCTGGTACCAATATAGAACCTTCATCCCCATGTTCTAGTGTTTATGACATAAAAAGGTACACTGCAGGCTACCAAAAGAGAAAGTTTATACCAACCCAGCCACAAAACCTTTGATTTACAATCTGTCCTGCCTGTAAAGTATGCTAGGGCAATGGTGGCATAAGTCTTATGGGAGTAACTAATTTATGTCTGATTTAACTTATTTTTTTTTTGATACTTTATTTACATTTCAAATGTTTCCCCCTTTCCAGGTCTCCACTTTGGAAACCCCCTATCCCTTCCCCCCTCCCCTGCCTCTATGAGGGTATTCCCTCACCCACTCCTGTCTTCCCACTTTGGCATTCCCCTATACTGGGGCCTCTAACACCCTCAGGCCCAAGGGCCTCTCCTCCCCCTGATGGCCACCGAGGCCCTCCTCTGCCACATATGTGGTCCAAACTATGAGTCCCTCCATGTGTATTCTTTGGTTGGTGGTCCAGTCTCCAGGAGCACCAGGGAGTCAGACCAGTTTGACACTGTTGCTCCCTCCATGGGGCTGCAAACTCCCTCAGCACCTTCAGTCCCTTCTCCAACTCCTCCATCTGGGAGCTCACACTCAGTCCAATAGTTACTGTGAAGTGAAACTTGGGTATTCCGAACTTTTGGGCTAATATCCACTTATCAGTGAGTACATACCATGTTCGTTCTTTTGTGACTGAGTTACCTCACTCAGGATGATATTTTCAAGTTCCATCCATTTGGCTGCGAATTTCATGAAGTCATTGTTTTTAATAGCTGAGTAGTATTCCATTGTGTAAATGTACCACATTTTCTGTATCCATTCCTCTGCTGAGGGACATCTGGGTTGTTTCCAGCTTCTGGCTATTATAAATATGGCTGCTATGAACATAGGGGAGCATGTGTCTTTATTACATGTCGGAGCATCTTCTGTCCATTTTTCTGAGGGTCCACCAAACTGATTTCCAGAGTGGTTGTACCAGCTTGCAATCCCACCAGCAATGGAGGAGTGTTCCTCTTTCTCCACATCTGTGCCAGCATCTGCTGTCACCT
>CM052707.1:92617336-92629341 GCA_028551405.1 Uromys caudimaculatus | reverse complement strand
GTGGCTATCTTCTTTTGAGTTTGTTGAAAGATTACTTTCTTGCTTTTTCTAGGGTGTAATTTCCCTCTCTATTATCCTTTGTAGGGCTGGGTTTGTGGAAACATATTGTGTTAATTTGATTTTGTCATAGAATATTTTGGTTTCACCATCTATGGTAATTGAGAGTTTTGCTGGGTATAGCAGCAGCAAAACTGGGCTGGCAATTGTGTTCTCTTAGGGTCTGTATGAGTTCTACCCAGGATCTTCTAGCTTTCATAGTCTCTGGTGAGAAGTCAGGTGTTATTCTGATAGGTCTGCCTTTATATGTTACTTGACCTTTTTCCCTTACTGCTTTTAATATTCTTTCCTTGTTTTGTGTATTTTGTGTTTTCACTATAATGTGACAGGAGGAATTTCTTTTCTGGTTCAATCTATTTGGAGTTCGGTAGGCTTCTTGTATATTTATGTTCATCTCTTTCTTTAGGTTAGGGAAGTTTTCTTCTGTAATTTTGTTGAAGATATTTACTGGTTCTTTAAGTTGGTAATCTTCACTCTCTTCTATACCTATTATCCTTAAGTTCTGTCTTCTCATTGTGTCCTGGATTTCCTGGATGTTTTGGGTTAGGAGCTTTTTGCATTTTGCATTTTCTTTGACTGTTTGTCCATGTTTTCTATGGTATTTTCCGCACCCGAGATTCTCTCTTCTGTCTCCTGTATTCTGTTGGTGATGCTTGCATCAATGACTCCTGATCTCTTTCCTAGGTTTTCTAACTCCAGGGTTGTCTCCCTTTGTGATTTCTTCATTGTTTCTATTTCTATTTGTAGTTCCTGGATGGTTTTGTTCATTTCCTTCGTCTGTTTGATTGTGTTTTCCTGTAATCCTTTAATGAATTTTTGTGTTTCCTCTTTAAGGGCTTCCAGTTGTTTACCTATGCTCTCTCGTATTTCTTTAAGGGAGTTATTTCTTTCTTTCTTAAAGTCTTCTATCATCATCATGAGATGTGATTTTAAATCTGGGTCTTGCTTTTCTGGTGTGTTGGGGTATCCAGGGCTTACTGTGGTGGAAGAGCTGGGTTCTGATGATGCCAAGTAGCCTTGGTTTCTGTTCCTTATGTTCTTACCCTTGCCTTTCGCCATCTGGCTAACTCTGGTGTTAGTTGGTCTTACTCTCTCTGGCTGTGGCTTGTCCCTCCTGCAAGTCTCTGTGTCAAAACTCCTTGAAGACCAGCTCTTTCTGAGAGGAATTTGGGTTTGGAGTGCTGTGGCATAGGGTCAGCTTTGGGGTGCAGACAGAAACCAGAAGGATCTTGTCCCCAGCTGTTCCTTGGTTCCTGTGTCCTGATGGCTCTGCCAGGGTTCCTCTTGATCCAGTGAATTTCAACAAAAGTGGTGGTCTTGCCTATGCTTGGCACTCTGTGAGTTCATATGAGTTGGCACTCCTGGGAAACCAGTTCTCTCCTGACACTATTTGAGTATGGAGCCCTGTGTCACAGTATCAGCTCCCTGGCTGCCGAAAGAAACCAGAAGACCACTCCTCAGTCACTGGTATACTGGGATTCCAGGTGGGTCCCTCTGAGCAGACAGGCTTGTCCACATTCCTGGTAGTCTAGCTTTCTCCCGGCACTATTTGGCTATGGTGCCCTGTGGCACAGGCTGAAGTACCCAGCCACAGATGGAAACCAGAAGGCTCCTGTCCCAGGCTTTCCTCAGTCCCTGTGTCCCGAGGGCCTGGAAGTCTAGTTTTCTCCTGGCACTATTTGGCTATAGAGCCCTGGTGGCCCAGGCAGAGGTCTCCCACCACGGATGGAAACTGGAAGGTTACTGTCCCTGGCTTTTCCTCAGTCCCTGTGTCCCGAGGTTTCCGGGCGGGTCCCGCTGAGCAGTGGTGCTCGTCTTAACCCCACTCACAGCTTTTCCACACTCCTGGGAGGGTAGCTTTCTCCTGGCGCTAGTTGGCTATGGAGCCCTGGTGACCCAGGCAGAGGTCTCCCACCACAGATCGTCTCATTTAACTTAAGGTGCACTCAGTAAGTTGGAACTGATACCTGATACTGCTTGGGTGACTAAGAGCCAGAATCTACATAGCTCAGAGACCTAGTGTAAAACTAAGTACTACTGGTCTAAAACAATGTAAGAATAAGATGACTCCTAATAATGTGATGCTATACCTTGTTCAGTCACCATCAGAGAAACTAGAATAAATACAGAGACCCAGACAGACAGACTGACTGACCTTGGACTATACAGCTCTAAATAGAATGTCTCTATCAAATCTCCCTCCTTGGGGATCAGGGAACCCTGTGAAAGGGAGGGCAGAAAGAACTGGGGAAACAGAGGGCACAGAGGACACCAGGAGAGTAAGGTCCTCTAAAACAACTGAGCAAAGCTCATATGAACTCACAGAGACTGAAGCAGCATGGACAGGTCCTACAGGGCTCTGCGAGGATTAATATTTCATTACCTGGACTGTCTGATCAGAGGGAGCTCCAGACAGTTTAAGAAATGGTTGAAATTCTCCTCTGTCCAAAGACCCCAACGACCATCTGTTTCTAACTCTCTGGCCTGGGAGAGTCCAGATCCACCCTTTAGATGTCTGATGATGGAGGCACTCTTACCTGGCCCCACTGGCGTATCAAGTTGACACACACAGATGATCACATGCTCAGAAGCAGCTAGGGAAAGTGGTGACTGTAGTTTTATTGTGTCACCCGAATGTTCACACACTGAAAGCCTGTGTCTTGTGTTAGTTTTGATCCCATGACACCTGGGAACTAGTGAAGTATATTAGGTTAATGGGACTTAAGGATCTGGGATACCAGACTGTTACCAGAAATAAGTGAGCCTGGCTCCTGAATTTCTCTTGCTAGGTTATCTGTCCTGCACACAGCTGCTTTCTTTTTTGCTGTTCTATTATTCTGCCACAAATGGTGACTTCCCCATCAGTGGCCAAACACTTGGGGTCACCCAATCTTGAAATTTCAACCTTTAAAACCTGTGATCTAAACAAAGCTCTCTTCTTTATAGAGTGTCCAGTCTTAAGGGTTTTTTGGTTGTTGTTGTTGTTGTTATAGAAACATGGACTAGTACAATATGGGCATACAAACTTGACCACAGTAATCATTTCATGCTAGTCATATGATGATATAAAATGGTGTACACTTCCAATACACGTGAGGAAAATGAATTTGAAAGATTCTGCATCTCTGGAAGTAGGGTAATAATGAAACCGTATTTCCTGCCCCATCAACTCCCCAGGCAGGTAGCTTTTCTTCAGGATTAGTATGGTATTTTAACACACAGGGACATAAAAGCATTCTAAGTATTGATGATTTATATCCTGTTCCCCCTACATGTGGTGCCAGTAGTATTTTCAAACTATTCCTATTGATTTTTAAGCAATTTGCTCTGTGCCCTAAGAAGACATGATGGAAGCTAAATGGAAAGGATGAGGGAGGAGGAAAAGCACACGTAGGGAGAGAGGCTTTGCCAGTAGCGGAGCAGGATCGAGAAAGCTTGCATTAAAAATCGCACCATGTGGGGTCTGGAGAGATGGCTCAGCAGTTAAGAGCACTGACTGCTCTTCTAGAGGCCCTGAGTTCAATTCCCAGCCACCACATGGTAGCTCATACCATCTGTGATGGGATCCAATGCCCTCTTCTGGTGTGACTGAAGACAGCTACAGTGTGCTCATATAAATAAATAAATAAACCTTTAAAAAAAATCACACCATGTTATCCCTTTTATTCCAGAAAAAATACAACAGAAGTTCAGAAGAGCCGGCTGAAAATATTCCATGTGCATAAATTTATTTTAAACTCTATTGTATCACATTATACAAGCAATTAAACATGGCTTCATGTTGGTGACTGTTTAAATGTGAAAATTCATCACTCATGTCAGTATTTTTTTTTTTTTTTTGGCTATTTACAAGTAAGGAATTCCTATGTACTTTATATACCTCTGCATTTGTATGTACATATGTAGGAATACATGTCTATACATATGTACACACAGAAATACATCTATGGCCATACACATAGCTATAGATATGTCATATAGAATAATCTCTTCAGAAAGATCTGAACTTAAAAAAAAAAGAAAGAAAAAGTTGTAAACAGGGTCTTCTCTGTGTCATTTGGTGATGTAGAACAGGACAGGATGACATTCTAGGAATGTGTCCAGGTGTCCAAATACCCTTTTTAAGCCCAGTGTCTGTAAAATTCACATGGGATAGAATGCAAAAAAGGTAGCAAACAGGCTAAAAAAACAGGCCCAGTATACAAGTCTCCCCTTGGTTTTAAAAACTTGAGAATGTAACTGCCCATAACGTGCATGCTTGCTCGGTCAAGAATGGTTTATGGATAGATAGCAATTGTGTGCTGGACTGCAGCGTGATTTCACGACAGCGGGACTCCACCTCAGTCAGTCGTCTCCTCACTGCCGCCCTGTCTGCGGCTGTGTAGCAGTGGTGTCTGCAGCATGCACTGCGCGTGCGCTGCTTGTCATTCACTTGAATGTGCTTTTGCACTGCCCGAAGAAGTAAACAAAATTCAGGTCTTTCTCCTGAAAATCAACTGTCACCTAGAAAGAGAAAAGATACCAGGATCGTATATACTTAGGTCATCTCTACGCCACAGTGCACCATAGCTCAAAAACTTACCATATGTCAAAGGCTTTCAAGGAATTTGGGACCCCAAAAGAAGTAAAGGAAGAAAAACCATTATGTCTGCTTTATGACATGTGAGTCAGAGACAATTTAAAGTATTATGAATCCTGTGGACTCTTGTGGGAATAAGGACAGATAAAAAACATGCTTTCCACTATAAATGAGAAGGCAGCATGTAGTGGAGAAGTCAGAAGACTCCTCCAAGATGAGTCACTTGACTTAAAGCCCAGTCTCTAAGGACAATGGCATGCACCTGTGCCTTGGTCTACGGCCACTGCAACGTTCGGGGCAATTCTCCATGGTGATGTCCTTCTTCCTCCACACCCAAAGATATTGGATACGCTCAGTCTTTCTTCTCCATAGAAGGCACAGTGAGGTGATCAGAACAAGTCAGGAGCTGGGAGAGTAGAATGTAACCAGACTCCCAGAATGCCTCATTCCTTGCATTGCTCCCCCTTCTTTACTTTCCCACACACAGAAACAAAGTCCATGTGCCAGACCACACACAGAGACAATGTGAAAGGCAGATAGGGCTGGCTGCACCATGGTGCTTGACAGTAAGACACCTGCTGGAGAGCATTCTACAGTGTGCTAGTGCTTGGTAAGTGCCACACGGGCACTTCCTCATTTGAGCTGCTTATCAGCTCAGCTTAACAGGTAGACCTACTCAAGTTCAGTAATTTTCCCACAGGCACAGCCAGAGAGTAGTCATTAGAAATGGCAGAATTATTTCATTTCTTATGGAGCCTAAGTCAGGTCTGCATCTGAATATTGGGTGGGAGTTCAGGTGATGATTCCTGCAGGATTTAGGTCTATCTTATTTCCCCAACATTCAGCCGCTTGTCAAAGTCATAATAACCTGCCCGTGTCAACATGTGGCGAGGCTGATACAACTTTACCATTGACAATATGCATCTCTGTTACAATTAGCCAACAGGGAATTCTTTTTCTCTGTATTTTTTTCTCCTTTGGAGACAGAATTTGAAGAAAAAAAAACCTTAAAGTTTTTGCTC
The DNA here is from genome assembly GCA_028551405.1 of Uromys caudimaculatus. NCBI lineage: Eukaryota > Metazoa > Chordata > Mammalia > Rodentia > Muridae > Uromys > Uromys caudimaculatus. The sequence goes on along the minus strand of CM052707.1, from coordinate 92,623,683 downwards.
AAATAATGAAGAACAGGAAAGGCCAAAGGGTCCCCTTCTGCCATGGAGTATGAGAACAGAGGGTTTATCTAGACATTTCAATACAGAAGAAATGTAGGCTCAGAGAAGCTAGGTGACCTGCTGACCTTATATACCTAGTAACTGACTTAATAACAAGTTTCAGAGCTTTTTGACAGGATGCGTGGTGGCTCTGTTGAGTTTTCATGCAACGTATACAGCTCCACTCTATCTGACTTTTATTAATCAAATGTACACTTATTAGGCTCCACAGGCCTCACACTAACTAGTTGGAAGAATTAGAATCACAATCCCTAGAGATATCCCCAGTGAGCATACTACTGTGTTGAGAAGGCCTGATCAATCGCTTTTGAGGACCATCGATGGAACAATACAAATCAGTATTTATCTCTTAGCACATTGCCAATGGTAGGGACCAGAGGTATTAAATCCGAATGGGCTGAGAGGTCTGGGAAACCTTCTCCGAATGTGTGTTGTGATACAAAAAGGTAGCTGGAAAAACATGAGTGTGTGCTAGAGGGACGTTGGTTATGGGGAAGGGGAGATGCAGACTTTGACCAGGAGGAAGAGGATACTTGTGCTGGGGATAGAAGGAGAACAGCCTGGCTGGAGCTTCAGAAGGAAGAGGAAGGTGTAGCTTACCTGGGCCAATATACAAAGGCCCTGTTTCTAGGCCAGACTCTAGCAGGAAAGGAGAAGGTAGCTTGGTCATGTGGGAGGAAGGATTGAATTGCAGTGACTAGCTGGTTTTGGAAGCATCTAAGTAGCTTATTTTGACCCTTGTTAGCAAACACTCTATACTCAGTTTCCGGGTGTTTGAAGCAGCTGCTCTACACCTGACTTGAGTGTGGCTTCCCTCTGGGCACAGTGGTCACCTACCTTGTCATGGCCACTCATTGTGATGTGCTTTTCCATTCTTCTTTCTCTCCTTCCGTTCTTTCTGGAGGCGCTCCAGCTCAGCCTCATACATCATCTCCTGGATCAAGTACTTCTCTCTCCTCATCCGGTCCCTTAGATCTTTCGGGAGGTCTGGTATCAGATAGGAAATGAGGTGCTTTATACAAAACACGAGGTGCTAAAAACACAACAGAGAAACAGTGGAATCAGAAGGAGGAGTTGGGACCTGGGATGTGGGGGGAGAGGGAAGAGGCTGGGGGAGGCATGCACTGAAAGGGCAAAGAGTAGGTGAGAACTGAACTTGGTTTGCTGACATCATCTAGAGAGGAAGACCAAAGGCTGAGGGACATCTGAGGAGAGATGCTTAAAGCAAAGAAGAACAGGAAAACAGAAACCCAGGAGTGAATCCTGGCTCAACAGCTTTCATTGCTTGGGAGGAGACCTGAGCATAGGTCACTTAACTTTGCTCAAACCAGTCACACTATGAAAATTAGAATTAGTTTGAAGATTCTGTGTAGATTGCTAAGTGCTTTGCAAAACCCAGTGAGAGTCCCTCACAGGTCTGGGGAAATGGTTGTTTCAGGAAGACAGGTTCTCTCTTTGGGAAAGTGCCATGCAATCGTTACCTGAAATGTGAATGGCTGGAACTCTAGAATTACAGTCACTTTTGTCTGTCTATGTCCCGATGACTGGTGAATTACTAGATGACAGCATGATTAAGAGTCTTTATAATTCTAAACGATTTTAATCGCAATAAAGTTGTGCTGAAGGATATCGATGGGGAATCTCCATTTATTTAAAGCAAACTCAGTGACACACAGTCTGCACAAAATTCTGCCAACCAAGAGGCATTTCTGATTCCTTCTAGTGCTTTAAATAGTTAATAACAATATATAGGAAGGGTATGAAAAGCTCTAAATGGAAAGCCACTCAGTAGTTTAATTTTTTAATGTATGGTATGCATGCATGCATGTATGCATATGTGTGCATGTGTGTGTGTGTCCACATATGTGTTTGCAGATGTGCTTGTTAGTGTGCTTGCATGCAGAGGCTACCAGTCTCTGCATGTTGGGAATCTTCCTCCATCATATTTCATCTTAGATTTGATTGACAGGTCTCTTGTTGAGACTGGAGCTTACTGTTTGGTCCAGAGTGGCTGGTCAGGGAGCTCTGGGAACCCACCTGTCTTCATTCCTCCTTGGGCTGCCATTACAGGCATGTCCCACCTCACCTCATTTCTACATTGGTGCTGAGCATACAGATGCCAGCTCTCATATTTGCCTGCAAGCTCTTTACCCAACGAGACAACTCATTGGAGAGTACCCTTTCTTATTTAGTTTGAAAAAATGTAAGACCAGGTTCCGTTAAGCATAGCTGTTTCTTATTTATTTATAGACAGGATCTTCTGGGCTCAAAAATCTCTATGTAGACCAGGCTGACCTAGAACCCAGAGATCGCCCTGTCTCTGCCCCATGAGTGTTGGGATTAAAGACCTGCACTACCACACATGAGAAACATTTTTTCTTTAAAGAGGGCTCACTGAGTAAAGATCCTCACCACCAAACCTGGCAAACTGAATTCCATTCCCCAGAAGGTGGAAGGAAAGGACTGAAGCAAGAAGCCGCCCCTGGAAGGTTACACATTCACATTGGCATTGGTATACATGTACGTGCCCACACGAAGAAACAGATATAGTAAAGATGTCTAAAAATAGGCATGTAGTCATCAATTAGTTTATTTCCAGGGCATAAGAACTTAATGTCATCTTCTCTTGGCAATCTGGAGTGATGGGACAAAGCAATGATCGAATTGTCTTAAAGCTTCAAGATACTTCCAGTCCAAAGAGAGGCATCTCCGGATTGCACAAATCTGGCTCCAATATATGTGACAAGAGATGGAATTGCCTTTATAAATGGAGTTATAGCAATACAAAATTGCCTAAAAGTCCAAAAGAAAATAGCTGATACATTTTAACTGACACATAATACAGACAATTGCCAGGAAGACTGCGCTTCCTAGGTCTCTTTGACTGTTTAGTAACCAGTGCTTAGATAATGCCGTGGTGCTGTGCACAGAAGGAACAGGTGGAGCATCAAGCTCAATGTCTTCCAGACCATCTGGGAGCACCTGCACCCTCTTGGAGAAGAAGGGACATCACAAACAATATCTCAGCACCTCTGGAAGCAGGGATGGGAAAACGTCATTTCTCTTAAAGATTATGAATCATGGTTCTAGACTATTAAATGCAGGGCCTATGGTTCCTGCTTTGTTATTAAGAGACTTTGAAACATTTCCCGGAAAACTTGAACGTTCCAATTGAGGAAAAAAATGAAAGTGAGGCTAGCTTACAGGGTCATGCTACTTTAGAAAGTCGGTGCTGGCGTTAGACGTCTCTGTCATATTTTTATATGTTACTCCAAGTGACTTCATTATGCCAAAGGAAATAAAGGAACTGCTTGAGAAAACTCACCTCAAACACAATGATAAAAGCCAGCCGAGCTGCGAGGACATGCCAGAACTGCAGCGTGTAGCCATAGGGTGCTAAAGAATGAGGAGGGTCCCGGTAGTCCCGATACCTAGAAACACATGAGAAGGTTGTGTCCCAACCCTGATTCTCCAGGTCCTCAGATCTCTTCCATCTACACCTTGAAGTCTTTATACACACATTGAACAAATGTTGAAGAAAACAAAACCTTTTCTCTAAGTCAAACATCTGTTACTTTGTTTGTCCAGCATTTTTTCTTTTGGTAAAATAGTATCTCTTCTTCTCTGGGTAATTATCCATGGTGGTTGGATAAGAATTATTTCTTACTCAACCTCAGCTCAGAAGAGTCTTAAGATTCATCACCAGGATGCTTGTTAGAGCTATTATTAAATGAATTATCACTAAGCCCACAGAAATGCTAGGAGCTACCGCAAATTAGATGGGGTCGCAGGGAGGGAGGGAGAAATGGAGGGAGGGAGACAACATGCTAGAGGAAAAAAAAATCCAAAGTGGAACAGAGAATATTTCTGCTGACTCGGCCTGATTCTTAACACTTTAATTTAAAAGAAGCTTCATGTGGCTTCTTGATGCGGCTAACCGCTTTAAACTGCAGATTTCTCTTTGTGCATGTCAATTTACATGGGATTTCTGCTGCCTGCCATCGGTGAGTCCTTCCCACCTCGTCCCATCCTCAGCCTCTAACATTTGAATTGACATTAAGTTACGAATGTGTTTGTTGAACACCTATGTGGGGTCAGGCATCATCCTGGAAACTTTGATCTACACAAGTACAACTCATTGCCGCTGTCACCAAAACTAACGTTGTTATTGAAAAGTGTCCCCAGCATCATAAAGTTTTCATGCATTTAGAACGAGATGGATGTATTGGTTGTTTGAACGCGTCTGCTTGCTGTAGAGAAGCACGGAATTCCATTGTCTGACTCAAAATTATGATTTGTTTTAGGTTTTTGTTAAAAGTGGGGCCTGATCTCTAACTTTGGGATCAGTATTGACCTACAGATGATTCAGAATAAGTTGCTATAATGACTATGTTTGAAATATATCAAGTACTTGAAATAATATTAGTGGACACCATTATCACTATCGAAATCATCATACTAATTATTATTGTTAGTGTCTTTGGGTGTATATAATAATACACCATGAAGCTTTTATCACTAGAGGAATACTGACAATAAATATTTTGTGCTGAAATTGAGTGAATGGCTGGATGCCACCAAATTGGTAACAGGGATCAGGCAGAGCATTGAAATTTCTACTGTGTAGTATGGAGTTATTCATCTGACCCAATAATTATGCATGGAATTTCAGGAAGAACTTTCTTCAGGACTGACAGCTTGCAGTTTCCCCTAACCTCCATTTACTTTCCCTGAGCCACCCAGTAACCAGGGATCATTCGATTTCTCCGCTCATTTTCAGGCACTAGTATTTCAGAAAAACTCCAAGTAGATATTCTAGAAGAAAAATGCAATACACCTTATTGTACTTATGGTTAATAGACAGAACTATATTTTTTAAAGGTCTAGACTTGAAATCTTTTGCAGTCTCATCTTCTTTGACTCTAAAGTTTTTTCATATCAGTGTCCACAACAAAATTTACAGAATTCTTGTTTGGGCATCAGTTGTCTATATCAAGAAAATGAGATTCTGTCTGTCTTGCTCTAGTCTTTTGGATTCTCTTTTCTACTCTGGATTTGCAGATTATTGCTGCAAATGCCCTGAGTTATGCCTTTACCTAGCCTTGACCCTACAAAACCTGTCCTATAGCCATAAATTGGAAAAACGTTCACACTCAGAGATGCGGTTTCTGCCCTATTTTTGTTTTTGATGCTAGGAATCGACCCTAGGGCTTCCTTATGACAAGCCCCGTCCTCTGTGCTCTGGCCCTGAGATCTACCTCAGGCCTGGTGCTCAGCTTTTGATGTGGGATTATTTAGTTGTCAAGTGACAGGCTGCCTGTTCTCTGTACTAGTTTCAGTGGAACATTCCCTTTTGGCTAAAATAAATGCACCCCTAACGCTGCCTGTATTTCTCAAGACATAGATGACTGCACTGGAAATATGATTCTCCTAGCATCAGCTATAATTAATTTATTCCCAGTTTTTTAAACTGTGGAAGTGTAGCAAGTGTAGTCTTAGCCAACACAGAGGCAAGGGTGTTAAGTCTTGCCGGCATTCCCAGAGGCCCAAAAACATTACAGCAATTTCAGGACAACAATATTGCTTGTTTTCAGTTTTATTCTCTGCATGAGGCTTTCATAAATGAAACCATGCCTACCTTTTCTCCTTTGTGATTAATATTTTAATTTCCTTTGAGTTCTCAATTTTATGTAATTTTTTATTTCTACTACCATGACACTGCCACATTAATTATTCACTATATATTGTGCCTTAGCATATGGTAAATCTCTGCTATTATTATTTCTTCAAAAGATTCTGGACTGGTTTTCATCTACATGTAAGATTATTGTGGACCTCAGGCACATAGAATTGGCCTAACAGTAATTCTCAATTTATAACTAATGTCTAGGTCTGTTATAAATCTCTTTTAGTTGTCTTTTATTTGACACTTGCTCATCCCTTGGATTTCTTCTGTTGCATTTCATTTCTATCATTGACACACACAGTGGCAGTTTGAATGAGAAATGTCCCTCATAGGTTCGTGTATTTGAACAACTGGTCCCAGTTGGTGGGAATGCTTGGGGACATTATGGGACCTTTAGGAGCTAGAGCCTTGCTAGAGAAGGTGTGTCACTCGATGGGCTTTGAGGGTTTGTAGCCTTGTCCCACCTGCTAACTTCCTCTCTGGTTCCTGTGCATGGATAAGATGTGGTCAGCCAGCTTCTTGCTCCTATTGCCTGCTGCCATGTCTTCCTGGCATTGTGGACTTTCCCTTTGGAACCATAAGCCAAAATGAACTTTTTTAT
>CM052707.1:92556242-92617236 GCA_028551405.1 Uromys caudimaculatus | reverse complement strand
CCTTCCTTCCTTCCTTCCTTTTTCTTTCTTTCTTTCTTTCTTTCTTTCTTTCTTTCTTTCTTTCTTTCTTTCTTTCTTTCTTTCTTTCTCTCTCTCTCTCTCTCTCTCTCTCTCTCTCTCTCTCTCTCTCTCTCTCTTTCTTTCTTTCTTTCTTTCTTTCTTTCTTTGTGTGTGAATGTATATGTGTGAATTCATGAGCCCACAAAGTCCATAGAGGGCGTCAGATCCAGGAGAGATGGAGTTCCAGGTCCTTTGAGTGCAGTATTTATTCTTACCCCTGCCCTATCTCTCTAACCCACAGACTCTATGGCATAATATACAGTTTTCTGAAGCTTGTGTTCTTATTTTCTGTTTTGTTGCCTGTCACTTGTTCATTCTCGCTACTGTACAGTTATATAGCATGGTTACATTATAGTTGTTTTGTGTAGCATATGTTTAGAATTACTCATAGGCTTGCCGATTCTCTACTTTTCTCAGCTTCAGATCATGGGAAGCCTTTGAAACAAAACTCAGTTCTACCCCATTCAGCAGATCCTCTTTGGGTACAAGTTGGTCATGGTACTCTTATGTGCTCTTGACTTCTGATCCGCTTAGTTCTGCCTTTAGGAAACTATTTTTTTCCAGGTCACTGATCCACTTGAGAAGGTGTTTTAAACATTTAACAGTCTGTTCAGATGTTTTCAGGCCGAGAGCCAACTCAGGTTCATCACCTGACATATAACTGAGAAAGAATTCTAACACTGCCTTTTCTTTATCTTTATCTTTTTCTTTTTTTCTTTTTCAAGACAGGGATTCTCTGTGTAGCCCTGGCTGTCCTGGAACTCACTCTGTAGACCAGGATGGCCTCGAACTCAGAAATACACCTGACTCTGTCTCCCAAGTGCTGGAATTAAAGGCTTGCGCCACCACTGCCTGGCCAACACTGCCTTTTCTATGATGAATGTACATATGTATTTTACACATATGTGTATGCATTTCTCTTGCTATTGAAGGCCTTAAAGAAATATGAAAATAATTATTTCAGAAAAAATTAAAGGCATTAAGCAAAATTATCACAATTTAAATGAATGAAGATATCAATCTCATTTGTGTTAGTCATTGTGAAAGGTACTTTTATTTCATTATGTAGGACAGCTAGACTTATGAAACAGGAAGCAAAGCTGAAAGTGTTCTATACTTTATTTTTATTTTTCCATTTATTTATTCATTTTAAATCCCAATAACTGCTCCCTCCTGGTCTGCTTTTCACACAATCCCTCCCCCTTGGCTCAGCCATTAAAGGCTAGGCCCACAACCAAAAATATACTTTATTTTAAATAACAAGAGGGTTTTAGAAGTAAGCCTTTTTTTTTTTTTTTTTTTTTTTTTCAGATAGGTTGGCCTCGAACTCATGGTGTAACCAAAGATGACTTGAACGTCTGACTTTCCTGCCTCTACCTTCAGAGTGCTGGCATTCCAGGTGTGTGTCACCATACCTAGTATTTGTGTTGCTGGAGACTGAACCCAGGGTTTCATTCATGCAAGGCAAGTACTCCAACACGTGTCCTACGTCCCCAGTCTATGAAATGGCTTTTAAATTAAAATAATACTTATCATTTAACAAATAAAAATCCCAGTTCGAGGCATGAGTTACTCTTTATGGAGCTGTTACCCAGTGAGGTTCCATAGATCTTCAATCATTACAGGCTACTATCAATGCTCTTGGTTACCCACTGGAACTTTACAGTAAGACCCTATTACTAAAGATACCAAATACTTGAGTCATAGAACATGGATTTATCAAGCTGCTAATGACTTCATCCCAACAATGCTGAGAGGTGCTATGCACAGCTGGAAGAGCAAACTGGTTATCACTCTTTTCCAGCTGTGAACTCTTTGAGCTACAATAATATCTGACCTTGTAAGACATGCCCACTGGTATAATGTCATGGAAGTAACTAATCACTTTCTGATTGGAATTAAGACCTGAGGCACAAGCTGAAATTCATACTGGCTCTGTTATACGGCCAAGAACATGTGGGTAGATAGGTCATAGTCCCTTGGGGAGAACATACTACCATGGGGACTAAATGGAGATAGTATTAAACAGATACCTATAGATTAGTGCATTTCTGAGCCCCGATGAAAGAAGTTTCTCATTTTTTTATCATCTTGTAGTCGATAGTGATTAACACAGAGACTGGCAATTAGTGATGATTCATAGAATAAGATACTGTAGAATGCTCCATCTTAAATGGGACATTTATATTATTCTCCTCCTCCCAAAGCTCAGGGATCCTTGTGGACCAGGGTGAAAAGACTCTGAAGGTCAGAGTTAGTGACTAACAATAAGGAAACATGTTTTCTGGATAGAGCAAGGCAGTTGCACATATGAATTCACAGTGGTTGGGACAGACCTACAGAAGCTCAAGCCAGACTAGTGTGGTTAGGGAAGGTGAGCATGAAGTCCAACCCCGAGTGAGGAGCTATGGGCAGTGGCTATCTGCTGGAAGGGCAGTCAGTTTTCTTTAAGGATGTGGCGCTATTGGAACACGGTCCACCACGCTCCAGTGGGACACCACATATCCAAGGGCACACGGGCAGTACACGTTGGACTTGATGAGCTCACAATTGTAAAAAAAAGACACAAAATTGGGTGAGGCGAGAAATGGGGATGAATAGGAGAGAGGATCAAATTATGTTGGATGACATTCTCAAAAGAAACTGATAAAAATGAAGAAATCACCAGACGATGTTTAATGCCCTTAGGACTGAGAAACACTGTTTTATTTTTGTATTATTTAATTTTTATTAAAAAAAATTAAGCAAATGAGACATAATATTGTTCTTCTAACATGGTCCATGAAGTTTTTTATTACCTTTATTCTCTCTGAAGCACTTTTTTGGGGGCAGGGAATATAAATTATATTCACCCTTGGTTTGCCAGAACCTCATTTGTACACCAATCATGCCTATACCCAAGCAAAATTTTTAATATATTTTCTGCCCAAACACTAGGTATTTTTTCTTTTACTGGAAACATTTTTTTTTCATACCACATATTTTGATTATAAGAACCACTGCTTTAAACAAATTCAGCCAGAAGGCCTGTCAGTAAAACTTTTTCATGCTAGAGCCACTTGAACTTAGCAGAAAGTCTGGTGTTGGTTCACACTCACCTGCAGTACTTCAGAGGAGTTCCTGAGAACTCACTGCCATCAGACTCTGGCTCAGACCGGTTTTCAAAGTCAGATATTCGGAACACAGACAAGCTGGCGTTCACATAGCCAACCATGCACCTGAAAGCAATGCAGATTGTGTAATTACAATAGGCTTTATTTTTTACCTCCATGTCACCAGTGCCTTTTCAAGGAGCATCTACCTCTACAGTGAAGCTATGCCACGGATGTGTCAGACGCTTCCCTGCCTCTGCTTGTGGTTTCTTTTTCTTTGGAACCCCTTCTCCTTTGTTTGGAAGTGTAAATATTACTTATCCTTCCTGATCAACCAAAACACCACCTGTTCCGAGACTTCCCCACCCAGAGTCAGCATGAGTCACCCACTTCTGTCTGAAGTGCCACTACATTGAGAGCAGGATTAGCCTTGAGCTTGTACTAGTGTTGGCTGCATACACACGTCTTTTCCCTTGAACTGCAGGATTGTGGGAATGGAACGGATGTCTTACGTTTTTATTTTAGGATTTTTATTTAGTGGTTTAATGCACTCATGAAATCCAGCAACATGGAATTTAGTTGACTTGATGGGAGGAAAATGACACGTCAGAGATTCTATTGATCTTTCTGAACAGGATGAGGAGAGAGAGAGTCAGTCAGCCTAATGACTACTCTGTCAGCTTCCTTCCTTCTTATATATTTTAGAGTACAAAATAAGGGGTTTCATGACATCTTCAGACGATTGTTCTTTGTTCATATTTACTTTATATAATTCTTTAATAATTTACTCATTATTATTACTAATGTAATAATAATGTGTGTGTGAGAGAGAGAGAGGGAGAGGGAGAGAGGGAGGAGAGGGAGAAGGAAAGGGAGAGGGAGAGAGGGGGAGAGAGAATGACACATATGTGTGTGTTGGGGGGCATCATGGTGTGTCTGAGGAGGTCAGAGGACATCTTTGTGGAGTCAGTTCCCTCTGTCCATATTTACATGGATTTGGGGGTTGAACTCAGGTTGCAAGGCCTGTGTAGTAAACTCCTTTGCTTACTGGCCCCACCACATGTGATTCTTTAAGTGAAAAAAAAAAGTTCACCAAATAGACTTATTTAGGGATTAAATGACACCATTTAGGTAAAGCATATCATACTATATTTAGCCGAATGCAAGACAAATGTGAGTGGTGGTTACTCATTTCATGTACGCCGTGCCTTCTGCAGGTCAATACGTATTGTGGAATGAATAACACATGGTCCTCAGAGCATCTTCATTATCACATCTGTTGTGATTGTCCCTGGCTACTAAATCTTAAGCCAAAATGATGACACAAGCAATTCCTAAAGCACATGACTTCTTCATATCATGCCCAGGACAAACCACTGTCTTCATCATGGCCTTTACAAAAATGAGCTGAGCTTGAGGAACCATTTGTCCAGACACTTGAGGGCTAAACACATAGTCAGCAGAGATGCAACACTCCCCAGTCCTCCTACTTCTCCTTGAAACAGTGGTCTAGAGGATGAATGGATGAACTATCTAGAACAGGGCACGCAGACACACTAGCAGCTTGGTGATAGTTGTTGCAGACAGAGTTGGTGGTTTGACACACAGAATTTAGTAGTCATCTTAGGAGCTGAGCAGTGGTCTGGGAATAGGCAAAAGCCAGGCCCAGTCCTGACATGAAATTCTCATACCTCCACCTGTACTCTTATCTCACAAGCTAGCTCCAAAGATTTATGGAGATTAAAGCCGTTGTCTTCTGGTTTTGTTTTAAATGTCCATTGACTAAATTCCAATATGACACCTGTCTTATGAGTGACATTGTTCATTCTTTACCCAAAGAAGTAAAAAAGAGAATAAATCTGTGAACCAATTTACTAAGCATATTCATGTAATACCAGCCACAAATCCATGTTAAAAATGGGTCTCCAGTGGCTGGTTACTCATACATATGGAGAATTAAATGTGGATCCAGTATGCAAACATATTGTTTTTCTATAACATCTCCATTGTCACAGGAGAAGGGCCACTGATATTGAACTGTTCCCCTGATTCTTTTTACAATGGTAAAATCCCATCACTTCCATACAGAAAGTTGAGTCTGCTATGAATTTAGAGAACTGGGAGTTCATACTTCCTGGATCAGCCACAGAGCAGCCAGTGATATCTGTCCATCTACTCTGTACATTTGTTATAGTCGGAGAGCCATAAAGGGCAGGCCGATGCCATGTCTACCACTCGGTTTGCTGGCATTGCTCTGCATACCCACTATGAGAGAGAGAGAGAGAAAGAGAGAGAGAGAGAGAGAGAGAGAGAGAGAGAGAGAGAGAGAGAGAGAATATAAAGATGAAGCTATCCTGATGATAAGAGAAAAATGAGCGGACCCATCCCCAAAGGAGTACCAGACAAAGAAAGGTCTCTTAGAATTAGGAAGGAAGTTTCCCTAAAGGACAAGTAGATGCCTCTGGAAGTTACCAAGTAAGGAGACTTGGATCAAGACACAGACTTCTCTCAAGTAACTTTTGAAAACATATCGTGCTTCTAAAAGTGAGAATTCTCCTTTGAAAACTTTGGTTACTTATTGTTTTTAATTCCTTAACATACAAGATGGGGACCTTGTGTGATCATTGTCACCAGGAGGGAGAACAGAACCCGAAGTTGACCTTCAGGTTTGTTGATTGCAGATCGAACTTGCTGCTGAATGCCTTTGAATCAGCTATAAAGTTTGCCTTTGAGGTTTTAGGTATTTTGACACTAACAGCCTGGGAATCAAAATCAAAGGTTGAAAAATGCCAGGGGAAATAAGACTGGGTTTATGTACTTAAAGACAAATGTGTTTTATAGATAAAGTGTCTCAGGCCAATAGCTGAGTACAGAGTGATTATAAGATTTACACAGATATATTCTCTATTATTCATTCAGCAAGATATGCTTGTGATTAACTCTGTGAACGCTCAGAGCCCTTGGGCAGGGCTCTAAGCCCTTTATGACTTCACCTTTTCTCTAGAAAAGCAGCTTTGATTTAGTAATTACCAAGGGCATTTGTTTTTATGTAGATGTCACATGATAATTCCGAGGCCAAGAGAATTCTGTATCCCTAGCATGATCCCGAATCTTAATGCCTGTCCAAAGTTCTCCAAGTTCCTTTCTAAGGATCTCATGTAAATATACCTCCCCCCAAAAAAACAGGTGGCCTCACCCCAGAAGAGGAAGTGGACTTTTCACCAAACAATGAGCAGTAAAAGCTGCAGCTACAGAAGATGAGGAAGAACCCACAAAGGGGAAATATGAAACCCTCAGAAGATTGTTTTGTGCATACAATGTATAGAAAGTGTTGCCTTGGCTGGGCAGTAGTGGTGCACGCCTCTAATCCCAGCACTTGGGAGGCAGAGGCAGGTGGATTTCTGAGTTTGAGGCCAGCCTGGTCTACAGAGTGAGTTCCAGGACAGCCAGGGCTACACAGAGAAACCCTGTCTTGAAAAAAACAAAACAAAACAAAAAACAAAACAAAACAAAAAAACAAAAAAAACAAAACAAAAAAAAGTGTTGCCTTAAGCCATTTCTTTTCTTTGCAGACCTGGCTAAAATAGACTGTCTTCCTACCAGCAGCCTTAAACACTTGCCTGCTGGGCATGCAGAATGGAAGAGTGGCTCTACTTTTAATGGCCATGAAATGGATATGAAAGATGTGATCCCTCATTTTAAGCAGTCTGCGATCTGCTTGGGAACAGCACCATAGGTGGACCAGGAAGAGCATTAGGCAGACCTAAATGTCTCATCTCAGGGACAAGGATCGTGGGAACCAAAAGACACTATGTACACAACTGAAGGTGTCCTCCATGGAGGAGCCAAGGTAAGCTCACCCAACAGAGAGGAGGCGGCGGCACTGACTGTTGTAACACAGTGACAGGCTTGAAGAGAGCATATTTGATTTAGGTTCAATGTAAAGGGAAACGAGTCATTTCTGCAGCTGGTATATATCACAAGTGGGATTTGACTCTAGCTGCTCATTGCATTGCAAAAGCCTACAACTGTCTACGGTTTTATGGTGCTTCTACCCTGCAAGCTTCTTTATTTCTAGAGCATTTCTAAACTGGACAACCAGCAGAGGAAGAAGAAGAGAAAGAGAAAAAAGACGATGAAAACAAAGAAGAAAAGAATCACTGTAAAGTAATAAGGTGCCTGCTATGACAGAGCTGCTACTCACGAAGGAACACACACACACACACACACACACACACACACGCACACACACACACACACACACACACGCACGCACGCACACGCGCACGTGCACACGCACACGTGCACGCGCACACACACACACGCACACACGCACACACACACGCACACACACGCACACGCACACACGCACACACACACGCGCACACACACACGCACACACACACACACTGTATACCACATACCTACAGACCACACTCCCACACCCCCACACATCACACACATATACACACCACACTGTACACACCCCCCCATATACACATGCACCCAAACACACATACACATGCCCACATCACACACCTACACACACACCACACACCCATACCTGTACACACCACACACACACAACCAAACACACACACACCACAGCACACACTCACACACCCACTCCCCCCCCCCATACACACACATAAAAAACAAGAATATTGGCCAATGGATTAGAGACAAGAGCTATAATCTGGAGCATTGCAGATGGCTCATAAAGAGAAAATTAGCAAAGAAAATGCCCAGAGATGGACAGAGAGTCCAAATAAAAGGAAACCAAGGTAGTAGGTAAATTCTAATCACCATGAACACTGCTTTAAGACTGGTAGGTTGCTAGAATTCTAGAGCTTTGCTTCACTCTCAACTCTACAGATCTATTCTCTGTTCATTTTGATTCTCCAAAAAACCAATGACAAGTTTCACCATAAGCAGAAGTGGGGAAGGATCAAAACACTTTATTAAGGATTAAACTCATGAGGTTTCCAGTGAGATGAGCCAAAGAGTCAGTTGGGGCCCTGGAGCTAAGAATAGAGAGGTCTGTGTGGGTGTGGCTCTAACTCTGTGTAAGTTCCAGTAGTTATGGTGGAGTTTGTCCCTTTAATTTTCTGCTCTCCAGAGTGAGGATAATAACGTAAATCCTTCTCCAAGTCGTTTTGAGAACCAAATGTAGAATATAGCTGAAAGTGGCTTCAATGAAGGAAAGCTTTTTCAGGCTAAATCAAATAGAGGCTGTTGACAGTGATTGCAATCAGGAAACCATGCCTGGGCGGTATGATCCAAGTCTTTAGGTCTTGGTTCTAAAGAGTTGATAGGCTCACTTAAAGTTGCTAGACAATTAGTGTTTAGTGGCCCCATGATTACTGTAGTAGAAGACTTCATAGGAGTCTCTTCAGATGGCTAGATTGTGAGCTTTGTCACAGTCCTCAATCGTTCATGCCTTAGTGCGTTCGTGTAGGATAATGGTGAAACTGGATCCCGAGTTTGCTTAACTCAGGTGAGTTACTCCGTTTGCCTACAGTGGCTTAGGGAGCAAATTAATTTGGCTAAGACTGTATATCAGGGGGCAGGACTGTTTCTATTAGGTACCAGTCACAGAAGGTAATTTTCTAGGCATCAAAGACCACAGGCAGACATCTAAATACCACAATTAGAGTTAGATTATTACTGTGACTTTAGGGACTGTTAATGTATGCTAAGACTTTCATAAGAGTACAGAAGTAGAAGCTAGGTGGCATATGATAATATTGATTATATTTTATCTGATCACACACATTCTCGTCTGAACCTCAGAACACAGAGCTGTGTCTTAATTTGACTGATCATAGCTAGGGAAAACAATCCTCACTCTACACAGACAGTTATCGAGTTCCTTCTGGGTCTTAGGTGCAGGGGCCCACAGTCCTCGTGTAAAATCTGCAGCTTCCAGACCATGACTGTGTGACTCTCAGATAGTAATTCCCTTTTTATAAATTCATAACAGCTCCATAGCTACCTGTTATACTAGGCCGTGTGCTGTTTTTGCTGTTACACACATTAGAAGCACACACATTGGTGAATTCGGAGTCGGCAGGAGTCAGAGCGTAGGGACAGTATAACTGCTACTCTCACATTAGACTAATCTGAAACTTGTCTGACTCGTTTGAGCTCCAACCCTTCGGTAAATGGGATGTGTTTTCTTTGGCTGAAAATGTAATGATATAATTTCAGTTCCTCTACCACAGGCCTTGTCTGGGCTTGTGTGTCACATGCCTCTCTCTGTGTCTGGCGCCATGCAGTGGATAAGCAATGGACGTTTCGTAAGAGTTTTTCAATACTTACTTTTGCCCGGCTTCTCCTTGGCCTGCACAAGGTCCATATTTATAAGCATATACTAAACGAGGGATAAAGTCGGATGTTATTGCTATGACAAATGCATTCGTAATAACAGAGAGAATCCCAATGCCTTCGAGAATTCCATACCAAATTCCTAGTCAAAGAGAAGGGGGATATTAGTTCCTCCAGAGGTAGTGAGAAAGAAAACAGCAAGGTGAACACACCTGTGAGAGTCTTCACTGTTCCAAATGCCTCTGGCAACAGGGAGTTATTCTCTGTGTTTCCAAACAGTTTGGAATTTAAGGAATTTCTGTAGGTGTGTGCATGTACCAATGTGTTTACGGTCAGCATCAGACATAAGTCAAAGAATTCTGGCCACCAAGTCATTCATGTGCCACCTGATAAGATCAGCACACAGTGCCAAGCCCCTAACAGACTCGGAGGTAATGACCAGGTCTCCTCTGCTCACCTTTGCAGACTGTCCCTGATGTGCTGCCTCAAGCTGATGCCCAGTGAGTAAACACTTGCTTCATTTAGAGGGCAAGACGCTACTCTGAGCAAAATGTCTGCATCCAGCTACCCTTGCTGGCTGGTGCCTAGCTGCCTTGTTCTCAGTACAGATGCAGGTGTGTATCAGACAGTGCATATCCCAGCGGCTCTCACGAGTGCTACAGCTAGTGCACAGTTGCACTGGATCGTAACCCAAAGACTGCCAAATCATATCAACATAAATACTAAGAAATACAAACTGAAAACACCCCAGGGATAAAGGATGGCTCTTCTTCATGGCAGAAGTAATTAATAAACATAGAAGGAATGGGCAGGATGGGAAGCCACCACTAATTGACTCTATTTTTAGCCAAAGACAAAAGTTCATTTCTGCTACCAGAGAAATCAGGTTTTGCTTCATGTGAGTAAAGAAAATATTGAGGAAAATGGGGGTATGGTGGGGTGGAAGTAAATAGATCTATTTTTAAAAGTGACGAATCAATATTTTAGATTCTAAAGTCTTACAGCAGAAATGACCAAACTAAGAATCTACTTAAGCACAAATTCATCGTAAAACAGTGGAAATCTAAAGCAAACTCTCTGAATAGTTGACTTTATTTCTTGCATAATATTATTTAAAACCAATATAGTTGTTTTTTTCTTCAAAAATTAGCTGAATCAGCTCACATGAAACCTTGAGGATTCCTAAAGTGTATGGCTTTTTAATTTTTTAGTATTTATTTATTTATTTATTTATTTATTTATTTATTTATTTATTTATTTATTGACTGATGGATTGAGACAGGGTCTTACTATATAGCCCTGGTAGGCCTAGAACTCATTATGAATATCAAGCAGGCTTTGAACTCACAGATATACACCTGCCATTGTCTGTCCAGTGCTGAGATCAAAGGTGTGTGCCACTGGATCAGGCAGGCTTTACAATTTTGCCTACAAGTTGTTTCATATCTTCCAAAAAGCATACCTGGACCCCACTTACCTATGTCTTTGGCCCTTGAAGCCAAAGGCCTTCTCCACTGAGTTACAAACTTATAAGCATCAAGTCGGATTTCAATGATGTTATTCAGTAAGGCCAGAAGCGGTGCTAGAGGAAAAGCTGCCACAAAGATAGTCGTGAATCCGAACTGAAGGACTAGGAGGAAAATGGGAGAAAATGGGTAATGTCACTGTTTCAAAGGGACAGTAACCCAAGTGTATCATCGCATCAAGGCATATTTTGAAATCTATCCCATGCACAAGCACCAAACCCTG
Organism: Uromys caudimaculatus; assembly: GCA_028551405.1. Classification (NCBI taxonomy): domain Eukaryota; kingdom Metazoa; phylum Chordata; class Mammalia; order Rodentia; family Muridae; genus Uromys; species Uromys caudimaculatus. Next base: position 92,606,008 of record CM052707.1, on the reverse strand, counting down.
ATACTATTACTGATGCTATGTTGTGCTTGCAGACAGAACCTAGCATGGCTGTCCTCTGAGAGGCTCTACCAGGCAGCTGACTGAGACAGACGCAGATACTTACAGCCAACCATTGGACTGAGGTAGGGGATCCCTATGGAAGAGTTCTCTATTGAAGGAGCTGAAGGGGATTGCAACCCCATAGGAAGAACAACAGTGTCAACTAACCCGGACCCCTCAGCAAAAGCCACCAACCAAAGAGCATACATGGCCTGGTCTGTGGCCCCCCATATGTTGCAGAGGACTGCCTTGTCTGGCCTCAGTGGGAGAGGATGCGCCTTATTCTGTAGAAACTTGATGCTCCAGGGAAGGGAGATGCTGGCAGGGGTGAGATGGGGGTCGGTGGGGGGGGTGGGTGAGCAACCTCTCAGAAGCAAAGGGGAGGGGGAATGGGGTGAAGAACTCAGGGAAGGGGAATCAGGAAGGGGCAACATTTGGAATGTAAATAAATAAAATAATTTAATTTCAAAAAAGGATAATACACTGAAGAAACCTCTCTTACAAAGAAGAAGGCCATTAAGACCGGACAAAGAGGTAATTCTTGGGCCTGAGAACAATAGAATCTGAGAGGCAATACGTTTACCTCAGACCCCAATACTTTCCAAATGTCATTCACTAACTGATGGAACCAGGGCTTCTTGGCAGACAGTTTGATGGTAGGTCATGGTGGAAAAACACACTAGGAGACTGGATTGTCTTATGAAAAAACAAAGAGATGCTCAGCAAACAATGGGGGCACATCAAGGGGACAAACGTGTAGATACTGCCAACAGCCGACACTGGAGTAATGGGCACAGCAAAATCACAGCGGTACTGGATCATAATGCAAAGACTGTCAAAGTCATATCAACATAAATACTAATAAATACAAACTGTAAACACACAGGGAATAAAGGGTGGCTCCTCTTCATGGTAGAATTTAATTAATAAATGTGGAAGAGATGGAGAGAATGGGAAGCCACCATTAATTAAACTTTACATGGAAGAATACTACTGTTAGTGGGTGGAATATTGAAAATAGGATATTTGCATATTTCCAAAGCGTCTCCTTATGTAACACTTAAGATATGCTGATGTGCCACACCCTGATGTGATGGTCCCCTTTTTGACATTCTTCCTGCTCATGGTCTTCTTGGGTAGATACTAGATCTCTGCTAGCTGAACCGTCAGGACCACTCGACTCCAAGTTCCATCAATGATATGCCATTACTGCCTTCCACTTCTTTTCCACTCTCCCTACTTGAGTTCAGACTCTGGCTTTCCAAATGGCTGTCTCTCCTGACATTCACCTCACGTCCCCACTGAATTGCTATCAGTCTGCACAGAGTCTTGGTCCCTACAAGAAATGATGCTTCAGAAGGTTCTCACCGCCTACGGACCAACTCCTCCTGTCCTCCATTCAAAGACCTTAGTGATTCTTCCATGCAGATTTCTAAGCTTCAAGATCAAATGTCCTCCCTGCTCCAGACTTGGTAAAAATCCTTTGCTCTGGCCACACTGAACTTATGGTCTTGTGAGTCAAACATACACATAATGTCTCTATTGATAACTAGTGAAACTCAATTCTTCCTTTAAGGTTAAGCTCAAAAGTGCTCTCTTTTGGAGATTTACAGTTGCATGGCCTCATCTGGTAGCTTCCACTGTTGCTAAGCAACGCAGAATGAATTTATTTGCAGTTATGCTTTGGCCTCCATTTTTCCTTATTTGTACTGGGCTTTGGAAAGTAGGAATGTGGGTCTCATTATGTCTTTCTTTCCCACATATATGCTGCAGTGGTTTGTGTATGGAATGGGTTTGTTAGGTGCTAAATTATGCTGGCTCACTGACTGGCACATAATGGCAATGACGAAAGGCCTGGAAGAGCAAAAAAAAAAAAAAAAAAAAAAAAAAAAAAAAGCCAGCCCATCAGGTGAAAGTAAATCATGATAATGATGCTCAGAAACATATATCTATATTTATATCTATTTATAGCTATCTATACATATCTGTATGTATATGAACACATATATATGAATACATTGTATATATGAACACTTCTTTAATCTGAGAAATGTATAAAAATATAGCTGATATCATTAGCAACAGTAATGTATAGAATGCTTCTGCCTTCCTGTCAGGAGCAAGATGCCCATGTCAGCATCATATGAATGGTTTTAGTACAAGATTAACCCGAGCATTTAATGATTAGAAAGGGAAATATAAAATTATTGTTATTTGTAGATGATGTGGGAGAACATATAGAAAAATGTATAAAATATATATGAATTATAATTGATATTAGTTTTCAGAAGGCTTCCTTCCTACGAGGTCAACGTACAAACCAATGATAACTTTATATAGTAGCAACAAAACAGACAATAAAAGGAGGGACCCATGTGCAGTTCAGGGCTGGAGTTTGTGCTTAAAATTCATGAGGCTCTGGGTTCAATCATCAGAGTAAAAACCAAAGCCCTGTACTACAAACAGACAAACAGTATACAGACGGAAACATTGTGAAAGCAACATTATTTGCAATTGCCTGAAATTTATCAAGGTCTTGGTAATAAATCTAAAGTGTACAACACAAAACTACACTAAGACTATTGAGAAAATATATAAAGACAAATGCAGGAATCTACCACATTCAGGGATTGGACAATATATAAATATTGTCCAAATTGTTTGAGGGCTTTAACTAAATTACAGCCTGCACTTCAGTAAAAGTTGTTGTTGGGCTTCTTAACAATAGAAATTGGGCGTGTTATGCAGCAACTTTATCTGATGGTCTCCATATGAGATGTAGCCACATATCTGTGTTTGAATATGTGGTCTACAGCTGGTAGTACTTTGGTTCTTAACATTGCTAATGCTATGACCCTTTAATACAGTTCCTCATGTTGTGGTAACCCCAAACCATAAAAATGATTTTGTTGCTACTTCATAATTGTAATTTGCTCCTGTAATGTATTGCAAATATCTGATATACTGGGTATCTAATGTATGACCCCAGAAGGGTTGTGGCCCACAGACTGAGAACCACTGCTTTAGGCAGTAGGGTCTAGCCGAATGAAGTGGGTCAATGGGGGCTATGGTTAACATTTAGAGTGCAAATCTGTTTCCGGCTCACCCTGATTCCTATTTGGATGAGATATAAGCTGTCATAAACTTGGGCATCCAAGGAGCTGTCTGCCACCGTATCTTATCTGGCATGATGGACTGTGCCCCTCGCACCAGAAACTAAAATAAACCTTCCTTTCACTGAGTTGTTCTTTGACAGACAATTTGTCACAATAATAAGAAAATCAACTAATACAGGATTCACGTCTATAGTATGTAAGTAGATGCTACAAATCACTAAGAAAAAGACATGCCTCCTACTCAAAATAACTGGTCATAAGTATCTTTGTTTAGTGTCATTAGTTGCCATAAACTGTCATATTAAAACCATGATAAGATGTTACTATATACCAACTTGAATATTTTTTAAAAAGGCTAACAATTTAGTAAGATTCAGTGAGTATGTGCATATCTAAAGCGGCCCACCCTCTTCACCTGTCCTTAGAACAGGATTAGTTGTGCCTAAGGGAGTGGTGTGTGCTGGTAATAGAACACATCACTTATAAAAATTATTGGGCTGAGTTTGACCTGTGGACATCAGTTTGCCAGCCTCTCGCCTGCATAGATGCTTTTGTGTATACGTCTGTGAAAACCCATCTGTATACTTGAGATTTACACACGTTTCAAAATCACTTTATATTGCAATTCAGTAAGTTATAGTATTTAATAATATAATGAATCCAGGAGGCAATTACAAAAAAGTCAAAACCAAACCAAAAGGAAGCAGGCAGATTTGCTGTCTCTCTGTGACATGCCTCAGATTATCCCAAGCTGCAGCAATACCACAGGAACTGCAGCGTTCTACCTACACAAATGTTTCTTTTGGGGGGACATTATTATCCATTTCCTTCTTTATGGGGGAGAGTCCATTAAGAGACTCAAAACGGTGATTTCTCTTAATCAATTGCCTTCATTAAGTTTTATTATTAATGCCCACATTGAGTTCTTCTCCAAGTTATATCATTCTGCCTGTGTATAATTGAAACTCTAAAAACATCAATAGATACTTAGGATAGAAGCAATCTAAGAAACATTAAGCATCAATTCTACTGCTCCTTTAATTTTCAAATTCTCCTAGCCAGGATTGCTTCCTTCAGATGTAATTCATCTTGCCCAGGTCTACTCTCATTTCATCGTTAACATTTTCCAAAAAAGAGAAAACACACACACACACACACACGCACGCACACAGCGTATCTGACAAGAGAGCATTATTATTTCCTTACCAGATAGATGCTGAGACTAACTTGGGTTTGATTCTAAAGAAATCTGATTCTTTAACTAAGTGTAGCCTAGCCCAAGTCAAGCATTCCTCACTTCCTGTCACTTCTCTCCAATAACAACAAATGGCTTCCATGATTCATGTCATGGCAACTGTGATACTTCCTGTGCTTACACTTCCTGTCTCTGGCTCTTCCCCATTAGCCTATGGGCCTTTGAGAGCTGAGCACTGTGTCATGTTTCCTTTTGGTGTCTCTGGTGCCAAATGTAGTATTTCCTTGGCATTGAGTAAAGCTTAACAGATGTCTGCTGGATGTGGGAGTCAATCACTTTGAGTGATGGTTTTTCTTTCTCTTTTTTGATATATGGAATTTTCCAACATTTATTTTCCCATGGATTCAGTTCCATAATGAGGCAGTGTAGGGATATGGGGCATAGGAGGAGGTCTTTATGTGTTTGTGTGTATGTGCATGAACATGTGTGTATGTATGTGTGTATGTGCATGTGTGTGCGTGTGTGTGTGCATGTGCGTGTGCGTGTGTGTGTGTGTGTGTGTGTGTGTGTGTGTAGGAGAGAGAGAGAGAGAGAGAGAGAGAGAGAGAGAGAGAGAGAGAGAGAGAAAGAATATTCTAAGAAATAGTCTCTACTTACAGGCTACAAGTTCAGCTCCTTCTGGTGATTCAAGCAGCAAGAAAGGGTTTGAAATGACTGTCCTCTGAACTTTGTTCATTGTGGTATCAGGGAATCTTACTTATGTGCTTTTACATATTGGATAAGCACTGTACCACTGAGCTAGAACTCCAGTCCTGTCTCTGAATGTCTTAAGATTTTGCCCTCACTCCAGAATCCCCTTACATGAATGGCCAGATGATAAGAGATGTACATTTAATTGAGTGTAGCTGCCGACCAAAGGCTTGCGTATATAATTAAGAGGCAAAGCAGATATCTTTCCATACTCATTTCCAGGTATTCGTCGAAGAGTCCATAGGCATTCATTGGCTGAAGATTGTAGTCCTTTTCCCACTGTGGGAAATTTATTTTCCGTTCAGTCCCATGTTCTTGTCGGACTTTTCTTCTAGTCCACCAATTCTGAATTAACCTGGATGACAAGATCAGTTTTTCAGAAAATTATACTCGGTTGTTCCGAAGACCAATGAGAAAGTAATGAGAAAGGAAAGAGTAAGCATTTGGAACCACAGTTAAAAACCAGCTTCACTCAGGCAGGAAGATTTGGATTAGAGAGAATTCTGAATACCTGAAGCATTTCTATTAGCAAGTGGACAGAATAGCTGATGAGCTTATTTGATTTTCCATATGGTCTCATGTTCAGTTGGCTAGAAGCCTGAGAGCATCATGAGTTGACTTGGTACCAAGGCAACCCCTTGGACATTCAACAGTTAGAAGGTCTAGTTTACATGGCTTAACTTTGTCTTCATTTGCAATCATATCACATGGGTGATTCTGACCAGTATAGTCTGACTGGAGGGACCTAGCATATCTGAACACCACAACCAGCTTTCTCTCCTGGCATCCAGATGCCTGTACTTCCTTCCGAAAAGGCTCAAGCTTGCCATGGGCTCTGACTCCTGCGAGATGCATCTCACTCTGACACTTGAGGCTGAGTTGTCATCCCTCAGAAGCAGGCAGGAATGCATAATACAATATGAAAAGAGGTAGAGCAAATGTCAGAGGAGGCAGGTCTGTGAGCTGGAGCATTCCAGGAGAAAGTGACAAGGTTTTCGTATTTCCGGGAATGGAAATGCTAAAACAAAACTACACAGAATAAGGAAAAAAGAAGGGCAGCTATCATATGCTCTGCTTACCCCACAGCTCTGCTGTGGGTCTTGACTCATTAGTTGACATTTTGGTTAGATTCAATTAAATATCCCATAAAGTAAGATAGCATACTTCCATTTGTATGTTTAGTTTTTAAAAGTCTTATAGAAAACATTAGACACTTGGGGTGAGATTTTAAAACTTGGATCTAAGAACAGAAAATTGTTGGCCTTGCCTCCGACAGGACCCTAAGAGAAGGAGTTCCTCATTCAGCAAGTCCCAGGCACTTGTTTTAGCTGAACGGATCTCCTTGAGTCCTGGAGAGCTGTGTCCCTCCAGAGTCATGGAGCTGACATGGAAACCAACTGGTGTGGAATCCCAGCAGACACAGAAAGGCCACTATGTGTCCTTAAAGCCAAGCTGAGCAGAAGGAGCTACACAGCAAAGCTCATGGCCATTTTATGGTGATGACAAGTTTCTGCCCACTGTTATCAACCAGAAAACCTTATCACTGAGTGATAATAATCTCCTTTGAATCTCTGACATTATCTTCCTTTCTAACTTTCTTTTTTCTGTAGTCTGAACTTATAGTATTTTCTTTTTTAAAAATTAACATTCTGACTTTTCATGGAAATGGAATAAAGATCTTATGAATGATTAAATAGCCAAGGATTTGCAGTACTGGAACCAAAAAAGTAAAAGCCATCATTAAAGCATGGTAATACACACATCCGGAGAATGCACATGTATAGAGGTCTCATAAAGAATATTAAGTCACTTTTCTTTAAAGATGACCACTGGTAGGCCAACCAGGCTTCCACGCTCAAGAGTATTTGGGCAGCAAAATAAGCTTAAAATAAAAAAGAAGACACACAAATGTGTTTGGATGGGTAAGGATATCAGCAGGGGCCCGGGAGGACTTGGGAGAGGAGGGAGAAATGACTAAAAGTGGTTGAATGGCGTTCCCAAAAATTTGATAAAATAAAATAAAAAGAATGTTCACTTTAATTTGCATGAGTTGTGCTAAACCTAAAAGAGCCAATGTTTTTTATTTTTAATTAAAAATGTATTGTTGTCTTGTGCCTATGTGTATGTGCTGTATGTGCCATGGCGCTGCAGAGGTCAGAGGCCAACTTTGGGCCAGCTGTTTCTTGAAAATCTTTGAGTGAGTTTCAAGGGGATCCAATTCGTGTTGCCAGGCTTGGGTGGCAAAGGCCTTTCCCTGCTGAGCCATCTCACAAGGCCCCTTTACTGTTTCTATGACTGTCTTTGAGTCTGCATGTGAGATACTGGTTTAACTGTTGAGTCCATAGTGCTTACACTCAGCAATGTCCATCATGAGACACACTGCCCTTCCCAGAGATAGCTACGGTACTCACGGGTAGCCAAGTTCCATGAAGTTATTCCAGGTCTGCTTTAGCACCATTATAATACCCATCTGCATGCAGAGGTCAATAAGGCATCCACTAGGGTGGCACTGTAAGGCAAGCGAGCACAGAGATCCATCAGTCAACACGCCGAAGAGCGACCGGCTTCCACTCTGCACAGAGTTGCCTTAAGGCTGTTTAATGGGAATGAGGGGAGAGCACTCACCTCCTCTAGCCTCCACCTGTTTATCAATCTCAAGTAGGCACCTGGGTGTCCTGTAAATCTTCAACATAGAAGCAAGCATTAGCATTGTGTAGTCCAGGCTTTCAGTGAGTACTACATTCAACTTAGCATGCCCTCTAAAGTAAATGACGGGAGCCGTTAAGGGTCATGTCTGAAGGGATGAGGAAACCCTCTAGAATGGTCTTTACTTGAGCTTCCAAGGAACATTTCTGGTCGTCCTGCCCAGCTGCTGAGGGCAAGAGCCCATCCTTGCTGTTTCCTGTGTCTTCGAACATTTCAGCTGAACACCAAGTGCCCCGGCCTGAGTAAGCAGCAGTTATGTTCCTGCTTTCACCCACATTTGCTCTTTTTGAGTAACAGCAGTGTTGGTTTGGTTACTGTTATCATACTTAGCTTTAACAGCAGTTTCTTGCTGCTGAAGTAGCTAAACAACAAAAGAGAGGCCTCTCCTTCCATCTCAACCAGACTGGACTCATGGCCTTGCCCTGTTTCCCATCTGCTCAGATAGGATGGGTGGGTATCACGCACCATTACCATAAAACAGGATATCCTTCCCAAATTTTGATCTCTGCTGGGTTTCAGAAATCCAGAAAGCCTTGGCTTCTCGTTTCTACCCTCTTCCCTGTTGGGATGTCCTTCTGTGAAGTCAGGGACCTCGGCCCCACTGCAGCTTTTGTCTCTTTATGTCACCTACTAACACAGGTGTGACACCCACAGACTTGACACAGGTGAGTTGGAAGTCCCAAGCTTGCCACCCATTGTTTGCACACACAAATTATTTTCCTCTATTTATCTGTGTAATTGAAGAGGTACAGGTGCTTTCGAGGGGAGACTATTTTCCAGGAAGTGAGGTGGTTTTGCAGTTTGAGAAGGGAAAGGAGGCGCCTGATCCTCTCTTTCTACATTTTGCGTTGATCACCCTACAGGGTGGGCCCTGGCCAGGGGGCTCTGAGTGTTCCATTCCCACCAGGGCTGGGGCAGGGGTGGGGCGTGGAGAAATAGGCTTCTTACCTTCCGAGGAAGAATGCGATGTAAAAAGTGGAGCTGTTCAGATTGACAAACTGAAAAAGAAACATTTTCAAGGTAAAGCTGTTCTCCCACTCGGATTCTGTTCGAGGCTGTTCTGTGGGCAAAAGGGAGTAGGGTTTGAGAGGCTGGCCATGATCCTCTCCTACTTCCTGCTTTCCCCTCCACCCCCCACCAAGTCAGAGGGTCATCAGGAGGCACTGGAAGATCAGGCTTGCTGACAGTTGACATGCTACTGGACAGAGCAAGAGATAGATCTCTAAGTTAAAGATTAGTCTAAACAACAGTGTGGTCTCAAGAGACTATAGGTACTTCTTAAGGAAGGGGGCATCCAGAGTGTTCTGTGGTTACAGGGTATCTGGAGAGGCTGGATCAGAGACAGCCAGGCTGAAAGTACCTCCTTCTCAGCCCTGGCTCTCTGCAGTCTCTTTGTTTTGATCAAGTTTCTGCCAGTTCAGTAGGTCATACATAAATAGAGTCAGACCCCACTGTAAAGCTCCTAATGATTCTAGCTCCCAGATCTTATATCAAATCCCCAGACAGTGAGCATGTTTGACTCTCAGGGTTTAACCCTCATGTTCTATTTCTTTCATTCTCATAAAAAACCATAGGATGGCCTCATTTTTAGAACATTGCCCATATTTCAGCATCCATGGTGCACATCTGTGACCTTAGTCAGGGGTCAGCTCCAACCCCATCAGATTTTGGCTTCCATAGTGCAAATGTCCTTTGGACAGTCAGTATAGTGTAAACTAAAATATGGAGCCGGTTGCCCCAGAGATCAGGCCTCCAACTTAACGTCTCATGTCTGATGAATTTATCCTTCCTAAAGAGCTCAAGCAAGAATGTGTATTTAAGGCGATATCATTTCTTCTCAGCTTCCACATCCCCCAAGCGACTAATTGCACATTTAACATTTCACCCCATCAATTCCTGTTCTATGACTTAAACTCAAAATGCTCCCTGGGCACATAACTGAGAAGGGAAGAGGGGAGAAAGAATCTCAGACTTCGAATGACTGGAATCTCAGCCTTAGGACAAGGTTATGGTGCTGAGGAGGGAAGAAACACGAAACGCTTCTCAATGGATTTGATTTCACTCTGCAAACTGAGTTCCTAGTTACAGTGAGGTTGTCTCGGTTGTCAGCTGGCTGAATACACATTCATCTCAAATCATGACATGCTGGCCATTTTCTACCCAGTTGTCCTTGGACAATGGGCAATCCCCTCTCCCACAGTTGATCTCCTTCTTAGTAAAGGCATAGTCAAGGTGGACGATGTTAATGACATTAAAGGAGACAGGCAGAGAAAAATGGCCAGCTCTGTATAGGACACATCAACTCAATAAAAGGATTCAGTGGTAACAACTAGTCTACAAAAACTACTGGGAAATTTCTCCCCCTTAGATAAGCTATACACAGGAATATATTAAAGCAAGCTACCTGTGGGAACATGTGATTTTCTCATTGCCTGTATAACAGCCATTATCTCATTAATAAAATTGAAGGGATTTCTATAACTTGAAAAACATAGCTATGTACAGCTTATAGCTGGCTATCAGATTGTTCTGGTCAGTTCTGAGGCCAGAGAAATGTTTTTAGATACAATTTGTCTACATGAATGTATTTGTACAAATGTCAGTTATCATCACCCTGACTAAATTCCTGATTTAAAAGGTTACAAGTCTTCAAAATGACTAACTTTGAAAACTTGACACTTTTGCAGAGTTTTTTTTTTTTTTCTTTTCTATGTAGTCCCAGCATGTCTCAAACTCTTGAATTAAAATCATCCTGCTTTAGTCTCCTGAGCCCCCTGGTATTAGTAAAGTATGTCACTGTGCCTCGTGGAACCCCTCTATAATTCTAAAATGTGGGCAACATCTAACAAACGCTTTTTCAATGATCTTGGGTACTTCCTACATGTATACTTCTGTGTTGCTGTTTTCCATGCATATGTAAGGGAATATATCTGCTTTAAATGTCAGTGTCTTATTGGTAGAAAATATATTATTACTAGACACATTTAAATTGTCCTGCTGAAGGGAAAGAATCATGTGTAATTCTCAGTAAGGGGGGCATTTCCTTCTTTTTAAAATGCGATATTATTTTTATTAACTGAGAATTTTACATAGGTATTTAATATATTTTGATCATATTCATTGTCACCTCTCCCCCTAAGCCCCCCCAGATCACCTCATCCTCCTTATCTCAACCTTACGTTCTCTTTGGTTGAAAGTAATCCACTGAGTCCATCTTGCGTTGCTCATAAACTCATGGGTGTGGCGCCACCAACTGGAGAGTGGCTGGCCTACAGGGGCCACAGTGGGGCTGGCCTTTCCCCAGCACATTCTGAGAAGGGAGGCTCTAAAGCTTTCTGGATCCCTGGACTGCAGAAGAAGACCTTCACTTACCCAGATTTGTCAGAAGGAGTGCGACTTTTTCATAGAGCTGTAAAATAAATTCCATACTTTTAACAAACGAACTCTAGATATTCTAAAGCCTATAATTATAAAGAACATAGGCAATCAAGTTGGGAGTGAAACTTATTTTCTTCATGTTTCAAACAATGGGGAACATTCTCAGCAACAGGACACTTTCAGGGATAATCAGGACGGTGCAAGGGCTTGCTTTATGGTTTTAAAAAATCTTGCTTCTTGGGCTTAATAATTCTGTGGCAACAAGACTCAATGCCACTAATTACCAGTTTCCTGAGTGAGGCTGATCCTTCGTTACATTCCTGAGTTGGCAACTGAATGCAAGACTCTCTCATCGGTTTCTAAGGTGAGCCTCTGTCTTCTTGCTGTTATGGAATTCTGTGAGTTCTCTATTACAGCACCATACATGCTGGGTTGAGCAAGAGTTGTGGGAGACTCCCAGAGAATGTGGTTCTATCTCTCCATTCCTGCACTGAATACATCCTTGATTCACCTAGCTATCTGGTTGACTGATGGTCCTCACAGGGAGTGTATGTGTGTGTGTGTGTGTGTGTGTGTGTGTGTGGTCACAACTATCAGGAAAATACAACTATCAGAGATTTTTCCAGAGAACATATAAAGTGAAAGAATAAAACTGCTTTCTCTAAAAAGAAATATGATGAATGAAAATGAAAATTAGATTAATAGACTAAACAATATGAAAACTAAGATTACACAGATTGGAGTACTTTTTTTCTTTTCTTTTATTGGATATTTTCTTTATTTGATTGGAGTACTTAAAACATATTGTTTAAAATTCCCTAGGCGGGATACCAGCATTCTCACCCCTCCTTCAGACCACTGCGCCCTTACATATAGGTGGGATGAGCTTGGAATTATTGATATTCATGCCTTTCCTAATTTCGGAATTGTCTTCCCCAGGATTTTTGCTTATTGTAGAGCCAAGTGAAACACGTAGATTGCATGACTCAAAATATTCAGTTATGGCTACTTACTCTGGTAAGGCAAATAGTTTTTCTACACAAAGATATGATTACTAAAGCCTTAAGCTTAACATTTGCGTACAGAAACTCCAGACTCACAGAGTCCAATGTTAAAAGAGGTTTGTATAATTACAGCAAGAAATTATATGATGTTGATTAGTCATATTCTTTTGACCATAAAAACAAAATCCCTGTAAACAAGAGATTAGAATGGGTGCTCTAGTAAAACTTATTTTAGTGTTATGAAGCATGTTATCATTAAAATGACTTAATTATGTAATTGTCAATGGTTATTCAATTTGGTAAAATGCCTTCCTGAAAAGTCTAATTTTGGTTCTCAGTTTATTCTTTATTTCTTTCACATAATGCACCCTTGTTCAAATGGATACATTTGTAACACTTATCTCAAAGGTGTCTAGAGCTTGTGATAATGCCAGTCACCTGGGTCTGAACACTGAGAAAACCCGCAGTTGAAAAATAACAATGGCATGAAGACATGATTTGTATTAGCTTTTTGAAAAATAAAGTATACAGAGACAAGAGAAGGATCCATGGTATCAATGAACACACACATACACACACACACACACACACACACACACACACACACACACAAATACACTGGGGGTGGGGGGAGGAAGGAAGGAAGGAAGGAGGGAGAAAGAAAAGGAGGGAGAGATAAGAGAAAAGCAAGAGACTTTGGCTATAAATCAGGAAAAGGCACATCTACAGAGAGAAACTAATTGTTAAGCAAGGGATCCTTCAAGGAGTGGTTTGTATAAAATGGCTGATTTCTTATCGGGCCATTGAGATAATAAAAACATAGATGGTTTATTCCGATAAAGTCAGCAGGAAAATATTAGTTTCCAAACGTATTGAAACAAATTATTTTCCCCTGTCTGATTCAATCCTTTATCATTATATAATGGAATTCCTTATCTTTTTACTACTTGTAATCTAACATCCACTTTATTTAATAAGGGCAGGACTAGTTCTGCTTCTTTTTGGATCCCATTTGGATGAAATATCTAATACTGTGTTTTGTAGAAAACATATAGTTGGATCATTATGTTATTTTGTCACTCTTTTAATTGGAGATCCATAGGTTTTGTTTTTCTTTAGCCATTTTATAACTTTATTTTTCAATTTTAGGGCACATACCGTAAATTATGGTTGTTAATATCTGTAACTGATACAATGCTTTTAGATTTTAAGGTCATTTCCAAAACAAGATAGCTATAAATACTTCTAATTGGACATATCAGTCTAATCAATGCTTGTGAATTTCTTCTAATTTAAGTAATATTTCTGATTTACTATATTTTTGTATTAACATTGTGTTTACTGCTTTTATAGCATGATGAAATGTATGGTTCACATATGGATGAATAGAAAGGATTATCATAACCTTTACTCTTCTATCTTGTTGGTCTACTTAGTGTGCAAGCATGGTTTTGTGATGCCATTTGGTCACTAGAGAAGTAGAGCTGAAACAGTGTGATAGAGAGAAAAATGCCTGTCCTCTTCATTCTTCTTTGAAATTATTATTACTTTTTAATCTATCTATCTATCTATCCATCCGTCTTTATCATCTATCTAACTTCTATCATCTTTCTATCATCTGTCTGTCTGTCTGTCTATCCATCCATCCATCCATCCATCCATCCATCCATCCATCCATCCATCCATCCATCTATCTTTATCATCTATCTAACTTCTATCATCTATCTATCATCTATCTGTCTGTCTATCTGTCTATCTATCTATCTATCTATCTATCTATCTATCTATCTATCTATCTATCTGGATTTTCAAGACAGGGTTACTCTGTGTAGCCCTGGCTATCCTGGAACTCACTCTGTAGACCAGGCTGGCCTCAAACTCAGAAATCCACCTGCCTCTGCCTCCCAAGTGCTGGGATTAAAGGTGTGGGTCACCACCACTCTGGTTTTTTTTTGTCTTGATTTGTTTTGTTTTTTGTGAAACTATTTTTTAAGACACTGAATAAAGTGCAAATCAGTAAACACATTTAATTAGCCATCCAGAGGCATCAGAGTGTTAGGGTCAGAGAAGTTAGTAAAACAATATGAATTCTAATTTTAAGCACATACTACACAAAGTAAACACACATCGCAAGATCTTGAAAATAAGCATCACATATAAACTTGCTTCTTTAGTTAAGATTAGACAAATCTAGTAAACAGTCAGAAACAGAATATATTATTTAAAATAATAACACAAAGTTTCTAATAATATGAAAAACAATCTATCCCTTACGGATTTAATAAAAAGGTGTTAATAATTAACATCCAAATGCTGATTTTTTTTTTTTAATTCTGAAAACCCATACTGGCCAAAAATTTGAGTAGTCCAAACCAATTTAGATAGCTGTTAAAAAATAACTATATTGCTGGGTCACAAGAAGTATCTTAAATTGAGTATTTTCAGAAGTCGATATAGAATTTAGTTTTGCAATGCTCTCAGCTGTGCAAGGCAGTGTTCCAGCCATTAGCTGGCCATCCATCATGCTGTGATTGCTTCCAAAGGTCTTAAATTATTATGTTTTTATATTCTGATGAAATCGGTTCCAAACTACATTACACACTTGACTACTTTCATAATGGAACTCACGAAGCTTCAGGGCAAACTACAGGAGAGGAAATGTGGTGCTGGGAAGGGAGAGAGGGCTGAGGAGGGAAGGGCGATTGTCCACCAAGCAAGAGTCCTAGATGAGTTCTTGTGTTCTCCTTCCCTCCTTCCCTCCTTCCTTCCTTCTTCCCTCCCTCCTTCCTCTCCCCCCCTTCTCTTGCTATGGCTTGCCCTTGCTTCTTCTCACCAGTGTTTTTTTACTTAATAAACTTATGCTATTTTAATTTGAAAGTGGCTGGGAAATCAGAACACCAAAAGTGTTCATATTGCACCTAAAATAAAACTATATCCTGCGAGGGAATCCTCTGGCTAACACACCTCAGTTTTAAGTGTGTGGAAATTTTGATTAGGATGAAACTTTGTTAGGACGTGTATCAATAGGTTTATGGCTTAGCTCTCATCACACAGTTGCTGTTTTTTAATTTCAGCAACTAGATATTTTGCCCACTCCATATACCCTCTTTTTAAACTTCAGTTTACTTCTTTTCTGGGCTGTCTTCAGCTGCATGAAGTATTGCTCTGACAATGGCCCCTGCTCTGTACACAGGGACAAATACAATGTACTTATAGCTCTAATGTGTAGTCCTTTATTTCTTAAGGAGGTGTATAAATAAGATTATTATTTATTATTATTAGTGTTGGGGATAGACCTCAGGGTTCTGTGCAAGTCCAATATATATTGCACTACTGTGTTACATCTCTAGACAATAATAATAATAATAATAATAATAATAATAATAATAATAATAATAATTTTTTTTGAGATAGGACACTGACTGAGATAGCCCAGGCTAACTTTAAACTCATTACGTAGTTGAGTCTGGTCTTAAACTCCTGATCCTGCCCCTGGCTCGTAAGTGCTGGGTGTACAGCTGGTTACCATTGCATCCAGTGTATACAGTTCCAGGGACTGGATCCAAGGCTTTATGCATGCAAGGCAAACACTCAGACAACTGAGCCGCATCTCCCAACTAAGTTAAATTTTTGATAAACATTGAAATGAAAAAGACATTGGTTAAGAATACAGTAAGCATGCATTCATTGTATCCCATGTAGACCCAGGAATTTTCAAAGCTCTGGTGTTTGGTTAAGTTACTATAAGTCACCCTCCTTCTGAACTGGAAGTCATGGGGCATCAAGGAATGCCAAACAGTCGATTTTCAGGCTTCATGTGATGAAGTGCCCATGACGTCGTCAATCAAAACAATTAGCAGTTGCTGTTCTTCTATTTTTTTTT
Source organism: Uromys caudimaculatus (assembly GCA_028551405.1). Taxonomy (NCBI): domain Eukaryota; kingdom Metazoa; phylum Chordata; class Mammalia; order Rodentia; family Muridae; genus Uromys; species Uromys caudimaculatus. Next base: position 92,589,937 of record CM052707.1, on the reverse strand, counting down.
AACCATATCTGATTTTGAAACTTCATTTTCTAAAATAGGAAATTATGATTTTAAAATTATGAGCAATGGGTAATTTGTGTTTCATTAGCTCAGTGATTCCTAGTTTAAGTTATTTATTATTGGGTAGATGGAATTTTCTTGGGAATTACACAGGGTTTATTGGTTATGGAACTTAGATTTTTTTTCAGAGTTCTGTTAGTAGGTTGGATTTCTTTTTTTTTCATTTTTAAAAAATATGGTTTCTAATTGAAACAGAGTCATACAAGTTTCTCTTCTCTTTGTCCTGCATCCATCCCCTCCCAGTGCTCTTCCTTGAACTCCTCCAAAGCATCCCCATTCTTAAGTTGAAAGCCTCTTTCTCTTTATTATTGTTGTACATATATGCATGTATGTGTATGCACAAATACATATAAATACCACCTGCTGGGTCTGTTTTATTCATAACAACCTAAAATGTATCCCCATGCTTATAGCAAGATTCTGTTCCTTGGTCTTTAAAAAGTCTTAGTCAGTTTCTAGAGATGTTAGTATTTCGACATGATGATATTAAGTATGACTATACTTAAGAGACCATTCACATGAGCATGACAGAACAGCAATTATTTGGACATCTAATTCTTGCCTGACACCTCTCAGCACATATATTACCTTGATTGTTTCCTACCACAAACCTCTAAGGTCAGTATTTTTATGTCCATCTGACCTCAAAGCCTACCCTTGTTAGTTATTATTTTTCTGTTGTACAAATGACAATAATTTACTGAATGCCAGCAATGTGTCATGTGCTGCTCCCGACACGAAGGCATAACTATAGTAAAAATAAGCCAAAGAGAGAAAGGGCCATGCTCTTATGGACCGATGTACTGCGGAGAAGATAAGATAGTAAATGGAGTCAGAAGTATAACAGGAGCTGAGAAATGAATAGTACAGAGAAAAATAAAACAGGCATGGAGACAGGGGATCGTCAGAGGGCGGGAGCAAGGTGCAATTTGGAACCCATGATGGGAAACCTTTATTAAAGAAGTAATACTTGAACAAAGAGCAGAGGAAGGTGAGAGGGTCTGGTACGCAGACCCTGGGGAAGGGAAGTGGGGAGGGTGCACTCGGGGGGGAGCTAACAGCAAGAAAATATGAACACATGAATTTTTACTTTGAGCAAGAGAAAAGCCATGAACCCTTAAACCTTCAGAGGCGCTACATGACCGACCTGCATGCCTCATGTCCCATGTGGTTTCAGCATTGAGCCGAGATTGAAGGGAGCTGACCTAGAGGCTAGGAGACCAGTTACAAAGCCGCGGAGATGACCCAGGTAAGAGGTGCTGGAGGCTTGGTTCCGGGATGTGTGAAAAGTCGTCACATTCTGCCTTTGAACTTTGACCCTCATGTCTCAGCCTTATCAGTGCTGAAACTACATATTCGTGACCCCATACCTAGGGTAGGTACATGTGGATGGCCTGGGAGACGGATGTATGAAGGATAATGCTAGATTTACTTTAGTTTGAACAGCTAAGAGGGAGGCTATGGGAGGAACTGATCCTTAAGGGAAGATGGGGAGAAGGCAGGGCCTTGCAAGTTGGCTCAGCAGGTAAAGGCACTGATATCCAACTCTAATTACTTTAGACACATCCCTGGTTCTCACATGGTGGAAGAAAATAACCAACTCCTCAAAGTGGCCCACTGATTTCCACATGCATACTGTATTCTGCATACGAATGCATGTGGGCACACGCACACATAAATAAATAAGCAAGTATAAAAAAGCACTTAAAATGAAAGCATTCGAGATTGCTTAGCAGGCAGTTTTGCATGTAAATCTGAGGTTCTGAGGAGAGATCTGGCCTGAAGTATGTAATGGCAAGAAGTCTGAACTCAACACAAGCAGCATGTATCACTCTGACCTTTTCCTTATGTGGCTATCTCAAAGAATGCTTTGGGATACTGTCTGCTCTCCCTTATTCTGAATGAAGGAGGACGGGCATCAATGCTGCTGAGCTCCATTACAGCATCTGAGCTGGATTTTCCAAACGTATTCTTAAAATTTCACCAATGGGAAAATAAGTGTTGTCTTATGGACTAAACAAGGGAAATGAGGTCCAGGGAGGTCTCTGCCTTGTGCAGAGAGTCCTGGAACCTAGATCTGAATCAAGTCTTTTAAATACCTGGACTTACATGTCAGGCTACCGGTGCTTATCACAGGCCCTCTGCCTTGACTGTCTCTTTAGAAACAAGAAAAGCATCCCAGCAGCCCACGAGTTCCCCCCTTTGGCTTGTCTCTCACTTACCACGTTCAGCAGCATAATGATACAAAAGTTGATGCATACTGCAGTCCCTGTGGTTGCAACCTGAGAGTTATTTCTGATCAATGCCCACTTAAAGGCGGCGAAAGTGCTCACGGTCACCACCCGGTAAATGACAATCCCGAACACAGCGGCAATCACCACGCAGATCTGCAAGGAAGATGGAATGAACCCAGTATGACCGTAGGGCCAGATTTCGGGAAGCAGATTTTCATTCTGAGAGAATGAGAAATCCAGTGGTGGTGTTGCTTCTTCCAGACCGCCCCCCACGAGAATGCACTTTTCATCCTAGAGAGCACTTTCTCTGTCTGGGTTTTCTGATCAAATAGAAGAAAACCACACTGCTTGAAAGCTGAAGATCTGCCCATGGGTGGAAATAACACTTTTTAAAGCAGAATGATTGAGTGATAAGATCAACACATATTAATTATAGAAGTCTTGGCACGCTTCTGATTACAGCAGTTTGTTTCCTATTCTTATTATTCTAGGGCATAAGTAAGGACCTCTGTTGTTCTGCAAGATTCCTTGCGGACCCACAAGGCACCATTCTCTCTACTCTCTGGGGACCCTGGGCATTTACATTTTTTGTAAAGAATATTTATCTATGTACTTATCCATTATTTGGTGTGTGTGTGTGTGTGTGTGTGTGTGTGTATGTGTGTGTGTGCGCGCGCGCGCGCACGCATGCATGCCCACGCAGGTGTGAGTGTGTGCTCACATGCATGCACGCCTGTGAGCACACGTATGCACTCATGGGCACGAATGTCATGGTACACGTATGCAGGTCAGAGAACAACCTATAGGTCAGTTCGCTCCTTCCACCATGTGGAGTCCAGGTATCAAACTCAGGTTGTTAAACATAACAAGCAGCTGTATCTGCTGAAACATCATGCCAACCCACAACTCTTCTTGCTCCAAATGAGTTAAGCATTCTCAATCTTCAAGATTATTTTGTCTATAACACCCACGTACCCACCAACGTGTACACGAGTGTGCGCGCACACACACACCCCTACACATACCTGCATATAGCCCAGTGAACCCTCCCCAGCCCTCTTTACTTCTCAGCCTGGGAACGACTGAGAACTGAACCCTTCCTGAGCACCAGCCCATTCCTTTGGCTACTAGAGCATGGCCCATGCACTAAATGGTAACATCGTCTCTCAGGATGCTACTTCTCATTTCTAAGAAGCTGCTTCATTGCTGTCCATTTCCCCCATTAGCAATTAAAGCCCAGAAGACAGGGGCAGTATCAGTATACTCCTGCTATGTGTGTTGAATAAACCAACTATGCAATAGACATGTAATATCTTACTATTAGATGCATACACAGACTGAAGCATCTCTTGTTGAAGCATGGTAGTTGGGAATAGTTTATAGTATATCTTCTATCTCTATAAATAATAGAATCTGATACTCCAAACAGTTTTTGAACTTTTATTCTGTGATTCCTAATAGAGACCATGGCCCATTTAATTATTTAAAGCTGGATTTTAAATCTAGTTCCCACAGTAATCTCTATTGACTTATAGATTCCTTTCCTTACAGTTTTCTTATGTGAACTTTGTTTTCTGCTCACTTCTGGTGTGAATTATACAAAAAAAAAAAAAAAAACTGGAGTATGAGTCTTAGCTAAGACTGGTCAGAATGATAGTAACACAGTAGTAGTTAAACAAATATTTTAATCCTAGAGCTATTGATGGGGAAACAAAGTCTACACTGAAGGCCATCCATGATAGAAATATGACGGAAGGATAACCCAGTGGATTAGTGCCAAAGAACAGGGCATGGCTATGCTACTAGTCAATAGTGTGACTTCACTGCAGCCTCAACCTCCTGTAGGACAGGAAAACCTAATCTATATATCTAGTTCTTATGTGAGAGATAAGTCAGTAAATACAAGTGTGTATATAAAAGGCAAAGCATGGCACAATTGCTTGCAAGTGGCACCTGAAGAAGACTGTGGGCTTGAGTCTCTTTGCTATCTGCTCCTCCTTTTAACTCTGTATCTCTTCGCTGGCTAAAAGGAGTGGATCGCCTTGGTTTGTGGAATCATTGCCCTAAATATTGTCTCAAGTTTTTGTTCCGTTCAATAAAGCACAGTGGGACAAGGCAGGAGGGACGGGTAGACGTATGAGCAGACCCAGGGGGATCCCTTACCCTTATGGAATCCTAGCCGCTGTTACATGGCAATAGCAATACCACTTCTGACCAGCAAATGCAGCAATGAGTGTACTATTTGAAAGTGTTTTAATAACTGTGCAAGTAACCTGGAGGCATGATGTACCTTATAAAACTAAAGAGATTTTTAAAGAAAAGTTTCAAACCATGAAGAATATTCCTGATGCAGAAACGATAAGTCTGCTGCATTTATCAGTAAATGCTTGATAAGGTTCTGGCTTTCCCGAAATGGGATTCATCCGCTCTTTCTTGGAATACTTGGCTTCAAACTGGGGTCGTACTTCTTCCTGAAAGACAAGCAGACATATCTTTATGTGCTGGAGATATACAATAAGGATGATTCTTCTTATCTCATCATAAAACGGAGTCCATAGCTGCCACACTGATCAGCCAGTCAAGGAAGCAGGCTTGGAGACACAGGCTTAAACATTTGGAACTTGATTGCTTGAAGAATATCCATTAATATGGTGATCACCATGCATTATCATCAAAATTGATGTAACTTAGACTAACAGTTACAGTTTTCTGTTACCATATTAAACTCTGCCTGAAGAAGCGGTGACAGTTCAAACTGACCACCTGTTCTATACCTAGTGTTTTAGAACAGCTAAGAAATTGTCATGCTTATTATCAGGAAATGGCATGGGCAGTAGAACAAAGAAGTCTTCTGAAGAGACAAATGTGCCATTCTTAGCTTTCCTTTTTAACCTAAAATAGGTTTTAAAAAATCATTTATTTATCTTTATTTTATGTACATTGGTGTTCTGCCTGCAGGTATGTCTGTGTGAAGGTGTCAGATCCCCTGAAAATGGAATTACAGACAGCTATGAACTGCCATGTGGGTGCTGGAAATCGAACCTGAGTCCTCTGGCAGAGCAGCTAGTGTTTTTCACCCCTGAGCCATGTCTCTAGCCCTAGTTTTAGTTTTTGTGTGCCCTAGGTTTAGGTAACTAAAATCTGTGGTGAATTTACATTTTGATACACCCTTATGGGGGGTGTTCACCTTTACTCAATAGATGCTAAATGCATTCTTAATTGTCTAAACTCCTTCCAAATGTTGCCGTGTATAGACTTCCTCAATCTCAAGACAACCTGACGTTTTTGTTTTGCTTTGCTGAGCCTTATCCCAGTGTGACTACTTGACAACTATAAGGCAATTATGGGATTAGGAAAAAGATAATCAGCAAAAGAACACACTAGAGTGCTTCTGGTTAATTAAGAACATGCTCTACTCAAGCAAACTAGAAAAGGATGGAAAATGAGCAAAACTGGGTAGGCTGGAGATTAAGTCCATGTGCACAAAGTGCTCTGATGAAGACAGAAGGTGAAGGAGACAGAAGGAAATTATGGAGAATGGAGAATAGTCCTAGCTTGAGACTAGTCATGTGCTGTAAGGAGACACAGTTCCAAATATGCTTGGCTTCTTTTATGCTATTTCAGACAGTATAACTTGAGGATACAGAGAGATCCTGGCTCTTCTGTTTCCTTGGGAAACTCTCAGGATACAGATGTAAGGGCTGCCCCTCATGGACTCCTTTTTGGCCTAGACAGTGCCTCCAAACCCAGAAAACCATTCTCTGAAGAATGTTTATGAAATGTAAGAGTGATGTCTTTCAGAATAATAAGAATTACTGAAGGACCCCAATGCCATGCATGAGATCCCTGTTGTACATCCTAAATAGACACAACACAACAAAAAGGAACTACACCATAAAATAAATGAACCCACACATGGGAATAAGAAGAAAACCTGTCAAAATGATCTCCCTTGTCAAGCCAATCATGGGGCTCACATTTTTTATAATATATGTTTCTAAAAGCCTTGTGTTAATATAAAGAAACACACACACACATATCTCTAGAAAAGAAAACACCTATAGAAGATTTGAAAAGAATCTATGTTTTAGATTATGTGATTACCAGGCCTAGCAAGGCTCTTATGATTTGGGACATAGGAGACCTAAGAGAACATAAGGCTAAGGGAAGATGGTTGAGGCCCAGATTAAGTAGGGTCCAATGGAAGGATGTGGTAGCCAAGTTTAGCATGAACAAATGGGTCAAGAAAAGACAATCAGAGTCAGGCACAAATTAGGCAAGGACACAATTTATTGACCTAGAAGAGGGAATGGGGCCAAAAGTGGTTGAAGAGAGTATTGGCAATGTGGATTTCAAAGGGCTGAGCTTGCCCTCTGTGGCAGCTTGGTCTACAGCTGACCCCACATGTATCCACATCACCAGTGAAGCTACCTGGAATGGCTTCTTCTCGGTATTTAACCCTTGATGTAATTTTGAGCTTGTACATATCTGGGGGCTGCTGTTGCTATAGTAATTCTCTAAGGAGAGGTGTTTTTCATGTGCCTACTGATAGTAGATGAACAACTGCCTTCTACTAAGGTACAGACAATGAATCGTAGGTAAGGATTGTCCTGCCGAATCCCACACGACTCTATCTACTACAGGAACGTTAGAGGAATTCATGGAATTTTAATTCACTAGCGTGTCAGAATGGAACTCGAATCTAGCTGTTTGACAGAGTGTTGCCAAATGACACTGGACTTTCTCAACCTCCTCCCCATGGTAAAGCTTTCTGATATAACCCAGGTTGGCTTTGACTTGAGGTCCTCTTGCCTTAACTTCCCAGATGCTAGGGTCATCGGCATGTCACTCAGATCTTCCTTATACAACTTGAAACTCCTTTCAAGGACAGGTATTGAAAATGAAGTCTGAATAATCTGACTTCTGTCATCTAGGGCGGGTGACAACTCAAGGACTGTAGTTTTTGGTGGCCTGTGCTATAAGATGACATTCTGAATAAGTGACACAGGCCTGGCATGTGATATAAGATTATGTGACATAAGTGATATAGACATGGCTCGTGATATAAGATACTCTTAGGTAAGTGACACTCTGAGGTAAGTGACTGACACAGACCTCCTCTTCTTCCCAGTCAATCAGATCCCAATCATAAGCAATCACCGCTCGACGTCTCTTCCAGAATTCCAGGAAAACGGTGGCTGGAACAAATAGAGAACAAAGGTACTTTCAAACAAAAAGCCATATTATTTTCAATGAGTAATGAAGGCAATGCAGAGAACAGCGATTGTTTGGATCTCCCTCCCTTTTAAATCAGAATTTACAACTCAACATCATTTAATAATAATAAAAAAAAAAGTCTGAGAATTACTAAACGCGAGTCAAGTATAATGAAAATTAGAGATTTTGCCTAGAATTAAATTAAGATGTCTTGCAGGCTGGAGTAGAATAGATTTAACAGAGACAGAGCCCTTGGGATAAATAATACAGGAAGCTTCCTTACCAACTTCTTGTCTACTGCTATGGTATTTATTTTTTAAATATATAAGGCAGCTAGGAGCAGAAAAACAAAACCTAAACTCTGCTGCCTACCTTTGATGGACAGTAAATTTCTTGCTCCCAAATCCTCTTCAGAGAAAAGTATACAAAACATTTTAAATATATATATATATAATATAAATATCTTAGCTGGGCATGGTGGTGCATGCCATTAACCTGGGAGACAGAGGTAGGAGAATCTCTGTGAGTGCAAGGCCACTCTGGTCTACATAGTGAATTCCAGGACAGCCAATTCTATATAGAGAAATCCTGTCCCAAAAATAGAAGACAATACAAATCCTTTTGTCATAAGGATATTAAAGTGTGATTTAAAAACATGTGGTTACAGCTCTTGGATGCTTTTCCCATCAACATCATTAAATTATAGCAATGTTTAAAACTTAACTACACTTCTCCTTTGTCTGGCAAAAGTTATAACTGCCACTCCCACTATTCTACTGAATAGTCATCACAGCAAGGATTACCAGCCATTCTCTGAGATACTTTCCTGGTGCACAGCAAAAGAATTGTTGCTGGGAGCATGTTACTTAACTACACTTCATAGGGTAGGGCTGTCCACGCCAGACTGGAACGGTCACTTCCATGAGAGAAATTATGCCTTTCTATGTTACAGAATGATGCTAGATGTTTGAATTAGAATGGTCTACTCTTATTTTACTGAATGTAGACATTTTACCCTGGGGAAAATAAGTAAGTTTCATAAGATGGCTGGGATATTGCTTTGACAGCAAGAAGATGTAGCTGCCTGTATTTTATTTCCCTTATGGATATTAATCTCAAGCTATATACCCAAAACTTTATTAATTTTACTTATATAATTTTACTTATGAAAGAGGGTTTTTCATTTTTCTCTCCCCTTTCTTTACCCTCATCCCAACTTTGTACTATTACCTAATCTTCCCACAGTGAGGTTCACATGAGGCATTAGCCTCAATTCCAAATAGTAATCCTTTTATGACATTGACACTGTCTTAGTCAGGGTTTCTATTCCTACACAAACATCATGACCAAGAAGCAAGTAGGGGAGGAAAGGATTTATTCAGCTTACTCTTCCATGTTGTGTTCATCACTAAAGGAAGTCAGGACTGGAACTCAAGCATGTCAGGAAGCAGGAGATGATGCAGAGGCCATGGAGGGATGTTTCTTACTGGCTTGCTTCCCCTGGCTTGCTCAGCTTGCTTTCTTATAGAACCCATGACTACCAGCCCCGGGATGGCACCACCCACAAGGGGCTCTCCCCCCTTGATCACTAATTGAGAAAATGCCTTACAGTTGGATCTCATGGAGGCATTTCCTCAACTGAAGCTCCTTTTTCTGTGATAACTTCAGCTTGTGTCAAGTTGACACACAAAATCAGCCAGTACAGACACATTAGGAAAATATGAGACATCTCTCTTCTTAGCATAGGTAGGAATAGGTAGATTGATATTCAAATATAGTAATCTCCTCTTGTCTGTGGGGTATATATTCCAACACCTCCACAGATGCCTGCGATTGTGTATGTAGTCTATGTTTTTTTTAAATTATTTGGCCTTACTGTAGATATTAGCAACCCCAACACTCACTTCTTATTTCCTTATTAAGCAGAGAATTTCTATATTTTTACTTTAGGAAGCATTTTACAACAACTATCTGACATATACAAATGAACAACATTGGTATTCTTGAGCTTCAGGTGCATTAAGACCATTCCTAAGAAAAGCAACTTTAACATGAGCCCTGTGACACTGTGACAGTTGATCTGATCCTGTGAGATCAGAGATCGCATCTCACAGTGACTAGTAGATGGGTAGCATATACAATGTGGATACTCTGGATGGAGTCGGAACAATCTATATACTGGAAAGATGAAGGACATATGTGTAAGATTTCACCATGTAGTTCAGAACAATGTACAATTTAAATCATAACTGATTTTTGAAATTTTATATTCATTATTATTAGACCATGGTTGACCAGAGTAACTGAAATAGAAAGCAAACAAATAGAACCAAACGAATGACACCTAAGGCAATATTGTGCCAGAACACTTTTTGGCTTAGTATCACATACAGTTGAGAAGACAGATTTAGGAAGCGCATAAAGGACACTCAGTGTTCAGGATATACACTATGCTTACTTATTTTCTCAAGTAGAACAGTCACTATCAATTTCAAATAAATTTGTAACAGGCTGTTACAAATTTTACCAAGGCCATTTATTACATTTATTTATTGAAATTAGACATGCCTATAATCTACATGATCATTGTAGATTATGATCCTTGTGTGCCCCACCCCCTAAATGAAGAGAGAAGATGGAGCCACATGGATAGAAGGAACCTAGCCATTCATTGTACGGATCCTCCTGAGGGTCAGCTGGTGGGGTTTGTGGATGATAGCAGTTGACTTGTACTTGTTTCTGCAAACAGGAAGAAAGAATACACTCACTGGTCCCCAGTTAGAGATGCTGAGGAAAACACTTTCCTCTTAGACTCTCTCTGCAGCTCCACGCCATACTCCTTAACCAACACACAGCTATGAAAAGATAGAGTCGAAATTTGGTCCTGATGTGTCACTGGTGTTTTAATTACCAGGTCACACTTTAATTCAAACTAAAATTGCATTTCTATTGAAATGAAAAGACCCTAAAAGAAAAGAAGTGCAGTTTTCCAATTATTTTGGGGTACTATGCTGAAATAGTTGTAAGTATGAAGGGTTATGTTCCAGGCCTATAGGCTCAGTGGGTGAATTCGGAATTTACTTGTATCCTCTATGTAGATCTCTAATTTTCTTAGAGGGGGCCCAGAAAAACCCACACTTATTCTAAAAGCTGCAGGGATACAATGCTACATTTTCCCCTACTGATAACATAATTGGTTTTGAAAGGCCTATTGGACTCTTTATCTTTAAAATGTCTGTGCAGGAATGCCAAGAGAAAAATTATGCGGATTGCTAGAAAATAAATGTAAAAATATTTGAAAAATTAAAAGACTTAAAGATCTGATGGTGTAACTCCCCCTCAACTTGTCAAAGGTTTGTGTTCCACTTATTTGAGTTAAAAACAAGAAAAAGGCCTGATAAAGTGGGCAGTGTGCATGGAAAGGAAGAGAGGATTCTTACTTCAGAATGATGACCTAGCCCTTGGTGACCCAAAGCATCTTCAGAAACCTACTTAAGATAATTTTCTTGAGGTTCTGGATTTGATTCTCAGGGACAAACTATTAATAAAAATTCATTCTTATTTTCTAGGAAATATAGACTGGATTACTTCACATATACAACTAACTTTTCCACCAATACTAATGTCTTTTTAAACATGAAATTAGTAATATTCACAGATTTCATTTTTACCAGTCCTTCATAACTCTCTGAGAATCTTTGCCTGGACAAGATGTGGAGAACTAGAACATAACATGAGAAAGAGAGACACAAGACCATTTCCTGAGAGCTTAAATTGTAAAACACAGACACACACAGACATACACAAACACACACACACACACACACACACACACACACACACACACACACACACACACACACAGTAACTTAGCTAAGAATCATAAACTCGTGGCTAAGAAGGGAACAGAGTACAAAACAGTAGAGAGACAACAAAGTCACTTAAGAGGAAGCTAGGGATTGGAACAAAGGAGGTGTGTATACACCAGTCGAGGTGGCAGACATGTCTCAGTTCCCACTGGTTCCCACTGACTGTATTATAGAAAAATGGCTGACAATTTTCAAGAGAAAAAATCTTCATGAAAACCATATCAGCATCCAAAAATAGTAAATATTGTTATCAAAGAACCCCAACAGCATATTTTTATAGTTTACTAATTACAGCATCCAAAACAGACTGGTGTAATAACGCAAATGAGAAACCTGTTTATGAGATACTGTGACATGTCAAAATGGGGTAACTTTAGAGTCCAGGAAGTGAGGAAGGAAGACAATAAGATCAAAGTTATTCAGTGGTACCAGGACCTTTGGGATGAATATATGAATTTCTATGCAGGATGAAGGATTTGAAACTCACATGGGGACTGAAGGCCAGAGAAGACAATTTGTTAAAGCCTGATCTACCAAAATCCTGATAGAAGTCTGGTGGCTAGGGTGTTTTATGCAATAGGAGCAAACACTGTTGATTAATCAAGCTGAAAGAAACAGCGTCCTTCCATTCATGTAACAATTATTAACTACATTAGTTTGAAGTAGCAAATAATTTGCTAGATGTAGTGATTTTCATGCTTAAATGACACATGATAGTCTATTTGGTTTCCCAAACATCCTGACACAGAGATTCTTGAGAGTCATTTAAAAATATTCTCTGTCCCAGATGCATTTTGACATTCTGTATCATACATTGATGTTGGGAAAGTCTGGAAGAGAGTACTGTCTCTCCAAGATCAGTTAGCTCTGGGGATTCTGATGCCATTTCTGACCTGGTAGCTGAGGGGGAAGGGGCTTAGCATCCACACCCCTTACCGGGGAGCTATTGATGATTTCTGGGAAAGAGAGTCAGTTTTATTTAAGGGTGTGGTCTCTCATAGGCCATCCAGTGCTAGTGGATGGCACACCACACCCTTGAGTATATATGGGCACCCCAAAATGTACTTCATGGACAGAGAGTTCTTAAAGGAAGAAATACAAAAATGGCTAAGATATATCTCAGAAATCTTTGTCATTCTTAACAAAGTTGGAAAATGCAAGTAAAAACAACTTTGAGAGTTCGTCCTATCCAAGCTAGAATGGCTAAGATTAACCAAATGGCTAGCAATAAAGGCTGGCAAGGATGGTGAGGGTTGGGGGGGCAGTCATTCACTTTTGGTGGGATTGCAAACTAGTGCAGCAATCTGAAAATCAGTGTGGAGAATTCTCAAGAAGCTAAAAATAAATCTACCATATGATAAGATGACCCAGCTATACCACTTGTAGGCATATGTCCAAAGGACCCAACACCTACCACGCAGATACTTGATGACATGTGCTCATAGCCACCCTATTCCCAGTAGCTAGGGAATGGAAATAACCTAAATGCCACTGGGCTAATGAATGGGTAATGAAGATATGGTACATACTCACAATGGAATACTATTTAGCTGCTCCTCTCTTTGCAGTAGTGGGAGGCCATTACAGAAATCTACAACTGGTCAAAAGGCAGAGAACAATCGATTGTGGGGTGCTCAGGCCCAGCTGATAAAATTGCAAATGCAATCCCCACTCTTAAGGCTCAGGGACAATCATGAAAGAGGAGGAAGAAAGAGTGTAAGAGCAAAAGGACCAGGAAGTCTGCTGTGAATCTGTGTCTCCTAGAGATGACAGAGAAGCTATAAGTAGGAAGCCTCAGAAGTTTGTCAGCCTAAACAAGACCTGAACAATGACAATACCAATATATATATATACTAACATGGAAGGCGAAATCTCAGGCAGCCCCACCCGTAGACCAAAAGCTACAGGCAATTAACAACTTGCTGAAAGAGGTAAAAAAATACCTTCCTCAGGGGTGAGCTCCCTAGTTAGTTATTTAATACTAAGTGATATATATATATATATATATATATATATATATATATATATACACATACACATATACATATACATATATATATACATATACATATATATATCAGCGTCATCAGGTTGTATTTACATATCTGTATACATAAATAATAATTATATTAAATATATAACAAGCATATATCTAAAACAATAAAAAACGGTCATAAAATTGAACAGAGGTAAAGGAATATGTGGACGGAGTTGGAGGAAGGAGGGGTAAATGACATTATTATTTTAACTAAAATGAAAAATAAAAAAGAGCACATGAAATCGGGAGGAGGATTGGATAGTGGGGTGGATCTGGGAGGAGTTACAGGGAAGAGTGGGGATGAGTATGATCAAAATACAGTATGTGTGTGTGTGTGAAATTCTCAGAGAATTAATAAAAACATATTAAAATGCAAACTTGAAACAGAAGTATTTGAAAACATAGAAGCACTTTTATCAGCATACATAAAGAACTCACATTAACAGAAAGAAGACAAACAGCCCAATAACAAATGGGCAAGCGATGTGGACAAACATTTTGCCATGGAAACGATCTGGGTTACAAAGGAGGGCAAGGACAGATGTTCAACATCGTTGCTCACTAGGGAAATGCAAATCCAAGCTACAAAGCGCTGGCTATGTGCACCTTGAAAATGACTATAATTATAGAGACTGATAATCTGCAGTGTCTACGAGCGTGTAGCATGACTGGTAACTCTCATGGAGTGCTGATGTGATGTCAAGTCTCTGGAAAACAACAACTTACGACATTATTTCTTTATCATAGGATCCAGTCATGCCACCTGTAATTATTCATCCAAGAAAAGCAAAGACTGTTCTGAAAACAAAACAAAATTTAGAAAGCCGGCAATCCATTCATTCATGGTAGTTAAAACCTGAACTGGGCACAAGTAACTATTACTTGGGTAGTATACAAACTCTGGCACAGCCAGACAATGAGATAAATACCATCCTGAACTAAAAAGGAATGCACTGCTGATCTCTGCAGGAACAAAAATGAATCTCAATAGCATTAAGTGTAGTGAAAGAAGCCAGACACCAAACACTATGTGTTGCTCCGTTTCTAACTTAATCTAGTATGGGTGAATGTGTACTGGGAAGCAGGCATCAGGGCGTCAATGGACTGCCAAGCCAGGAGGAAGCTTCTACAGGATTAAAAAGTTCATGCCTCCATGACGCTGATGATTACAACACTACATACAGTCAACAAAACCTGTCAAGTTGCCCATGGAATACTGCCGGACTTTGTTGTATGTATGTGATACCTAAACAAAGCTTAGGAAAAAAAACTTCCCACCATTCCAAAACTCACAGCAAACAACCATATTGTCCCCCAATTTCTTCTAGTCTAAATTTGGAAGGCATCGGACTCCTACTTTGTTTGTTTACTTTGCTGTACTTTAACCTGTACTGTAATTAACAACCCATGATACACTGGGCTCAACCCATGATACACCGAGCATCTCTTGAGAGCACAGACATCATCCTTTTCATTTACCTGCTGCGGTTTCCTTTATCTCGGACGGAAGCTCATTAAGACACATCTTGTTTACACAGAGGTGAAACCATAGCATGTCCCAAGCGACGGCGAAACGTTTCATCTTACTGCAGCAGTTCTCAGCCTTCCTAATGCTGCTACCTGACCCTTTAATACAGTTCCTCATGTTGTATGATTCCCCCAACCATAAAATTATTTTTGTTGCTACTTCCTAACTAGAATTTTGCTACTGTTATGAATCATATTGTAAATAGGTGTGTTTTCCAATGGCCTTAGGTGGTCCCTATGAAAGAGTTCTTTGGACACTCAAAGGGGTCATGGCTCACAGGTTGAGAACTGTTGTTAAGGGAAGTACAGGAAGTTAACAATTTAAAATAACTTCAGGAAGTTCTTGAAAATGACCAGGTTCACTAGATCACTTCTACCCCAAATAGAGAGAGAGAGACACTTCAGAGAAGACAAACTATCTAGACAGTGCTAAATCTAGTGAAATTGCCTGAAAGACACAACAGCTAAACTGCCAGGAAAAACCTCAGACCAACTCAACTATCTGCACAGGACCCTTTTCAACCTGTTCAGTCCCCTTCAGGTTGCACAGTATGCTCCTAGTTTCTAGGTTTTGTGAGCTGTTATGCCTGCTGGGGTGGACTTTGGTGATGCTGTTTTGAGTCATTTCTGCTCTTTGAGTAACCCCTCATTCATGTTTCTGTGAGGAAAACTTATAAAACTCATGATTCACCAAATTGGACTTTGGTGGTATCTGTTCTTTGGTCTATTGTCAGTTCCCTCCCTGGGCGAGTAGATGTTAGGTCACATCTATCCAAGGATAGTATCATACACCACCACCCAGTGTACAGTGGCAAGAAGTGTACATTCTGCTAACTACAAGGTCTTAATCGATGGAGGAGACTGAAATGGCTCTCTAACAGGGCAGACAGTATCTGGCTTAAATTTCAGACTGCATTCTTGTTAGCTATTGCATAATTTTGATTAAGTCCTGACAGCTATAAAATGGACAAAGTAATCTATTCTGATGGTGTATGAGAGAATAATAAATTGTCATATGTACATGCATCTACACACAGTGGGTACTGTGTACATGCATCTACACACAGTGGGTACTATGTACATGTATCTATACACAGTGGGTGTTTTGCAATTTTATGTCTTTTCTGTTTTAACTATATTACACCATTATAACTAATCAATATTTAATGTGATTTGGGCATGGTGGCACACACCTTTAATCTCAGCAGTCTGAAGGCAGGGACAGGCAGATCTCTGTGAGTTCAAGGTCAACCTGGTCTACATAGTCAGTTCCAGGACAGCCAGGGCTACATAGCAAGACACTGTCTTAAAAGAAAACAAAACCAATATTTAATGTGATTTTTTAATAGTTTGACAATGTCATTTTTGTTGGACATGTAGATAAGATTACAAAAGATGATGTTAGACAAGTCTCCAGAAACAAAAGGCCAATTATTTTAATATTAATTTAAAAAAGAGGCATGTTCCTTTTCTGCTAATTTTTTACAGAGTTGTATAAAACCTTTCAATTTGCAGTAAAATATTCACTACCTTGTTATTTTGACTGGAAAGCTTATAGGGTCTCATTTTGTTTGTTTGCTGACAGTTAATTTTAAAAGTAACATTGAGAGTTTAAAAAAAAAATAAGGAAAAAGGAGGACTCAGCAATAAAGATCAGAAGCTACTTCATGCAGGTCTCAGCCAGCATTTACTTCCCTGCTGGTTCGTTTTTCTCTCTAGGGAGAGAAGCTAATTTAGCCTGCAATTATCAGGTCCCTCAGCTTCTTGTGAATAGACAGGGGCATGGAGGAAAGAGCCACAATAGACCTTTAGTTAGAGTCCTAGATTCGTGGTGTAACTTAAAGATCCTCATGGTGTGGAAACATAAGCAGAACTAACATGGAGGGCAGGGTAGGGGGCAGTGTTACAGACTGGCTCCAAATGGAGAGTTTATTTTTCTGCTGGTGACCACAAAGCAAAGCTAAAGAACAGCACACCCACCCTTGAAAATCCACTCTTGAAAATCACTCCGCTCTCATCAGATTGTGTCTAGCGATTGTTCTGAAAAC
Source organism: Uromys caudimaculatus (assembly GCA_028551405.1). Classification (NCBI taxonomy): domain Eukaryota; kingdom Metazoa; phylum Chordata; class Mammalia; order Rodentia; family Muridae; genus Uromys; species Uromys caudimaculatus. Next base: position 92,572,944 of record CM052707.1, on the reverse strand, counting down.
AGAGAGCATCTGTTTTCTTAAATGCTATAACTTGTCAATCGCAAGATATGACCCTGACAGGATTAGACTGAGCTCCATTAGAGATGAAGTGCTTCTACAAAACATTGCCATCCCAAAGCAACAAAAGCCATGTTCGTGGTGAGTATGATGGCTTGTTATCTGAAGGCTGGGATCTCCAGAGCTGAAGCAACTGCTTACCCATAATACCCATGCCTATTTGGTAGCTGAGGAGCTGTGACTGCTCATGTTAACTGTCGGCTTAGCTATATGCTGGCTTAGACTTCAATTTTCTTGGCTGTTACATGAGCACAGTGATAGCAGTTTCCTTGGAGATTGTGGTGAAGATTAAACTAGATAAGATATGGACAGTGATTAGGACAGTTTATGGCAATAACTGTATAATACCAGCATAACTCTTAATATTTTGGATATCCTAGACCACTGTAAGAGACACATCTCTTTCTGCAGTGGAATGCCTGAGGTGATAGATTCTGGTCCTCAGACTAGAGCATTTCTGGGAATAACAGGATTTAAGCAATAAGTTGTGAATCCAGATGAAGCAATTTAGAGGATGATTGTCCAAGGTTTGCTTTGCCAAGAGAGACTCCAATATGTTTCTGCGTGCCCAGTGTCTTATAGAAAATCTATTAGACTCATACTATATATATTGCTAAGTACAGTCTCCAGCCTACCCACTTGTAATCTCAGACTCTTCTCAATTCCAGGTTCCACCATCAACCAGCTTAATCTTGGCAAAGGGACCATTGATAAAACTTGTCATTCACAGGATTGGATCACTTGAAAAAAACCAAACCAAACCAAAAAAACAAACAAACAAAAAAACAAAACAAAACAAAAACCCAGCCTCTTTTACAACAGCATTACTGGGGAAGAGGTGAGAAATTCTACCTTCAAGACAAAGGACACTGAACCAAAATTTCACTTTAATATAACCTCAGTGATTTAATTGTGGGGGGTGGGGATAGACAACTCACTCAAAAGACTTATCAATGGGTATTAGTAACTGGAGAAATACTGAAGTGGCTGTGGAAGGTTTGTATTTAACTCTTCCTGAATAACACCAGGAGACTACTTATTGTACATACATAGTATGTAAATTGTACATTACACAGTAGATTAGTGTTCAGGGAAGAGCTAGCCTTTGGGGATGCTGGATAAGGATGCTTATGGCAGCTCTATCCCTGGTTATGAGCAAGTTCTTCTAATTTCCATCAGCTTGCCTGGCACTATTTCCATTTTATATGTGCCTGGGACCAGAAAAAATTAGGCACTACTGAGTTAAGAAATAAGTTCATTTTCCAAAGTAACTTAAAGTTTGTAACAATGGCAAAACTTAAGCATTGGTTCCTTATTACACTTCCTGATTATGACACTTTTATGTCCTAGGGAAGAAAGATATGCATTATTCTTGATCTTGATATCAGTCCTGTAGTCAAAACTCTGTGCGATCATTGACCTAGCTCCTCCTCTTCCTCATCCTCCTCCTCTTCCTCCTCCTCTTCCTCCTCCTCCTCCTCCTCCTCCTCCTCCTCCTCCTCCTCCTCCTCCTCCTCCTCCTCCTCCTCCTCCTCAGGGATACAAATGCATTGAGGATTTAAGGGTAGCAAAATAGTTAGAGATTGTTACATATTCCACCACCAGAGAAGGCAGAACTCCTCTAAGAATCAGACTATTCATAGATAGGTTGCAGATGCCAACATCTTTGGTGACCATCAGTCACAGAAGGATTCTGAGAGCCAGAGATGGGGGATAATTCCAAGGAAATTGATGAAGCTGTCAAAGGTTTTAGAGGAAAATATCAGACATACTTCTCTTGTATATTGTCACTTTAAAAGTAAATCAAGTAAATTAGTGATCTACTCATTGTCAACAGAAAACCCAACTGAATTTACTCAAGCTTTTTCTATTTACATCTAGGCTTAAAGAAATATGCTAGAGGGTAGATGAGGGGGAGCTCAAGCTTCATGCCTGTTATTCACTTACCCCAGACTGCCATGAACACAGCAAAGAACACAGTAGCCCCGTTGTCGAAAAGGTGGGTCACCTGGGAATAACAGAATCAGTTCAGTTAACTTCTCATGAACAACACTTTAACTGTTATTTTTAAACCTACATAAAAGTAGTTATGGTGATCCAGTGAGTGTTGTAAGGATTCTTTGGTGAATATTCCCCTTAACAATGAGTAAGAAGGGGGCTGTCTTCTGACTCTGAAGTTTGTATGTGGAGAAAAGAGTTTATTCCCTCTACACTGGGTCATGCAATTGAACATTTGTCAGCAGCCCCAGTAGGGCTACTAAGAATTCCACTTGTGCACCATAAAACTCTTATGCATCTATATAGACATAACTATATTTAGGACTAGGAAGGTGCTTTGTTGCTGGTTTACAGGCTCTGAATTCCCCAAACACTGTTTCTAGTGTCTCGTTTATTCACTTCAAAAATAGAGCTAGTTTGCCCCTGTCGTTTTGAGAAAACATTTTGTGGGCTACTTTGCATTTTAGCATTATGCACACGAGAGGCAAAGACCATGATCAAATCCACTCTTACATTCACTAAAGCATCATGTGATCACTATATGCTGATGTAGTCCACATAATTCAAAGATGTCAGCAATACCTTATTGCAAAACAGCCACACTCATTTTCCACCTGCAGTCTGAATCATACCAAAGTCCCCGATCAACTGATGACTGATAGTTTCATAAAGCACAGCCTTTGGGGCATTTTATGTTTCTCCAGTAAAGTATACTTTATTGTCCCTGGAGAATATGCCCAGCATAAACAGGTATTTTCTTGCCTTTGCATAGTACCAAGTATTTTGTATTATTCCAAAAGTTTATGCTCTTTTCTTTCCTTGAATATAGGAGAGATGGGCAGCTTTCGGACACAAAATGCCACACAAGTGTCTAAATTCTATCCCTTTCATATGTCAGAAGGAATGTTGAGACGGAATTGGCCACCTAGTGTCACAAAATCCTGAGAGATCTAGTACATGGTGCATTCAGGATCCTTCCTCATCTGATAGCTGGTGAGTGTAGTAGCCTGAAACATGAGGGTAGATTCTCGATTGAATTGTGGCTGTCATTTTGAGTTGCCTAGATCGTTCCCACCCACACAGCAGATGTCTTTCATGCCGTTTCCAAGGAGTACATGGATCAATAGGGCCCAGCAGAGTACTTCCTTAGGACGGGATATATAAGCATTTGAAGAGACAGTTTTCTGCTGTGGTTTTCAGCGTGAATCAGAAGAGATAAGAAAATTGGAACTTCCAGTTCCTGGCAAACTGGTAATCAGCTCACCTGATGGTTCCCTTGGCCAACTGCTAACAAAGAAAAGCAAGAGTATAGACTCCAGATATTAATAAAACACAAGAAAAAAAGTCCTCAAGATACTCTGAGGAGGTTGGCAGCAGTATCAAACTGATCTGTGTGGGGCACATGGGCATGCATATGAAGACGACTGTGCACTTACTGTGTGTGTAAAGGCCTAAGGTCTACGCCAGCTGTCTTCTAGGTTGTTCTCAATCTTATATATTGAGGCAGGGTCTTTCAGCCAAACCCAGCACTTGTTGACTCAGCTAATGTAGTCAGCTTGCTTGGGGGTTCCCTTTCTGTCTCTGGCCTTCTGGGATTCTAGGCAGGCTGTCACAGCTGCCTGGGTTTTATGAGTACTAGGGATCTGCACTTTGGTTCTTGTACTTGCACGGCAAACGTTTTACTGCCTAACGCACACTTTCTAAAGGAGTACAGACTCCAGAACAGCAGAACAAAATTTGAAGCATTTTTTTCAGTGATGGGGATGAAACCCAGAGCCTCATATAGGCAAATGTCCTACAATTGAGTCTTATCCCTAGTCCAAAGATCAAGAATTTAAAATAAGAATAAAACATATACTTAAGGAGGAAAGAAGAAAGACAAAAGCCTGGAGATGCATCTATCTTCCCACCATAGGAAAAAAACCTGTCCACAGGATGATATCATGCACATGTGTTGGGGAGAGACATTGAGGGTCTGGATGACTAGTTCTAGGCTGGGAGCCACCTCCTGATTTTTTTTGTTGTTGTTGTTTGTTTGTTTGCAGAAAATATGTAAGCTTGTCAGTCTCTCTTTGCTTAAACCATTTGGTGGTAGGTTTTAGACTCTTACTCATGCCAAGGAGCTGGCTGATAACTCAGGATCTATTTTCCAGGGTTCCTGTATATACAAGTCCTACAAACTCACTGGACATTTCTAATAAATGCTTCTAAAGGAATCCTGTAGAACTCTAATTCTGTCATTCTTGACTTTGGTATAAAGTGTTTAGGGAAGACTAAACACAAAATTCAGAGTCTGAACATCATACAGTTCAGTAGGGCCTGGTGGTAAAGAAGATGTTGTGTAGTTTAGTAAACCAAGGCTTATGTTTACCAGGATTACTGTCTTATGAGTAACGATGAGTAGGTTTTACACTTCTGAATAAAATGAGGATAATAACACCTGGCTCAAAATTGATATGCAGGTTAGAAATAACACAAGATACCTAGCAATTATAGAAATGACATCAAAATTAGGGTTATTCTAATCTTTTGGTAGAATTACTGCCAACAGAAAAGCCCCTTTGAAATTTGAATACTCTCAACTATTCATGATAGTTAATTTAAGGAGTTGTCAAGGATTTCCTAGAAAAAAGAATTTCACTCTTCACTTTAGAAATCCTTTCATAGGCAGTAAAATGTAAAGAACACCAAACTGAAAAACTAAAGCAGACAAAAACCAAACAGCAACACAAATTTTATGCTTTCCAAATACAGGCTTCTAAAACAAATTATCTCATGACTTTTCAGTAAAATCACATTACTGACAAATTCTTGACTATACATTTCCCAAGGTTGCCCTGCTTAATTTGTCCTTATGTCCTAATCTTTGTGTCCTCTAAAGACATGGAGAGACACTTTGTACTTTTTTTTGGTCTCTTGTGAGGTATATTCAGAGTCCAAATCTTTTTAGGCTCACAGCTGACTGCTACAGCTTGAGCTCTGCCCACAGGACTTACCACCTGCAGCACTGCAGCCATTATGGATGGGCGGGCTGTGGCTGCCTATCAAATGTTCTCTTGTCCTAAGAGAACAAAGCAGTGCAAAGCCAACAGAGTAATTAGATAGATCCAGGCTGCAGTAATCACAGATGTTTGATAAAATCTGCCAACCCCTTTTATATCTGGAATCTAGGCAAACACATTGGCAGTGGATCTTAGAAGAGAGACTTCATCAACCTGAACTCTATAGATTTTGTTTTCATATGATACTGCCTTGAAGTTTAAAAAATCCTCTAGGAATTTGATGAATGTATCTAATATTTTGTTAAAGTAAGACATACCATGATAGCAATCATAGCACTATTCGGCTATAAGAATGTGTCATGGGTAGGTCAGAGAGGTTCGGCCCTGAATAAATTTAAGAACAAGAAACATAGTCCCAAAAAGGCAGCACCTATGCAAGGTCAATGGGCAGGTAGCTGACCTGGAATTGATGATTGACAATAAGGATAAAGAAAAGCCAAAAATCCACAACTGTCATTTACTGAGAACTTAGGACAGGTTTTGTCCATTTTGTAGATGAAAAGAATCTTAGGATCAGAGAACTTAAATAATTTGTTTTGAAAAACAAGTGGTAGAGAGTCAAAACCAGGACCTGCAAATGGCAGAGGTCTCAAAAAATAATGCATGGACATCTAGGTTCCTGGATTAGTCATGGAATGTCTAAAGCAGGAATTTCAGCCATCTTCCCTGTCATGGATTCCTTTATCAGTCGGGCATTACCTGTGATGGGTAATACTGAGTGGTCAACTTACAGGATCCAGAATCACCTATAAGACAAACTCTGGCCATGCCTGTGAGGTGGATAGCTCCATTCTGAAAGTGGGCAGTACCATTCCCTGGGCTTGGGCTTGGATTATATGAAAAGTTGGAAGCCAGTTAAACACAAGATTCATCCTCCCACACTCCCTGACTACAGATGCAATGTGCTTCCTGCTCCTAGCCTCATTCCTTCCCAGCCATGTTAGTTGCTACCTTGGAATTGTGAGCCAAAATAAACTCCTCCTTGTTAAATGCTTCAATCAGAGAATTTCATCCCAGCAGCAGGAATAACAATTAGGATAGTATTCCTTGCATGATTAATATTTTAAAATATAAAATGTAAAGTCCATTGCTTCTTGGCATTTAGACTAAGATCATGGATAAAAATAAATTTCATTGGGTTGTAAAAAGCAAAACAACACAAATCACATCGATTCTCACGTGTAATGAGTAATGAACAGAAATCACTCTGTAGTGGTAAATTGTTAACCCATTCTGAGCTCCTGGGGGTGTGCTCACAGCTCTGCACCCACACAAGAGCTCTGGATTCATGGATGAAACACATACACACACACACACACACACACACACACACACACACACACACACACACGCAACCTTTATATTTAATAGCCTTAACTAGCTTAATGGTTGGGTACTTCCAAACCTCACAAGCTATCACACACTCCCCTCCAACATTTCTTAATTAATACTTGCTAAATCTATATTTCATCTCTGCTATCCCGGATCCAATGGGGGGGAATGGCCCTGGGGCCACTTTCCCGGATTTTTACATGTCAACTGGCCTTTAAGTCTGATCTCTCTGCTTCCCCATCATGGTGATTCTGCCTTTCTCCTAGCCTGCATTTCATCTCGGATGTTTCCCAAAGTCCTGCCTCTATACTCCTGCCCAGTCATTGCCCATTGGCTCTTCATTGACCAGTGAAAAATCAATTGTTGGAAGGGGAATGCAGCAGACGTGTGAATTCCCATGTAAGCACAAATCAAAACACCAACATCTCACATCTTTTGTCTAATAAAAAAGTCTCTTTTCTCTCAGACATAACTTGAACAAAACCATAAAAATTATGTAATTTATAAAGTATGATATGTAATTAACACCCAGTCTATCATATTTGTCAATTAGATAAAGTACTTTACCATCTATCCTGACTTAAAGATGGACTCGGTTCATCCAGCCTTTCAGACTGATCCATTCAGAACTTCAGTCAAGCCCTGAGCCTTCTAAGCATTTAGAGACTGGACAACAGATGCCAAATCTAGCTTTCTTAAGTTGAACCAAACTTTCTAATTTTCCTACCCTTTCCTATCCATTTAAAAAATGTTTGTTGCCCCTATTCAGCAAGAAGAAGTTGTGGAGAATTGTCATGCTAATCTCTTGGGTTTGGATGTCTGGTTATGGTTATTTTATAAATTATAGATAGGTTGTCATCTTAAGAGATAATTTGGAAATGGTCATAATTTTGAACAGTGAGGAAATAAATGAGATGGATTACTAAATTTATTCTTAAGCAAAGCTATTATATAGCCACAATCTTACATTGGTAAAAATCATTACAATTGATACAAATTGAAGTTATAGTTTTACATTGGTATAGAATTTATAGATTGATGCAAATTTAAAGTTTTCATTGGTATAAATTTCTTACATTGATACAAAGTTTGAAATTATAATTGTTGCTCTTAGACAGGCATTGTACCTATGTAACTCATTTAAGAATACAAGGCTTAGACTAAGTCCTTCTAATAACTGCTATTACACAGTTTAGAATAATTAAGTAAGGTAAGTTAAGGACCAGATAGTACACTTATGGTTATATTGATTCTGATCTAATTATAATAAGGTGTTTTCTACAAAATTCAAATAGAATAGCTAAGAGCAGTCAAGGTTTAGCAGTTCAGATACACTTTCCATAGATAGCCTTCAAAAACATCAGAAATCCACAGAAAATGACATTTTGTATGAATTCATTATTAAAGATCATTTGACTTGAGACTTGTCTGCTCCTGACAGTACCCCCTTCATGGTTCAAAGAAGAAATTGAGCATCAAAACCTCCATATAGATTTGCTCCAGTTATGGCAAGGTAACCACTGGACAAAAATTGCCCTAATTCATCTCTAAAAACAAAACAAAACAAAAACAAAAAATCACTATCCAAGAAAGGACATATGATGCAGGATAGAAGACAGCTTAGCTCTGCCAATAAAGAGTAAACTAGTCCTTCACAGTTCTTGCTTCTTTTAAGATCTGCCAGATGATCCTGGGCCAGAAGGCTGAAGACAGATGCTCCAATGTTTTAAGGATAGGAGACTGTCCAGGTAGTCAACCGTCTCTACAATTTGATTAAGTTTTGGAAGCTATGTTTTTGTGCTTCCTATATAGACAGGAAATACTTAATTTGTTCTCAAATTTCTGATGATAGTCTCATTACCAAACTTAAGTTGTTTAGCATTAAGGAAGATTATATAACTTTGAAAGGATGGTTCAGGTATAAAATTGTAAACTCTTTAAGTCACAATAGATGGTAGAGTACTTTATCTAAATTGGCAAATATGATAGAATAGATGTTAATTTATATCATACTTTATAATTTACCTAATTGTTATGGTTGTGCTCAATTTATATCTGAGAGAAAAGAGCCCTTTTTATTGGACAAAAGAGGTGAAATGTTGGGGATTTGTGCTTACATGGGAATTTGCATGTCTGCCACAGGTCCCTGACAACAGTTGTTTTTTTGATGGGTCAATAAAGAGCCAATGGCCAATGGCTGGGCAGGGGGACAGTGGTGGAACTTTTAGGATTCCTGGGCAAGAAACACAGAGGAAAGAAGGGGCAGAATCTCCATGACAGGGAAGCAGAGAGATCAGAATTAAGAGCCTGCTGACATGTGAGAGTCAGGGCAGTGGCCCCAGAGGCCACTCCCCTGATTGAGTCTGGGATAGCAGAGATGAAATACAGATTTGGCAAATATTAACTCAGGAATATTGGAGGGGAGTGTGTTAGCCACATGGAGGTTCAGGAGTGGCCCATCTATTGAGCTAGTAAGGCATATTAAAAATAATTCTCTCTCTCTCTCTCTCTCTCTCTTTCTCTCTCTCTCTCTCTCTCTCTGTGTGTGTGTGTGTGTGTGTGTGTGTGTGTGTGTGTGTGTTTCATTCATGAATCCAGAGCTCTTGGGTGGGTGCAGAGCCATGCACCTCACTAGGAGCATAAAGCAGCATTTAACTATATACCGCTGCATCCCTCAATTAAAAAAAAAAAAAAAAGTAAACTGAACTTCCTCTGATTCCAACAGCTGTGTTCTTTGCATCAGGCCATCATGTAGTGCCTTGTGATGGTGCCTGGAGACACACGTTTTAGATATACCACATTCAAAAAGATATTTGCATTCGAAAGCTGAATGCTGAGGTCTCCATCTTACAACACGATCTGAGTTTCAAACATGGGACATAGCAGAGGAATACAACTACCCAGGGTTTCTCAAGAAAGCTTATGGTACATTCCATCCCACCAAAAATGATGTCTGTTTAGAATTACCTTGGCATAGACGCAGCTGTCTGATAGCCTCATGAATGGACAGTATTTGTCACATACAGGACACATGATGATATCTGTTGCTTGGCAGACTTCTTTACTGAAAAGGAGAATGGAGAAGGGCTTTCTCTCAATGATGCAGAATGTATTTAGATTCTTCTTCTGAAATATTGCTAATGTCAAGTAACAATTAAAACCAACATACCCATCTTATGTCCCCAGAAGTTTTTCAGTCTTTTTCTGATATTAGTGTAAATAACCTCTGCATGTATTAATATTTTGATAAATCTTATTTATAAAGCTTTACTTACATATTAATAAATTAAACTTGGGGAAATAAATGAAGAAAAACATTGTTATACTCCAAATTGTATCAAAAAGAGCCCTTTACACAAAATTTCACCATGTGAAGCAATTTCATATTGTTATAGAAACAGGGAGATACACTAAAAGCCCACTTTCATCTATACACATGATAAAATCAATAAATTAGAGGGATAACTAAAAATATTAATCCTTGAGGAAACTCCAAATACTAAATTATTACAAAAAGTCAAATATTTCTGTAGGCAAGAGGCAGAGCCACTCATTTGTAAAAGGAACATTATTGCTTAGGGTCTCTGCAGTCCAGCTCTGCAATAAGATCTCTATGAATATCTGAAACCATATTCTGGTGAGGAAATCAATAGTTTGATTCCCATCTAGTGATTGATTATTCTGTAGGCCTTAGTAATTTGGTGAAGGGTTTTTGTGGCTTAGGTACAAAGATTCAGATTTAGAAACACAGAATCCGTGAAAAAGGATTGATAACTATTATTCTGTGCCAGCAGTAGCAGGCACCAGTTTTAAGATGGGAAAAAAATCAGAAAACAACTTGCAGCCACTGAATGAAAATGAGTTTTTCCATGGATGGATGCTTGCTCACAAATCTGTCTGTCTGGAATTGTAACTTTTGCTTCCATGGCAGCAAAAGACAGAAGCTGCAAAGGCAAGGAACACAAGAAACCTAGACGATCTTTCTAATTGTTCACCACAGACTGAGAAAGTAGTGAAAATATATATATATATATATATATATATATATAGTTTATATATACATGCGCACACACACACACACACACACACACACACACACACACACACACACACACAGGCCATGAACACCACCAAAGTGTGAACTGTCATCTCTAAATATTGAGAAGAGGTGTGCTCAGCCATGAGTTCCCTGTACCTGACTTGGCAGTGATCCAGAGTGGTGACTCCATACAAGAAGACAAACAATCCAATGAAGGCTGCGGGGAAGAGCATGCCTGTGTACCAGCCCAGCCAGGCGAAATACAGTCCAATCTTCTCTCCAAAATACCGCCTGTTTGGGACACACAAACTTTGACACTGCAGTGACATGTGAAGTTCAGTGTTATATCACTTTGCTCAGTTATATCACTTAGTAGGTAGTTTTCCAGGTAAGACAGACAGGGGGAGCCAAGAGAAGAAACAGCTATCTGCTTAACTGAAAGCTGAGATGAACTTTCTCCCATATTCCTTTATGCTAGGGGAGTATGATTACCCTGCCCCTAAAGGGACATAGCTATATAGCAGCTTATTCTGAGATTACAGAATGGGTCAGAAGGAGTCAAGGTGGGAAAGGGAGTCAGGTAAGGGGCTCCTGTCATTGCCACCAACCAGATAATGAGCAAAGGCAGTTGTAAGCAGCATGAGAGGCAGCAGAGTGTGAAGATATAGTCAGATTTGAGAAATAAAGAGAATGTATTATCTACAGGACAAGAAGAATTTAAGATATAAGTTCACTAGATGCTCCACAGCTCATTCTAGTCAAGTTTTGGTAGACCAAGTCAGGGCCAACACAGTCTTCCACTCTACCAGCTCTCTGTTCTACAGACATGTCTGTATAATTCCACAGACACTTCTGTATAAATGCCAACCCACATTCAGTCTTTCTATTCATCTGAACAATTATATGTTTTATAAATAATTTTTCTCATGCATTTTTTTCTAATTATTCATGGCCTGGTATTTTTTTCTAGGTGTTTCAAATACTACTCAGGGCCTGTTATAGGAAACCACATTTCTCAACTCTAGGGTCTATGGACTAACTACAAAACCCCAATCAGACTGTTGCCCTGATGGAGCTGGTTTGCACTAGCAATGCTCTTTCGTTTCTCCTCAGTGTTATTCTGCAAGAAAAAGGGGCAGAGACTGGAGGACATTTGTTTTGTTCTCTCCTCTGCCCCCTTATTTATCACCGACTACATCTGGTCAAAGGAAAATGACCCTGTCTCAGGAAATATTTTTTCCTCATTTGGGTCATCTGTGTCCTTTGGTACCCTCAAAGAAGGGACTGTAATTCCTCAATATCTTGGTCTGTGCAGAGTGAACATGCGATAAACATATATCAGTGGTTCGAAGGACAACTGCCTGGGACAGAATATAAAGTGACATTTTTTGTTACTCCTTCCTGAGTTCATTTATTTATTATTTTTTTATTTTATGCTTACCATTTTTGTAGGGCCCGGATGTAAATGAAACATATCTAGCTAGTCTAAGGAATTAGATATGGCTCTCTCTCTAATGGAGAATCTGTGATGGTGGATTGCTCTCCCTTGACCCTAAGAAAGAGTCTTTTAATAAATAATGAGGTGCCAGTGCACAATACTACCATTGTACTGTAGGCAGATCTAGATAATAAAAAATACAACAAAAATATAAACATACAATTATCACAAGCTAACAGCTGATTCATTTTTTTGACCTACAGATTAAAACAGTCTTTAAAGACTATTAGCATAAGATTAAAATAAATTAATCTTAAAATACTTTAGAATGACAGTACTTCATCAGTCCTATTTGCACAAATTATTGAGTAAGTGTTACCCCAAATCCTCGGCCTCAGAAGTGTTTCAACTTTCAGATCTGTAGTGTTTGGATTTTGAAATGTTTACATACACACAGTGGGGTGTCTTTAGGGAAGGACCTAAGTCTAAACACAAAATCAATCTCTATCTATGCCCATACAATTTTACTTAGCCTCTATATAGACTGACTTGTCACAGGGGGTCAGGTAAGGAGAGTTCCCCTTGTTATATCACATCAGTGAGTAGAAAGTTTAGAATTAGAGGAGCATTTTGGGGTCATAGAGGGTCAACGGTGGGAAGTAATATTCTAGATCACTAATATATTCAATTGATTAGTATCACCTCTCTATAGGGTGACCCACTCCTCGTGGGGTCTTGTGGGAGGCCTAAGCCATCACCTCTATCCCTTCCATGGCCCTTCCTTGAGGTCCATCTGAAGGAAACATCACCCTCAACAGAGTGAGGGTGGATTTACCAAGAACAGCCAGTGTCTCCTAAGAGGCTACCCTCAGGAAAAAGCCAAGTTAGAGCAGAGCTGAATGTGTCCTCCCCAGGTAAGCTGCCCTAGTAGACAGAATACCTTCATTATGCACTGACATGTTTCTCTGTACCGTTAATTACAAACTCACCTTACAAGATCCAAAGGCTGGTACTTGTACCACACGCCCCAGGAAGCCCAGCACTCATATAGTAGATGTCGGTGGTTTACAGCTCCATGGGTTTTAATGGAGTTTTTACTTCTGTAACTTCCCTGGGATAAAAGCACCACTGTTGGTGAGTGATACCGACCAATGAGGAAGCAGACACCTTAAGATACCCGTGTCTTAAGGTAGCAGGAGCCAGAGGGTTGAAAGCAGCTACAAAGTGCTCATTCTCTGTGAAAGGGGAAGCACTTCTACTTTAATCTGTTATTTTGGATTTGTCTTGCTGCTGATGTCAGCAGGTAAAGACCGTGTGCTTGAGAGAATCAGGTGGGCTGGTACCCAAGCCCAGTTCTGCTGCTTCTTCACTGGGATCTTAGACAAACTTCCTAAACTCTGAGCTACTTTGCTAATCCATCACGAAACTAATACTATTCACCTTGACACATTTTCTTCCAGGGTTGGAATGGACAGTCCGTCTCAGAGGCCATGCCCATAGCTTGTTCATTAGCTCTCTACTTTTCCCAAGATAAGGTTTAGTAAGTGACCATAGCTGTGGCCTTGTCACGTAGACTTATAGACATGAAAATCATTGAATGTAAAAAGCTGGACACCACCTTGGAGCCTAATTATTCAAAGCCAATGCAACCTCTACATGGACAAGTGAGGCCAGAGAGATGTTCATGGCCCTCCTGATGATGCCAGCTTCACAAATGAAAGATACCTTTGGAAGGAAACTAATTCACAGTCGTATAGAAAGCCTTCCTCAATAGAACTGCACATGGGATTAAACAGGCTTGTGTCAGCTCAGTCACCAACCCAGTGTGTGACTTAGGGGAGGGCCAGACTTTCTCTAAACCTCTATTTTCCATTTGAACAAGAAACAAAGGTAACAATATCTTTTCATTTAGTTTCTGAAGGCTGTTTTGAGACTAAATAACACAGTCTAGTTAAACTGAAAGTCAAAAGAATGATGACACAGTAGAGTGATCTGTGAATTATCTTCCCATAGAGCCAGGACTGTGCCAAGACATGGAAGCCCTGGAGAGGACCATAGGCATTATAGGCCTGAACTCACACATTCTCATGTCTTCCTTACTCTCATGCCTGCCCATCCCTGGCCATGCACAAGCACTTCTGTATCCCGACTAGCCAGTCTCAAGAGTGCCCACTGAAACCTTTTTGTAGGCAATGCTAGCTAATAACCACAGAAAGCCATGTTAGATGAATATCAGTGGCCAGAACCAAGAACCTGTGGCTCCAGAAAACCATTATGTCAAAGCTTTGGCTGGCCATTCCTCCAGTGTCTCCTGGGAAGTCACGAATTAAGACCTTAGACTACAGCTTCTAGCTTTCTTAATAAACGCAGTTTTAAAAATTCTGCCTAACCTTTGATATCCTCTTGGTGTTAAAAATCAAGAAAAGAAGCTTTTCATGTCAAAAATGATATCTGTTTTGGAGAAGCTTGTCATTCATGTAGAGTCGGGACACCCTCTGAAGTATGTTGGCCAGTCAGGTGTGAGAGGAGGAGCTGTGGTGTTTATCTATATGTATATAGCAGTTCACAGTCAGGGTTCAGCCCCATCTACGAAATGACAGTTTCTCAATAATCATGAAAACTCTGTTCCTGTAAACCTAGGGACAGATTCTGGGTTAAATAATCCAAGATCCAGTAGGAAATTCAGGTTAAAGGCCACCACAGTTATGCTTAGAATAGTCAATACAAATTATTTATTAATGTCCCGTTTAGTAATAAGCAAGTAAGACACTATCAACACTTACATATCTTAAAATAATGAGTACAGCATTATTAATTTCCATTCATTACATTTGCTTATCTAATACTTTGCAAAAATAGTTTGCTCTCATTCTTTCAAAGAATAGCTATAACTGTATTTATTGCAAAGTCTATACAGTTCAGGAACATTTGTTCTCCCTTGGTACTTCCTTTCAATGCCTTTTTAATTGCATGACTTAGAGCTTTAAGTTGTTTCTCTGAGTTCATGCTGGGTGACTCTTGATTTAAGTGCTCTTTCAGTTACATAAAAAGATAGAAATAAATTTGACACCAAGGGAGAGATGGAGGGATTCGAGCAGACACTCCCTAATTACTTCCTAAACAAGTTAAATCAATTCTGAATGTATGCCTTATCAACAAATTAAAGACTATCCCAAGAAGCCAGTTTTAGTAACAGGAAATTGAAGGGAGCTAAGAAGAGAAAACACAATACCTCATGCAGGGGAAAGGCAGCTTCATAGGAGCCATTGGTAAGCAAGCGGTTCAGACCTGAAGCAAAAAGGAAGTCCACTTCAATGAACATTGAACTTGAATCTTTAGTGATTAAAACCAAGTAAAGACAGAACTACAGTTCTTGGAAAACACAACCTAGATTTTCAGTAGTGAGTAAATTTAGTTTAGATACCAACAGCTTAGAAAGAAAACTTCATTATATGCCAGGAGGTTGTGATCAAGTATTGGGAAAGCAGGGTTTCATTAATTCAAAATATTAAATTTCTTAAGATTGGATATATTCGTGGTATACAAAGTGCACATTGTGCCATGATTACCATAGTCAAATTAATTAATATAGACATCACCACCACAGTGTACATCCGCTCCCTAGAGTCTGACTATCTGATATTCCACATGTAAGTGAGTTTGTGGAGTACCTGTGTTTCTGGGTTGGGCTGAGCCCTCCAAGTTTATCCATGTTGTCCCAAGGCTTTTAAGGACTGAATACATTCCCACTCTCTGCATGTTTCACACCTAGATTGGTTCCATACCTTGACTGTTACGAATATGTTCAATGAATATGGGCTTGTTTGCAAAATTTTTTCAACATACTGATTTATCTAGATATATACCCCAAAGTAGGATTGCTGGAGTATAAGGCAGTTTAGTTTCAATGCTTTGAGAAGCTTCTATATTGTTTTCCATAATGACTACACCATTTACTTTCCCACCAGTATTTCACAGGGCTTCCCTTCTCTTCTAACTCCCACCGGGACCCATTCTTGTATTTTTGATAACATCTATTAAAATAGGTATAAAGTGGTATTTCTTTTGGGTTTTGACTTGGGTTTTTCTGAGGATTAATGATGTTGAACAGCTTTTCATATAACTGTTGTCCAGTTGTATGTTTTCTGGGAGGAAAGTATCTCTTAACGTCCTTTGCTCATTTTAAAGATCAAGTTATGTGCTTTTTTTTTGCTATTGAATACGTTTATTAAATATTTCAGATATCAATCCCTCATCAGAAACATGGTTTGCAATCATGTCCTCCCATTCTCTAAGATTCTCTATTTTTAAAATAGAAGAGTAGGTAGATATGTGGATTTAAAAAAATGTATGAGGTAAAGAAATTAAAGTGCGACTGACATATGATAATGAACACAATTTAAGATGCACAGTTATTAAGTTCTTATGTATGTGTATCATCAGGGAGCCATAAACATGACCAAGACATTAAACATGCCTATCACCTCAAAAGTTTTCTTATACCCCTTTGTAATCTGCCTTTTCCTGTGCTATCACCAAGACAAATACTGATCTGTTTTCTGTCACTCTCTTTTTTTTTTTTTAATTTTTTTTTATCTTTGATACTTTATTTACATTTCCAATGTTTCCCCTTTTCTGGGTCTCCGCTTTGGAAACCCCCTATCCCCTCCCCAACCCGCCTCTATGAGAGAATTCCACCTCCCACCCACCTGCCCACCCATCCCCATATTCCCGCCTTGACATTCCCCTTTACTGGGGCCTCTAACATCCTCAGGC
>CM052707.1:92513033-92555742 GCA_028551405.1 Uromys caudimaculatus | reverse complement strand
CCCTAAGAGAACACAACTGCCAGCCCAGGCTATTATACCCAGCAAAACTGTCAATTACCATAGATGGTGAAACCAAGATATTCCATGACAAAACCAAATTTACACAATATCTTCCCACAAATCCAGCCCTACAAAGGATAATAGATGGAAAACGCCAACACAAGGAGGGAAACTACACCCTAGAAAAAGCAAGAAAGTAATGTTTCAACAAACCCAAAAGAAGATAGCCACACAAACATAATACCACCTCCAACAACAAAAATAACAGGAAGTAACAATCACTTTTCCTTAATATCTCTTAACATCAATGGACTCAATTCCCCAATAAAAAGCCATAGACTAACAGACTGGATACGTAAACAGGACCCAGCATTTTGCTGCATACAGGACATGCACCTCAGTGACAAAGACAGACACTGCCTCAGAGTAAAAGGTTGGAAAGCAATTTTCCAAGCAAACGGTCTCAAACAAGCTGGAGTAGCCATTCTAATATCGAATAACATCAACTTTCAACCAAAAGTTATCAAAAAAAAAAAAAAAAAAAGATAAGGAAGGACGCTTCATACTGGTCAAAGGCAAGATCTACCAAGATGAACTCTCAATTCTGAACATCTATGCTCTAAAAACCACAGGCAATATAATAATAATAATATATGTTTAAAATACACAAATATGGCACAGTTCAGATGAGTGAAGCAAACAACATCACAAGAACCAGGCAGAGTATAAGGAGGTGAGCTTCATGTCTGAACTTGGAAAGCATTCTCGCACTCCTGCCTGAGGGAAATACTTTTCATTCTCCAGTTAGCCTGGCCTTCTGTCTTATTACATTCCTTTCTCCATTTCTCTTCTGTAAGATCTCTTCCTCCTTTTTATGATCCCCTTTCTAGTTCCATGACCCATATGCATGCATACATACGTATGTACATATACACATGCACATAAAAACACTTTATTTACATGTGTATATGTACGTATATATAATTTAGAATGTTTGTTCCATGTATGAGAGAAAAAGTGTGATATTTTTCTTTCTGAATCTGGGTTCTCCTCCTCCTCCTCCTCCTCCTCCTCCTCCTCCTCCTCCTCCTCCTCCTCCTCCTCTTCTTTTTAAAAAATTGTCCTGTGGGGTTCCTCCATGAAGCCATTTGGGCTGAGGTACTCCTTGAATGAAGCTGTAATTAAAAATTCAACTTATGCGATAATTTCTGCGTTTCCTTTCTAATGTGTTTTTTCTTTTAAGATTATACTTACTCAGAATATATAAATTTGAAATAACTTCAAATGTATTACTATAAAGTTGCTGATGGAAGTCCCCTCTTCTCTAAGCATAGGGATATCATGTGGGGGTTTCCCCTTATTACTAGTGCTATTGCTTCATTTCTTAATCTAAGAAAAGTCTTTTCATTGTATTCAACCTTTCAAACAATCTGCTTTTTTTTAATTTTAAAAAAGAAAAAACAACACAATTATATAAATAACATGGATATCAAATAATAATAAATTCCTGAATAATTGGTGCATTGTTGAAGAAATAATAGAGCATTAAAAATTCCTAGAATTGAATTAAAATCAGAATACAGCATATCAGAACCAATGGAGTTCAGAGAAAGCAGTGCTAAGAGGGACATTTATAGTTGTAAGTGTCTCTAGTAAAAGCAGGGAGGCCTCAAATAACTCAGTGATATATCAATGTCTTTAAGAAATAGGAACAAGTCAAATTCTCAAATACCAGAAGGAAATAAATAATAAAGAGCAGAACAGAAATAAATGGAAGTCAAAAGAACTGCAAAAAGATCCAGCCAGATGTTGGGTTTCTTTGGAAGTGACAAACAAAAATTGGCAAATTCTTAGGCAAACTAACTTGGAAGAGAAATAGTCAATCCTGTAGGATCATTGCACATTTCAGCCTTTAGACTGTGGCTCTAAGTCATTTTAATTTTACTTAGAGGGTGATAGGGAGGGAGAAAGGGAGAAAGGGACAGAAGGAAAGAGTGAGTTTTTTTAGTTGTATATTTGCCAAAGATATCTAAAGGTTATAAGATCCTTTCCCCCTTTTGGGTTGTCTCATGTAGCCTTAGTAGGAGAGGAGGTACCTAGTCTTACTGCAACTTGATGTGTCATGGCTGGTTGATATCCATGGGAGGCCTGCCCCTTTCTGAAGGGAAGCAGAGTAGGTGGGGGAAGGGTCTGGGAGGAGAGGAAGAAGGGGACACTGCAGTCATGATGTAAAACAAATAAAATAGAATTATTTTTGAAAACAAGGACACCTACTCTGATATACAGTCAGAATTCTCACAGTGGCTGGTGGTGTTTTTAAGGCTTAATGTTTTACACAGTGAATTAGACAGACTGAGGCTAGCTCTAAATGGAAGGGGACTCTATGGAGATTATTGATCTACTTCCCTGGATAAATAGAATTTACTTTTTATGAGCTTACAACCCTGTAAACACACTTGATCTATGTTGTGGATAGCCCTGGGGCCTTTTGTATTCTAATTCTCCCCTCATGGGAGGGGCTTCAGAGAAGGAGTGAGTTACACCTGTGACTTCTTGTGAACCAATCCCCCAATGAATAAAAGAGCCAGTCACTAGGCATGTAAGGAGGGACTTTCAGGGAGGAGGAGAAGAGAGGACCAGGAGAGAGAGAGAGAGAGAAAGAGAGAGAGAGAGCGCGAGCGCTTTTGGAATGGGGAGAGCAGATAGGTAAGATGTAGCTAGTAGAGTCTCCTGGTATCATGGCGGATCCGCAAGGACTTGCCACCAGAGGAATCAGACTTTGATAAGGGTTACAAGATTAGGTTTTAGTTGATGCACCCAGAGATTGAGTTATTATTGTTTTTGAACTAAGTTTGTGTTGTGTTTTCCTTCATGCAACGGTGTCTGGGTTCCAGAGAGAAAGGTACAGCAGCAAAGCATGGGTTTGCCTGATGTGCACCACAGAGGCCATGGGGTATTGAAGCATGGGGCTGGTGTGGTATCAACCTGCCAGTGGGAACTTAGCGAGCTGGGTGGAGAGATCGTGGCGCTCTGACTCAGAGCTCCATGAGTTGAAAGCAGGTCGGCCATTGCCCGCCAGTGCATGGCTGGTCAGCCCACCGGGGATGAGAACCAGGGCATAGTGCGGGAACATGTGCTATACATTCCTTCTTTCTTAATACTTCCCACAACAGATCTAGACTGTAATATTTTCAAAATCATTTGGAGTGTCTGATGGTTTGTTTTTCCTCCTAAGAAACATAGCTGTGTTACAACATTAAGGTGGGAAGATGACATCACGATGGAATCTAGTAATATCTACTTTCTTGGTAAATGGTAAAAGCAAGCAGCATTTAGGGTAAGCACTATTTGAACTTAGAAACTCCTGTCACCCTTTAAGTCAGTGGTTTTCAAACTTCCTAATGCTACAACACATTAATACAGCTCATGTTGTGGTGACCCCCAACCACAAGATTATTTTATTGCTATTTCATAATTGCATTTTTGGTACTGTTATGAATCGTTATATAAATGTCTGATCTGTAGGATACCTGACATGCATCCCCTGTGGGGGTCACAACCCACATGTTGAGAAACACTATTCTAAATCCTTAGTTTTGAATAAAAACAAAAAAAATGCTCACATCATAAGGATACTTGAGGATGAGGAAATGCTGTGTGGGGTATACCTGTGTACACATAGTATTTATCTATGGCCATATAATGACTTTATGAAGTGATTTCTATTTGTCACTTTCTATTTTTTATTGGATATTTTCTTTATTTATATTTCAAATGTTATCCCCTTTCCCAGTTATCCCCCCTCCTGGAAACTCCCTATCCCATTGCCCCTACCCCTGCTTCTTTGAGGGTGTTCCTCCACCCACCCACCCACTCCTGCCTCCCCGCCCTCAAATTCCCCTATATTGGGGCATCTTTCTAGCCTTCATAGGACCAAGTACCTCTCCTCCCATTGATGCCTGATGAGGCCATCCTCTGCTACACATGTGGCTGGAGCCATGGGTTCCTCCATGTGTGCTCCTTGGATGGTAGCTTAGTCCCTGGGAGCTCTGGGGGGTCTGGTTGGTCAATAGTGTTGTTCTTCCTTTGGGGTTGCAAACCCCTTCAGCTCCTTCAGTCCTTTCTCTAACTCCTCCATTGGGGACCCCATGCTCAGTCTAATGTTTGGCTGCCAGCACCCGCCTCTGCATTTGTAAGGCTCTGGCAGACAGCTATATCAGGCTCCTTTCAGCAAGCACTTCTTGGCATCCACAATAGTGTCTGGGTTTGGTGACTGTGTACAGGTTGTATCCCCAGGTGGGGCCGTCTCTGGATGGCCTTTCCTTCAGTCTCTGCTCTACATTTTGTCTCCATATTTGCTCCCAATAAAGGTGGCTGACCATCACAATTCAAAAACCTCCAGATCAAGGTATTATTTTGAACTCAGGTCCTGTGATTTTTTTCTCCTAATGAAGTATATTTCAGATACACAAAATGCACAGGAAAAAGTAATATGAAATATGCCTAGGCATGTCTCAGAAAAAACCAGCAGTGAAATTTGGTATCTAATTCACTCATTTGTATACCATCCTAACATGACAATGGTATCTCTGTTATTCTCATAAATTTGGGATATGTTTTTGAAATTAGAATGGGTTTAAGATGTCTTTTAAGTATCATTTTATATGGTGTATTCTAATATGTTTTCTGGTAGAACAAGAGCACACACGGTTCTCTTCTCTGTATGTGAACATCATATGTGTTGGTAGAGAGAGGTTGGCAAACCATTTGTTTAGTTCAGTAGATATTTTAAAAAGTCACATACTTAACATTTCTCAGTCAGGCCAGAGGTTGGAAATCTGTTAGTAATTCATAGTACTTTTCTACTGGGGCTAGTGTTCTGCAGAACTGGGAGGTGGATTATAATCTGGATCCCAGAAGAGATAGAGGAGTCATGAAGTGGAATAAAAGGTGGGGGCGGGGGGAGAGAGAAAGAATGAAACAGAAGAGAGAAGAATAGAGGGATGGAGGGGGTCGTTCATGAACTGCCAGTGTTTCAGATCTGTCTTGCCTTTAAGACTGGGTCACGCCGGGCAGTGGTGGCGCATGCCTTTAATCCCAGCACTTGGGAGGCAGAGGCAGGCAGATTTCTGAGTTTGAGACCATCCTGGTCTACAGAGTGAGTTCCAGGACAGCCAGGGCTACACAGAGAAACCCTGTCTCATAAAAAAAAAAAAAAAAAAAAAAAGACTGGGCCACAAAAAAGATGTGTGTGTGTGTGTGTGTGTGTGTGTGTATGTGTAATTCACATTGTTATTATTTGCATATCAAATTCCATTGACACCATTGACAAGGACAGCATTTATTGAGCATGCGCCTGCCCTGCCTGCATTATTGGTTTCTGCATTATTTACCATAACGAAAGCTCATAACGCTGCGCTGTGATACACAGAGCTGGTGCCAGCAGTCTTCATCCACATGGCTGGAGAGCCTGGCGTTGCACTGGGGTGTATGAGAACTTAACCATTAATGGAAAGTGTGATTGATTTATGTTGGCCCAGTATTACCCCAGGCCTGCCCCAGAACTGTGTTGGATGCTGACTGAACTGGTTAATATGCCCAATGAGAAGTTTCTGTATTCAAGTTTATGAAAGGTTAGTTTTAGTTAGTATTTAAAAGGGAATCAGAATGAAAAAAAAAGAGCATTTAAAAAAATCTGTAAAACAAGTTTGGAAACAAAATGCAGCTTCCTATTTAATCCTTAGACCAGAAAAATACAAATAAGCCTGGCCCTTGGCCTTCTGCTAATTAGACTGCTGCTGACATCCAGTCCATAGCAGTATGCTACTCAAATTCCCCATGCAATTGTCAGGGCACAGTCAGCGACACAGCTACCACCTCTGTCAGTCTTGGCTCTGGGTCTTGGTTTTGTTTTCCTTTGCCAAAGCCCAGTTGTCCCAAGAGATGGCAAAGGGATAGATCTGTTGAGTTCTTTGTAATGCTGGGAGCAGCAAGGCTATAGAAACTCTTCCAAGTGCCTGCAACATCTGGAATTTGGTAACAACTATTCTCCCTGATCCTTCTGTTTCCATCTTTCCTGTGTCTACTATTTTCACGGTAGTCTTTAACTATTCTAGGTATAGTAAAATATCCCTGCCGTGGCTCTTCTTCCCACTAAAGTTTTTAAAAATTATTTACAATGAAGTTTAAATAATTGGATTAAAAATTTTATCTTTGCAATAGGCGTTTTATTTTAACCCAGGATGGCTTTACTCAAACAATAAAAGTCTCGATTACAAAATTGTCGGTATTAGGGAGTGCACTGTTTATTGAGCTTTCTCTGAAACCTCCCTTCGGTTTCTCTTCTCCGTGATACTAGATGGGGATCCTTGAGCTTTCCTATGATTTGGTTTTTGAGTGCAGGTGCTATATGAAGACTGTAAGAGAGCGATGCAGGTGCCTGTTCTTGCTGATGCTGCCCTAGCAACCAATATCCTTCATCTTGGAAATGGAAATTGAATCCGGATTTCAGCTTTCAAAGACAAGGATTTCCCAAACCAGACTCCCTTCTCTGTGCCCCTTACATGGGGAAACGGGCAAGAGAGCTTCTTCTCTTCGGAGTTCTGGGGCTCAGCTCCTTCCTACCTGCCTGGTCCTTATCACTGTCTCTTTTTTTCATTTCGATGGGCCATAGGGTCAGCTGCGGCTTCAATTCCTACAGTTACTCATGTGATCTCAATGTTTCTTGTGTGATGTTGAAGCTGCTCACCTCCCTGCATTAACATCTCTTGAACCACCAGCATCCTCTTCCTGAGTAGAATACCAATGTTACAGGAAGCTATGACAAGAATTATTCAAGGGACAGATGTTTTTGTCTCTTTCATTTCTAAATCAGAAACCACAAGAGCAGCATCTCCCTCACCCATCCTTCTTGCTAATCTAATAGAACACACAGTCTAAAGGTGGTTGCTGGATTTGGTTATTGTTTGTCTATTTGTCTAGCTGTTTGGAGACAGTCTCCTTCTGCAGCCCAGGCTGACCTTGAACTCACACCACCCCTCTTATCTCACTCATCTTCCCAAGTCCTGGAATTAGAGGTAGGGGCCAGCAGGACTAGTCATTCCTAAAGTCTAATTCCTACCTTTAGAGAGGTTTCCTCTCTTCTGCTGAAGTTTCTTTTTCCTAAAAATACAGTAGGAGCTTAAAAACAGAGTAAAACAATATATGACATCATCTGAACCCCAGAAGAGGTCACAGATCCAGGCATTATATACTTGGGACAAGGCCACAGTAATTAACTTGGGGCGTTCTAGGAATATTCCAATCCCCAGTGTACTGCTTTCCTTGTGACAATCACATGTCATGTGACTTGTAATCCTCTTTCTTGGAGGGAGAGTATAATTCCTCACCTCATTCATGCCATCCTTGGCCATAACACTTGTTTTGGCTTACGGGCCATGAGTTGAAGTGATACATGACACACTGGGGGCAGACATTTAGGTAGCTTGCCATGATATTCTTGTTTGCCATAAAAATGCATGTCTGAAGTACAGATTGCTTCTTCAGTCAGGCATTGTAATAAAAATGACATTTGAAGCAAATGTCACTTGAGTCTCAGCCAATATGTTATACGAGGAAGAGACAACCATTTGGAGGGGTCAATGAGATTAGAAGCTTATCATTTATTGCAGCAGAACCTAGTGGAACCTGACTGAGTCAACCTCTAACCCAGAGAAGATAAAACTATGAGTTACAGCCTAAAAAAGACGGATTTTTCCCTCTGGTGGAAAAACCACATCAATCCATAAAATGAAGAAGGAGAAAAACAAATGAGACTTGTGGGGGGGAGGAACAATCAAGGAAGAAGGAAGACTGAAGGCTGAAAGGAAGAAAGTTGGCATTGAAAGGTATTCGTGTCAGAGATAAAGAAAAGGCATGCCCAAGAAAGAGAGGGCATGAACAAGGGAAAGGGCTTATAAACGCTTCTTAGGAAAAGCTCTAGAGCATTCTGAGTGTAGTTCACACAGCCTCTGGGCAGTGGGTGCTTTCTGTCCCAGATGGGTAGTATACAGGACAGTATGAATCCGGCAGGTCAGATGCTCTGTGCTAAACTGTTACTTCTATTAAAACTTTGTAAGAGAGAACTCTTAAAAACTGTGATAGGATGCTGAAGTGTGTCTGTCCACACTAGATGGTTTCCAGCAGGGGTACAGGAGGGGAAGGATTCAACTCTATTTAAGGAGCAGGCCACTAAGAGTTTTACCATGAGCCAATGAGTATATAAATAACACAAAGTGGATTTTTTTGGTTTTGTTGTTTGTTTTTGGCTGGGTGTGTGTATGTGACAAAGGCAGGGGGCTGGACAGGGAACAACTGGCAGGTAAATGTGATCGGGGTGTATAGTGTGAAATCCTCAAGGAATCAATAAAAATATGGGAGGCAGAGGCAGGCGGATTTCGGAGTTCGAGGCCAGCCTGGTCTACAGAGTGAATTCCAGGACAGCCAGGGCTACACAGAAAAACACTGTCTTGAAACCTGCTCCCCCCCCCAAAAAAAGACTCATAAAACACAAAAACAGATGGTTTCTCAAATATTAAGATAATTCACCTATCTTCAGAACTCCCAGCCACCTAAAGCTTCCTGTATGACTAGATGATATCTTTGATCCTTAAACTTGAGTTTTATGTCATTAGACCCCACTTGAAAGGAACCACATGACAAGCCTTAGGCTTTAGAGCTTGTTTCACTGTCATCTCAGCTTAAAACCTTCAAGAGCACAGCTACATCCCCCGTGCCTCTGCAGAGCAGCCTCAATAACATGCATATGGAGGGTCCTAATGCCAGCAAGAAACTGCAATAAAACAAGTGTCCTGAGACTGCTCTGTGTCACTGGGGTACCAAAAGAACATTAATCCTACTGAAATCAATCTTGTATCTCATTGCCTAAAGGATTCTCCTAAGACTTCAGATCGATAAAAAAGAAAAGAAAAACTCCAAATGCCCTGAAAGGAAAATTACAGCAGAAAGTATCTGTTCTAGCAATCAATATATTCAGATATCTATGCCGTGAAGATTTAAGAGACAACTCAGAATGTAGTACTAATACATATGAACATATTTGCAATACTGAGGACAAAGTTTGAAGTGATTCTATTCCAGTTCAAGTCAGAAAGTCTCCGAAGCATCCTCACCACATTCCCGGCCTATGGGTCCCACTGATGCTGCCTCCAAGCTTACCCTCTATCCCCAAACCTTAAAATTTTGTGGACTGGTAAATATATACAGCGATGCAAGGCTAGACAGTGGTACTGCAAATATGTATCTCTGCATCTCGATCTCTAGAATTCGTCAATGCATCAATCTGTACAGCAAAGAGGAATTATGTTGCAGATAGAATCGAGGCTGTTCATTGGCTGACTTGAAGACTGAGGATACTATGGTTTAAGTGAAGTTTGAGAACCAACATCATGGTATTAAAAAGTGTCAGGACCTTTTAGAGGAGATCTTGAGCGAATGGTTCTCACGAGAGTAGGTTGTTACAAAGGAACAAACCTGTCCTCTCTCCATTAACTTGAGTTTTTTGTTTTGTTTTGTTTTTTGTTTTTTGTTTTTTGTTTTTTGTTTTTTTGTTTTTTTGTTTTTTTTGTTTTTTTACTACCATGTGCCTAGATATTACTCTATTAGCTAAGATACTCTCGACTGGAGCCAATTCTTCGGCCATGGTCTTGGATTTCTAGAACTGTGAGCTAAATGAATATCTTTTCTTCATATAGTTCCCAGGCTCAATTATCTTGTTACAACAATATAAAGCAGACTAAGACAGGGATATTTTTCTTAATTTTCCAGGTGGACCTAATGTAATCACAAGGATACCTAGAAATGGAAAAGGAAGACAAATATCAGAGAAGAAGATGTGATAACAGAATCAAGGTCAAAATGGTGTAATGCTTGAGGGGGGAGGGGCATAAATTAGGAATGCAGCAGCCTCTAGAAGTTAGAAAAGGCCGAGAAATAGATCTGCTCCAGAGTCTCCTGACGTACTTTGATTTTATCCCAGTGATACCTGCATGAGCTAGATATGGTCATTACCCACATTTTAAAGCAGAAGAAAATGGAGGTAAAGAATTACTGAAGACTTATTCAAATACCATTGATTCCAGAGCTTGGATCCTGGGCTCCCTGGCCCAGTTCTGTCCTCTTGCTCCTACGTAGGACTTTACTATGGTGGATATACCACATTACCACTGATCTAGTCACTTGAAATAAGAAAAATATCCCTGTAGTCTTTGAAGGTGACAGTTCAATATGGATATCCAACAACTTGTGCAGTGGATAGTTCTTTGCACAGATGCTTGTCTTGTGCATTGTACTGGTTTACAATTTGTACCTGATTGTCCCTAGCTCTAAGAGGGTACAAACTAAAGGAATGCATCAAAGCTGGTAATGGTAAACATACAGAAAAATGGGGAAATATTCCTATCTGTGCCTAGCATTCTTTTAAAAAGGTGATTCAAAAATAGATCCACTTCCTGAAAAACTCGTTGCATATACATTATAAAAAGTAACACGACTCTCCCTTATCTCCTTTTTCATATCTAGTACTCATGGAAAATCTTTATTATAGATATTGACCTTACAGAGCAATTGTCTCAAGGATGTTTCTGCTAATGCCATTTTCAGAATAAAGGGCACCGGGCTACTTAAGCAGAGCAACATCCCCAGGAAGGAGGTGAAGAGGAATAAATTAATGCTTAAATGGACTTGTCTACCACAGTCAAACCAGATTCCTATGGAATTCAATTTATCAGACTTGGAGGTTGTCTAGCAAGGAAGACAGATGGACAGTGATTTTCAAGGCAGTGGGGAGGGGTCCAGATTTGTGCTGCTCTGCCATTACCACCAAAGGAAAACTTAACAAGATGT
This sequence comes from Uromys caudimaculatus, assembly GCA_028551405.1. Classification (NCBI taxonomy): domain Eukaryota; kingdom Metazoa; phylum Chordata; class Mammalia; order Rodentia; family Muridae; genus Uromys; species Uromys caudimaculatus. The sequence continues at coordinate 92,544,840 of CM052707.1, read as the reverse complement.
GGAAAGAGTTTCGATTATGACAAGGTGGCGAAGGGACATGACTAGTGTCTATCTAGTGGCTGGAAGCCAGGATCGTGCTATCTTATAAGGCACAAGGCAGCTCTCTATAACAAAGGGTGTGCGTGTGTGTGCGTGTCTGAGATCTCATATTACACTAGTCAGAAGGGCTAAGATCAATAACACAGATGATGGCTCACACTGGGAGGTGTGCAATAAGAAGAACATTCAGTCACTGCTGGTAGGACTGCAAATTTGTACGGCCATTATGTAAATCAGTGCCATAGTTCCTCAGGAAGATGGGAATTGATCTACCTCAAGATCCCCCGGTACTATTAGGCATACCCAAAGGATGCCCCACCAGAGAGACGCTGTCTCAATCAAGTTTGCTGCTGCTCTATTCATAATGGTCAGTGATTGGAAATACTCTACAGAAAAAAAATGATAAGAAGATGTGGTACATTTATACAATGGAGTATTACGTGCCCACTTAAAACATGAAACTACGAAACTTACAGCTACATGGATGGAACTAGAAAAAATCACCCTGAGTTAGGTAGCCCAGACCTAGAAAGACAACGATGCTATGTATTTGCTTCTCTGTGGATATTAGCTGTTACGACAGTGAGGGTCATCCTACAGTCTACAGAACCACAGAGGTTAGGAATAACGTAAATGCCTATGGAGAAAGGGTCTTGTTAGAAAAAGGATGTAAAAGTGATGGATGATGGAGAGGTGATAGAACCTCGAATGGATGGATCAAGTGGAGAGGAGGAGAGAGGGGAACAAGGGAAGGAGTACAGAAGAGACGGCTAAAGTCAAGGGCCACCTGAGAGGTCGTATGGAAACCCAATACAGTAGAAGCTTCCTAACATATATACGTATTTGATGGCAACCTCAAAAGAAAATCACCACCCAATGGGGACACAGAGCCTCTAATCTATTACTAGTTTTGAGTTACTTTTAACTGAGATATTGGCCAAAAGGGGTCCCATGGGAGCCCCTAAATAACCCAAGCTGTTGCCAAGACTATAGCTGCTCTTCATAAACTGTCAGCAGCGAGGCCCCATTGCTGAAAACAACACTTAGATAACTCATTGGACATGGAGAAGTCCAGTTGGTGCCTCCAGGCAGCTCTCACTTCTGTATTCCAGCATCTCTGGCACATGAAGATATTCTGCACACTACCAAAAGAAAAATGTAAACACCAACCCAGCCACAAAATCTCTGACCTACAATGGTGTCCAGCCTGAAAGATATACTAATGCAATGACAGCACAAAGTTTCTAGAAGCAACTGACCAATATCTGATTTGACTTAAGGCCCATTCCATAAGATGGAGCCCATACCCAGCACTGCTTGGGTGACCAAGAACCAGAGACCTAGGGTAAAACCATACTACAGCCTAAACAAAAAGTAGCATTAAAATGACTCCTAGTGACATTCTTCTATACTCATAGATAAGAGCCTTGTTCAGGAATCACTGGAGAAACTTCCTCTTGCAGCAGATAGGAACAAATAGAGAGCACCATAGCCAGACATTATGTAGAAAGTAAAAGAGACTAGAACACTCAGTCCTAAATATCATGTAGCCATCAAATCTCCTGCCTCAGGGCTCAGGGAATCCTGCAGAAGAGGAGGCAGACAGAGTGTAAGAGCCAGAGGAAATGGTGGAAGCCAGGAAAACAAGGATCAAAGCTCATTTGAACTCACAGAAACTGAGGCCTGTATGGGTCTGTATCAGGTCCTTTGAATGTATAGTATGACTTCCAGTTTAGTGTGTTTATGGATTCCTCACTGTGTGAACAACTGGGTCTCTGATTCTTGTCCCGTCTCTTGGACACCTCCCCTTCTGTTTGTTTTACCCAATGTGCTATGTTTTGTTTTATTATATTATATATGTTATATTATTATCCCTTAGAAGCCTGTATGTTTTCAACTGGGAGACAGAGAGGGAGTGGATTCAGATGGGAGAGGAGGTGGGGAAGAGCTGGGAGGAGTCGAGGGAGGGGAAACTGTGATTAGGATTATGTGAGAAAAGAAAGCTATTTTCATTAGAAGGGAAAAATTATAAAATAAAAATTTACTGTAAAGAAACAGGATAAAACATTACACAGTAAGATTAGCTAGACCCAAACTCTACACATTTTAGTGTATTTCTGTACAATTAAATAGCCCAGTCATGTTGAGGCTGAGATGCTTCAGATTGGATTTTATATTCTCATGGTCAGTTATATTTTCTGCATGTATTCACCAAAAAAGGAAAGAAAGAATGAAAGAGAGAGAGAGAGAGAGAGAGAGAGAGAGAGAGAGAGAGAGAGAGAGAAAGTAAGCATTAAAAAAAAAAGCCAACCATAGATACATGTTTAAGTACAGGGCTGGACCAATTGTTTTTTAATTGATCTTCAATTTCAATGTTTTTTGTATAATACAATTCAAAATGTAAGCCTTTTGTATTCTGTGCTGTCTTTATTGTATTTCTCCTTTTTTCTTTAATCTATTCATTTGCTAAACAAATATTGAGTACCTATTTGTATGTTAGGTGTTGTATTAGATTGGATAGTACTGTGAGCAAAATCAGATATATCCTATGCCCCCTGTGTGTGTATAGCTTACCTGAAGAGACATGAATTAATCACAGAATGCTGAAATAATGATTGACTTTCAAATGTGAAGTATTATATAAGAAATACACTGCTGTGCTAGGGGTATGGCTCAGCCAATGTGCTTGTAGCTTAACATGAAGACAAGAGTTTGGATTCTAATATTCACATAAAATGCAAGGTGTTATTGCACACCTGCACTCCCATGTCTGGGGTCAGGATGGAGACAGGAGGATCCCTTGAGCTTGCTGGCTAACCAAGCCCAGCCTAATTGGTGGTCTCCTCAGGGACTAGTCCCAGTTTCAAAAAGTAACATGGAAACTGAGTCATGTACCTGAGATTGATCTCCACGTACATGTGTGCATGTACCCATGGACACGTACCACAGACCTACCTCTCTCTCTCTCTCTCTCTCTCTCTCTCTCTCTCTCTCTCTCTCCCATTTCAAAAATAGGTTTCTATAAGAGGATAGAACAAACATACCTGATCTTCAGTATGACTAACAGAAAGGAAAGGGGTCAGGGTGGCTTCTCCAGGAAGAAACATTGATGCTGAGCTCTGAGGCTTAGAACAATTCATGATCACATTATATTCAGAATCTAAAGAAAGCTGAGCATTGAATGGTGTTTATCAAAGCCTGGGAGAGCAAGGGGCAAGAGGGATGTGGGGAGGACGGTGAGCAAGCACAGGCTGTTCCTGCATACTCTGCTCTTCACAGTGGGAGGAGTATTGTTAGGAATAACCCACAGGCTAACTCACAAGAGCTGTGAAATGGGGTATTGGATGTATTGATCCATATAGCATATGAGTTTATAGTGAATCCGATATTCAACACCTGAATAAGCGTAGGTGCCATGTGCTGACCCAGGGAATGATGGAGGTGGCCCACGTGGAGAAGGGACTGGAACCTGGTTTGAGGTGAGAGTGCAGTCCGCCGATTCGAGAGCATCTGCTCCTCATTCACACCATCTGGTGTCAGTTTTATGTATTCAGTTATTTTTCTCACTGCACAAATCACAGTGAGCATTTACTATGGGATTTGAAAATGGGGGGACTTGTAGTTTGAGAAAAAGCAACGAAAACATACCATACTAACCAAGGAAAAGAAAGATATTACCAAGACGTGGAAGGTTGCAGCATATTTGGAATCGATGGTAGAGGTTGGCTACCATGGAAAGTTTTCTGGGAGAAATGTCTTTGGTAGATCCTGAAAGATGGGTGTCTAAGGGAAAGGTGACTCCAGGTGGAAGCAAGAACAAGTGTAGGAGGGAACGGAGAAGTACAAGGTGACTTAAGGAGGTCAGAGCTCAGCACGGCTAAAGCACACGTATAGGAGACAGATAGGGAATTATTGAAAGGGTGTTAGATTTTTTTAAGACACTTTCCTATTTTAATTCTGAGTCATTAAACTTCCAGTTCTACTTTATATACCACATTCATGATCCACAATTCCCGTCGTTTTATTTGACTCCAGCACGAACACAATGAGAAGGTTCTGCAAAGCCAACACATCACGTGAGTCCTTGGTATGTGTGGGGAAAGCTGGGATCATCCACAGCTCCCAGAACTCATTAAACATCTATTTCTGATTAAATTAAGCCCATTAATATCATCCTCAAAACATCTTTAGGGAGTTTTGTTTTCTAATTATACCAGTAACTGTTTCCAAGTTGGCAGCCACCATTCTTCACACCTTACTTTTACACACCAGTCCAAGGGATATTACCCAAAGGGCACAACGATTTTCAAACAAAAAAGAAATTCTCATCACCCATAATACTTCAGGATCATGTTTAATTTTTCATTTCCCAATGGCGTGATATAAATGCCCCTGTTCTCTTGGCTCCCTGAACTCTGGTCCTCATGGTTATTTAGGCCACCCCTCTCCCTTTCTTCTTCAGTTGTCCTCCTCCAAGTCTCACCTTCAGTGGGCTGGTCTCCTTTTTGGAACAACAATGCTGGACCCTTTGTGTACCCTAAAATCATATTCTCATAAATATTTACAGAACCTACTTGTGGTTTTCCCAACACTTCATTGTGTTTAATGTCTGTGTTCTTTCCTACATGGCCCTCTCATCTTCTTAGAGTATGGTACCTAGCTGGCCAGGTCTATATTAGTGTAAATCATTTTCTCAGTAGTCAACTTCCATCACTTGCCAACAGCTTTCTAAATCTGGAGCACTGCCATTCCCCTTTTAAGAAGCACCTACTGGGCTAGTTGCAGTTATTTAACACATAGTATATATTATCAGACTACAGTCAAGACTGTTATTTGGGTTATACTCAGATAATGCCCGGAAAGGTGCCGACATTGGATTAGTGACTGCTGTGCTATAATATCTGTCCACTAACATCATTTGCAAATGTGTCAAAGGCTTTTCAAATGTGTGAGACTATGGAGTACCACTATCACTATATGCTCCCCTACCTTAATTGTTCCATATTTTAAAATACTTACCAACATAGCATTCTCACTTATGATCTTTAGTAATACAGATTTGTACCTAGATGCTTCTAAGTTTGAGAGACTTGGCGAATAACATAATCCTACATCAAGGTATGAGGAACATGCAGGTGAGAAGACTTGGTGGCATACCTTTCATTCCCTTAAAATAACCTAAAACCTCCAGAGTCCATATAGTTCACTAATTACCACATCCATCCATCCATATTTACATACATCTACACATACATACAGATATACATACATACATATACTTATCCCATCCATCCATCCATCCATCCATCCACCCACCCACCCACCCATCCATCCATCCATCCATCCATCCATCCATCCATCCATCCACCCACTTCTCTCCTCTACCCTTCCATATGCCTATTTATCCATCTATTCTCTCACCTATCCATGTAGGTATCCATTCTCCCTAGACTCTGAGCTCTTTCTACACTATGGCATGCATGCTTTCAGTCAGCTAAGAAGCAAAGGCAAAATGCAACAGTAAACCAGTCTCCATTCGTGAAGGATTAAAACAACAATTACTAGTCTAAAAAGACCTTCAAGGATTTAAGCTAAAAGCAGAAACACATTATCTTTCATCTCCTTCTTCAGAAAATACCCAGGGATCCTGCTCTCTGGATTAATATTGAGTACCATCTGATTACTGATTTCCATGGAGGCTTTGGGGGCTATGAGCTTCATGTTTTATATGTTCAAGTAACGAGCCTGGGTTGGTATCAATCAGACCTGTGGGGATGCAGGGCTTGCTTGTTTCACAGGCTTTCCCATGGCTTCTGGTGTATTGCATTGATCTTTCCCAGCAAGACACATTTTGATGCAGACCATCTATCTATACATCGTTTTTCTTCTCTCCTTTGCTCCCGCAGTTGAATTGATTTTTCTGTTGCTAAACATGTACTCACCATGCAGTCCCTGCACCTTCTTGGCAACTGTCATTTGGTTTACATTTTTTTAAAAAATCAAAATTGGCAACCCATTTTTAAAAAAGATATGTCAGCCCTTTCTGTCTCTCAGGTAAGTCATATTTACTGAAGCTTTCAGTCACTATATTGGGCACAGGGAAGGCCAGGAAATCCAAAGTCTGTCTGAGTGTAGGCTGGGCTGACCTGACTAATGCTCTCTTTGGGAGCCCTGGCCCCTGTTTACAGCCTTTGGTATGTTTTCCTCTGCCTTCACCTAGTCTGTCTCCCATCACTCCTTGGCATCTTAGGAAGTTCAGAGTAAATTCTTGATCACCTTTGCAATTCTTTCCAGGCTGTTACTCAGCCAACTTCTTCTTTCTGCCCAGGTGCCCAAAGTGACAAATTACTGTTGTGAGACTGATAGATGAGCTGGCAAGTAGGCTGCCAGGTAACATAGCTCTTCCTGGGATAACTTGATGAAATACTGAAGGAAAGAAGAACTCAGCAGCAAACTGTGATAAAAGCAAGCAAACAAACTAAACCTTTACTGAGCATGGAAGGTGTGATCCACTTCCTCTGTCTGGGGTCTGAGCACTGGGAACTGACAGAGCCACAAGACAGAAAGACCCTGGGTCTCTGAATCGCTGTGGAAAGGAATATTCACCAAACACAGATATAAAATCAAAACAAAAAAAATTGGGTTACTTTAAGCCACCTGAGATGGTAGGCTTGTTGTTACAGCCCCTCTTGTAAAAGGGACATGGGCAAAAGACTCAAGAGGAATGGTCTCTACATTGTCCCTCCCACAGGGCTAAGGCTCTATCATGCTGTGCATCCTTAGTAAGATGCTGGCTTTCCCACAGAACACTCACTGATGGATCCTTTGCTGGCTGAAAGGGGCAGTATAGCAGTCATTCTCTTCCAGGTCTGGCAGTGTCTCCTTGTCCAGTCTCATTGGCTTCTTAGGTAACCATCTCCGGAACCTGCTTATTTGTTTATCGATCCTGTGGCACATGGAAGGCAAGATCAAAGGGTACAGCAAGTCAGCATCACTCTCAAACACAGAAGCCGTGAAGATGACTCCATATCCTCCACAGATTCTCACTATTCTTATAACAGCCTGGTCTTCAGATGTAGAGAAGAGAGCCAGCAACTTGATAACTCTTTCAGGTTCACTAAGTGGCCTCAGTATCACTGTCTTTGAACAGATTTGAATTATATATTCACTCATGTGTTCATGAATGATTAAATGGTTGCAAGGTTGGAAGGCTTAGAAAGGAGATAGATAGCCCTTTACGTATAAGCACAGAATGCTACATGTTGTAGAAGTTAGCCACTCATCTTATGTCTGGAAAATGTGAGCTCAGAGAAGCGTCTTAGCTGTAGTTAACTTGGGGCTGTGGTAACGGGATATTGTGATTGTACAGAGAACCTGCGGTCATGATTTCTGACTCCCTGCCTGTCACACATTCCCTTACTAGGTAGCAGACACATAGCTGGCTCCATCACTTTTACTGTGCTTTTCAAATGGCTTCCATGGTTCTCCAGGTCCTGGAGTATCAGGACACAGGTGTCACTCTGGCTACCATGCACAAAAAAACGTCATGTGAAGGAAAACAGACTAGTGTTGTACTGTGGTTTATAAAAGATACTTTCCAAATTGATATTCTCAGTCCTTCTGACTACTGAGCACATGTAGCTTCCAACTGTCCAGTTTATAGAAATAGCTCAGCCCTGCCCATAGTGAACAACTAGAAGGGGCAAAACCACACCAGACTTCAAAATGTATATGTGCCTCACTGCAGAGTGAGCAAGTATGTATACCAAATGGCATCGTGTGGGGTATGATGCATACCTGCTCTTTGCACTTTACACATACAAAAGGGACCCCAAAGGGTAACTATTCAGCCCAAATTAGCCAGAGTAGACTCTGGGTTTTAGGGATCGCTGCATTTGCTGATAAAGGGGTTACAAGTGAGGGATACAGAAGAAACAATTTCCCCAAAGAAGGAACTACCTCAATGCTTTCTATACCTGTTGACTAAGAGTTCAGGCAGGATTTATTTTTCCAATTAAAATATTTGTGTAACAATTTGTAATTTTTAGTGACCGCGATGGTTAATGTAGCTGATGTTGACTGAGCCAAAGGATTTCCAGAGAGCTGGTCAAACATGACTTTAGGTATGCTTCTGAGCCTGTTTTCAGAAAAGCCACGTTAGACTGAGTCAACACTTTGGCCACGATGGGTAGAGATCATCAAAAATTTTGATACCCTGAAACAGAAGTTGAAGGGTGGATAATTGTGCTCTCTTTGAGCTGGTGCTTGTCTCTCCCTCTAACATTGGGTGAGCATAGCCTTTATACTTGGACTGGGACCATGAGATTTCCTAGACTATTGCTTGCAGACTGTAGGCCATAGGACTTTTTTAGATTCTGCTGTCTTGTAAAGCTCTGTTGTAAAGCTCTATCTAAATCTGAAGGCCAGAGATCTAACAGTGTTGATATCTGAGGGCAGGAGGCAATAGATGTGCCAGCTCAAACAGAGAACAAATTTGTTATTTTTCCATCTTTTGATTTTATTAAAGTTAGGTCCTCAATGGATTGGATGATGTCCAACTACTTTGGTGGTGTCCAACTTAATTTTAAACTAAAAATATTATTTAAAACATTTTTATATGTATGGGTGTTTTCCCACTTCTGTGCCTGTGGGTTGGATCTCCTGTATCTGGAGTTGCAGATGGTGGTGAGTTGCTCTGTGGACACTGGAAATTAAACCCAGGTCTTCTTGAAGAGCAGCCAACGCTCTTAACTGCTAAATCATCTTCTCCAGCCTCAGTGGTCAATGTCTCACTCAGTCTACTGCTTCAGATGGCCATCTGGGGACCTTTGCAGACACATGACCCAGTAAGACCTTTTCCAGGTATGTAGAAATCCTTTAGCCCAGTGAAAGCAGCACACATGCACAAAATTAGTGCTAACGTTTCTGTTACTATTTCCTCTATTCTCAGCATAATCCAGTCATGCCATGCCAACTCTGTCCAGTGATAGTTGCACTTTTGTGCAGTCATGAACCAAGTACCCAAGCTGCCTTAGATCTTTCCTTTCATAAAGAACCCTATGGAGTCCTTCTCATACACAGAGAAGCTAGAAATCTTCCGAGGTTCATGAAACCAAGAGAGAAGAGTAGATTGAAGGAGTCTAGGAGATGGAATATGCTCTCATCTCTGCTACTTTTCTTCCCATTTTATGGTTTATTTAAAGATACCTAAAGACATGAACAGACACAACAATAGTACTTAAAATGTAGTGAGATGATATGGCCTAGAGGGGTAGAATGATACAGCGATCTAGAATTTGAACTCTGATGTTCGGATGTCTAGATTCAAATCCTATCTTTGCAAATAAATACAGTATGGCTTTGAGCAAGTGTACTAAGTTTACTTTGCCTCAAGTATTTTAATCTTTAAAATGGGTGCTAGCATGACACTCAGTTCATATATATATATATATGTATATATTTCTTTGGCATCTGGTATACAGTAAGTGCTGACTACTATTACTATATCTTACCCTTTTCTAATAACAAGCAAGAATTTAAGCAAGCAGTTAAGATTTCTGGGTACGATGGACGGCTAGAAGCTGCCTTCCCTATTACCCCATTTGGGAGATGAAGCAGTGCAGGGAGGAACAGACATGACTCGAAAGAAAGAAAGAAAGAAAGAAAGAAAGAAAGAAAGAAAGAAAGAAAGAAAGAAAGAAAGAAAGAAAGAAAGAAAGAAAGAAAGAAAGAAAGAAACAGCTTTAGAAGTTTACAATGATGCTGATAAAATGTCTTAAAGATTCTAAAAAATATTCCTTAAAAACAAAACAACAACACCAAAAACCCAAGATAAGGTCACATTATGAAGAAACTGAGTTATACAAAGCTCAAGTCATAGAATTTCTTGCTTGGGGGAGGGGAAGCAGAAACCTCATTCAAAAGGCTCTGGTGAGAAAAGATTGGTAGTCATACCTTCAGGATAAGTCTCTAACCCTCACAAGTCTCAAACCAAAGTTCAGATTTTGGGAAGGCAGCGACTCTTCCCAGGGACAGGCCAAGCACAGTAAGGCAAATCCATTTTGCCACTGTATATCACTTAAAGGTCAGGGTCTGGGCACTGTCTTGAGAGGGAAACCCTTGTTTAAAGTGGAACTACCCTGGGCTCTAAGTAATCATGGCAACCACAAACCAGAAAGCCTTAATGTAACCTACCACAGTCCTAAAGTCAGAGACAATCTTATTGGGTAGCTGTGAGAACGGGAGATGAGCTGGAAACCACAGTCATTGTGAGGAGAAAGAGCACCACTGGATTTGGTAGCCCTCAGCCTAACTCAGCAGATGGATTGTATCCTGGCACCATTCTAATCTCCACCTATCACTCTGTAGCCCAAGAACTCTTAGATGCAGCCCTCCGGGTGAGTGATTACTACCTAGGAGCCCCTGAAAGTACACAAATAGGTCCCTCTTCTACATAAATTTCAGAGCTGTGATTGCTCCCCACTCTTGGAATGAGCTTGGGAAATATTCCCCAGGTAGAGTAGTTGCTGTCCTAGGGTGGATAACCTGAGGAGTTTGGGAAGGATGAGGGAACTTGTCTAAGTCACAGAACCCAGAGCTAGGTGTTGGCATGTAAAGAAGGGGAGCAACCAAAGTGGAGAGAGCTCTGGGAAATGGGAACTGTCAGACACTTGTCAGACACAGACTCCATACAGTGTCACTGCAGGAAAGACAAGAGTCCACAAGTTTCACCTACACCACACTGTGTGACTGAATAGGAAGGCTCCAAGGCTCTGTGGCCCAGGGAACAGTCACGCTAACATTCATATGTACTTCCTTAGGCTTCACCTTCATTATTGTTATTACTATGGTTCAGTAGTCCTGCTTTACTGTATTAAAATATTTACGCTTTTAATTCTTCCTTATGTAGTTATCTAATTACATATAAGCGTTTTCCACTTTTGTTGAGCAGAGCTTTCCTTCGCTTCTTTAAGGTTTAGTAAAGTTTGGTTTTATTTTGGAGGTCATGTTTTTCTCTTCCATTGCTCTGCTTACATTATGTCTGCTTTTGCTTTTTGTTTTTTTCTATTGTTTCATTCTTTTCTTCTCCCCATAACATTCTCTGCCCCATCCCTCTCTTTTGAATTGAGTTAACCTTCATTCTCCTTTATTGTCCTCACTTATTATTTACACATTTATCCAAAATAACTTTTAGCTTTGTAGCATGGTTGTCATGGGCCTTCCAAGTTCTTTTTTTCTCTATTGGTGATGTAGAGAGCCTTAGTCAATTTTAAATGTATTTCTGTATCTTCTACATTTGGCTTTTACGACAGCTTGTTTATAATCTGAGTGATGTTGAGGATTGAGCCTCAACACCAAGTATTTCGGGGAGGAGGATTGTTCAATATAATATATAATAATATATACATTTCTGAGAGCTTGAAATTTAAAAAACTCCTGAAAAATAGACTTTTCAGTAAGAAATCTCCCCAAATTAGGTACATTGAAACAATTATATGTACAAACTGTGACCTAGAAATGTAAGAAACATGACAAACAAGGCACCAATGGTCCTTTAAAACAGAGGTTTTCAATCTGTGGGTTGTGATCCCTTTGGGGTAATGAATAATCTTTTCATAGGGGACACTTAAGACCATCAGAAAACACAGATATTTTCATTTCAATTCATATCAGTAGCAAAATTACAGTCATGAAGTACCGACAAAAATAATTTTATGGTTGGGGATCACCCCAACATGAAGAACTATATTCTTTGCATCACTAGGAAGGGTTAGAACTACTTCTTTAAAATATAGAACTTCTCAACTCGTCCAACCAGCGAAGGCTTAAAAACTAATATAATGAAGAAAGAATAGAATAAACAATAATCTAATCAACTAGGAAAACAACCAACAAAATTCCTGGAATTGGCAAACATAATAACCTTAAAAGTGAATGCCTCAACTTCCAACAAAGAGGGGCAAATTAGCTAATTTGATAAAGAAACAAGATCCAACAATCTAATATCTCCAGAAAAATACCTTACTGGCAACGATATCTACAGAGTTGGCATCCAAAGACAGAAGTCCATCTATTAAGCAAATGGAAACCCAAATAACCTGGCTTAGCAACTCTAATACATGATAAAGTAGACTTCAAAACTAATGTATCTGAAGAAATAAAGAAAACCATTACATAGTATTAAGGGGAACAACACATACACACACACATACACACACACTCACACACACACACACACACACACACACACACACACACACACACAGAGAGAGAGAGAGAGAGAGAGAGAGAGAGAGAGAGAGAAAGAGAGAGAGAGAGAGAGATTCATACACATTTTATGTATATAAAAAACATTGAAGCTTCCAATTTCATAAAATAAGCATTAATGATCATAACAGTTCAGATGAGAACTGACACAGTAAGACAATAATAGTGGATAATTAAGTATTATACTCTCATCTTTTGATAGGGCCTCCAAACTGAAAAGCATCAAGAAATTTCCGACTTAAGCTACATCTTAGTCCAAATGGACTCAAAAGATATCTTCGCATACTACAACCAAAAGATATAGAATAAAAATTATTTTAGCAACCCATGAAACTCTCTCTAAAATAGACTTCATTCTATAAAAGCATATTAAAACTAACACATACACTAGAACTAAATAATTTTTATATATTGTAAGATTATAGTGAGATAAAATGAGAAATCAATAGCAGAAAATCTCAGAAACTACTCAAATTCTTGGAGACTGAGGAATATTATCTTAATAACCAGCAAGTCACTGAAATTATCAAGAATGACATTTAAAAGATCCTAGAATCAAATTCAAACAATGTCTAATTTGTCATACCCTTCTGAATACAGATAAAGTGTTCTAAGAGGAAACTTGTAACTATGAATGTTACTTTAAATACAATCAGAAAGGCCTGATAAATAACCTAATAATGCACCCCTAAGATTTCAGAAAAAAACAACAAACCAAATTCCTTAGTAGTAGGTAGCAAAAAACCCAATGAAATGGAACCCTAAATAATCATTCATAGAATCAGTGAAACAAAATTTAGTCCATTAAAAAGATATATAAAATTGATAAACCCTTAGCCAAAAGAAAGATCACAGAGAACAAAATTAATAAAGTTATAGACAGAAAAGTAGTGTTATAAAAGAGTCCAAAAAAGCTCAAAGAATCATTAGGAAAAACCTTGAAAGCTAAAATTTGAAAATTGAAAAATCTAGAAGGAATGGATAAATTGCTAAATACACAGGAATATGATCTATCAAAATTAAATCAAGGAGTTTTAAACACATCCACACTAAGCAATATGATTACAGCTGTAACAAAAAGACCACGCACAGAGAAAATGCAAGTTCTGGACAAATTTACTGCTAACTTCTACAACGTTTTTAAGGAGATATGGACAGTAGTACTTATCCCATTGTTTCACAACAGAAAGGAAGGCACAGAACGACGCTTATGATATGAAGGCAGTGTTACTATGATGCCAAACAAGGTAAGCCACAAGCAAACAGGACAACTATAAACCAGCTTCTCTGATAAATCTAGATATAAACTTTCTCAATAAAATACTTGCAAATCAAATTCAAGAACACATTAAGAAGATAATATACCATGGCCAACATGATTTCATTCTAGAGGCAAAGTTGATTCAACACACGCAATAACTGTAATACAATGAATAATTTGACTTAAGGACAGAAATCACAAATCATCTGAAAAGATACAAAGAAAGCCTTTGACAAGGCTCAACACCTTTTCCTGACAAATGCCCTCAAAGAAAGTAGGGATAGAAGGAATGTAGCTTAACTAAATAAAGGCTGCCCAAGACAAATATGTACCGACATTCTGTGGAATGGGGAAGAGCAGGAGGTGTTTCCTTTACAAGCAAGAATGAGACAAGGATGCTCACTCTCCTCAGACGTGCTTTGTTTTCATTAGGACAGCAGGAAAGAAAGAAGCAAAAGGAACACAAATAGAGTAGGAAGCCACAGTGTCCTTCAGTGCCAATAGAATGACCGCTACTCAAAAAGGCTCTAAAGACTCTCTGAGAATTATTAGAGTTGACATATACTTTTAGCAAAGTAGCAAAATACAAAATCAACATATAGATAGTTCTACATCAATAATGAACTTTCCAAAAGTACAAATGAATAAAAGCACATGAACTTAAAAAATAGACCTTGGGACAAGAACAAAACATAATGACATATATGAAACCCAACAGGTTGAACTCCAACTTAAAAAGTTAATATCAGTTTTTACTTTGAAAATGAACTAAGATGTTTTATCATAATTGAAAAAAATAGTTTGTTTTTCAACATTTCTCATTAAAGTCATTCACTTGTCTAAGGTCATTGACTTCTTCCTTAACCAGACTCACAAAGTAGGCTTTGTACAGTAAGTTGGAGGCCTTTCCCTTGGCTCTTGGCTTCATTTCATTTGATTTCCTCAAAATTCATCCAAGGAAGTAGCCATTGGCCCTCTGTCTTCTGTTGACAGGGCTTTTATTTTTCACGCACCTCCAGTGTGCAGTGCTAATCGGATTGTGTTTTGCAGAATCTGTGTGTACTGACTATGAATTCAGTGCAGCTGTGTAACAGCTCTCGGTGCAGACAGAAACAAATGAAGCTGTGTGAGAAGTCAAACATAGATCCTCAATGGGAACAAAATGGCAGCTTTCAGGAGCCAGCTGTGTCACCACGATCTGAGTGAAACTTGACCTTGACGATGGTGAAGAGCCAGCACAGTGGGGTAATGAAAAGGATTAATTAATTGAAAACTGAACAGGAAAAGAATGAAGTAGAGGGGCTGGCTCGGTAGGAAAGGGGAAGCTGTTCCTTGCTATCATCATGTCTAAAACCAGCTTCTGTTGTCTATCGGCAATGTCGCTAACCTTCCTGAGTTATAAAACAGGGTGACATTACTGACTGGTACCATAGCTGCCATCACAGTTGTCATCTTTTTGGCCTGCAGGTGGTTAGATAGTAAATCCGTAATTGATGGTGTATGTGAAAAGCTTTGGAGAAATTTTAGCAAGCACCAATGCATTCTAAAGGAGCACACACCCAGAAAGTGGCAGGAAGCAAAAGAACTGGGTTTTTAAAACAGCAGGGGATTGGAAGTCCAAGGCCAGCCCAGGCTACCTGAGATCATGTCTTATAAAACAAAAGCAAGCAAATAAACAAAGCAAAAAACTACAATGGAAGGAAGACATTCAAAAGAACATTTTCAAATAAAAAGACACTTGCTGGGCATAGGGATGCCAGGCTGGCCCACAGTGCAGATGCAAAATGAAGCCTGGACCACCCAGGTTCCAGAAGACCTACTCTGTGATCTATGCTGTTCACGGTCATAGATAACAGCATTCGAACAAAGTCAGTAGCCTCTGTGATTTCTCCTGCTTGGCAGAACTGCTCCCAAAGGTGTTTTCCCTCTAATGCCAAGATTTTGTAAATTAGGCTCTGTGTTGTAAGAGCTCTTGAAGAAAGAAGCAGTGTTGTAGGACTTACGGAAGAACATTCCAGATGGGTCAGATGGGATCAAATTAACAAAATGAGAAGTTAAGAGGTCAGAGGACCGTCTCTAGGTGGAGGCAGGACAGACATCACAGAAGGGAAGATGAACGCAAAAGAATGATGTGACCCTCGTGGCTGCCTTTGAAGAGGAGTAGGACCTAGAATGCCTCACTTTCAGAAGTCAAGATTGACTTTCTACTAACGGCCTGCAAGGATGTTGACTTTGGCCCTTGATGGTATTAATTGGGACTATGTCAGCAACCTAAAGAAGTCTGGATGAAGACTGCCTTCCTAGTGGCCCAGATAAGAGCCCAGGCTGACCTATATGATTTTGGTCTTTGAAGACCCTGAGCAAAGACATCAGTTGACAACCTAAATTTATGATTCTGACTTATGAATCAGGTTAATAATTTTATGTTGGTCTGTGCAGGACAGTTTGAGGTAATGTGTAATGTGAGTGCAGCTCTTAATTACAGTGTTAATCTGACCTGCAAGGCTGTGGCTAGCCAGGATCTCAATATAATAAGTTTGCTACTCCACAGGGTGTGCTCCCACCTTCCTGGCAGGGAGATGGTCCATGTCTCTGTGCAAACACAGTGAATCTGAGCTCCCCTAGGCTGCTCTCTACAGCCAATCTGTCTCTATATAGCCAATCTCAGACTTCAACCACACAAAGGAGAAAAAGAGCCAATGGGCCAGAAAGCATGAAGCTCATGCTAGGATTCTCCAGCCTGTCTCTGTGCCCCAGTTAGCCCTATAATAAGCTGTTCATTCTCACCAAGCTTTAGTGCTGTCTTCTCCAAAATGGTCACCAATTACGTGTTCTCTATGCTAATACTACTTTGTTGGTGGTGGAGGGGGTGGGCAATAGTTTTGTGAGTATATCATTGTAAATGAATGTACTAAGGAACTTTTTGTGATGCAATGAGTATAAAATCTTCCATATACAGGGATGAGCTCAGAGTCAGCTAGAGGCGCACTCACAGTCTAGCCGCTTAGTTTGCTAACGGAGTGAGATGCTGGGTGAGTGTGAGTGACTAAGCTTGCCTGAGATGATGGTGCCTGTCACAGAAGATGGTGTGAGCATTAATCAGGACAGTGAATGCCAGAGTTTACATAATTCCTTAGATGTGCAAAGGGCCCACTTAGTGCTGGATCTTAGGATAAAGCAAATAATGACGATGGTGGGGTTTTGAAGTATAGAGTTCCAATAGAAACTCAAAGGTTACAATTTTCCCCTATATGCCAGGGAAGGGGGTCATCAGGCCTGCATCACATCTGACAAACATCTCCAAATAGGAAAAGCTGAGATTTACTGAGATATGTTAAAATGGTGAAATGAGTTAACTAGAAGGCATTGCATTCGTCTCTTAGGATAAGCTTGCCACTTCTCAAAGTCTCTCTTGCTGGGAGATGGGTGGGAGGGGAACCCCACAAAGCCTTGGCTTAGTGGCTTAGCATTGATTTTGTTTGGATACATCGTCACTTTGTCCTGTTTATCCTATTTACTGAGCAAACACCCCCATATAGACGGCACAGGCAAATCAATAAAGAGAAGATGGATGACCCACATGGGCATGTCTGGTCTGAACACAAGTTTAGATCTGAACTACATGCTGAGTTACTTTTTCAGAAATTTCTTTGGATGGTGAGTCTGGGGTTTTCCAGTCTTTGTGGCAGCTAAGGTTCTGGGAAATACCACAAAAGCAACACAAGCAAATAGACAGGCTCGGCAGCTCTGGATGAATGGCCTCCCCTGGAGGGTCTTAGGAAGGTTTCATGTAAACATTAGTACCCTTAGGAGTGGTGATAACTAGAGAAAAGGTCACATGCAAAGGACCTTCCTTACACTCGGCATGCTGGCCTGTCAAAGGCCTTCATAAACTATCTTGCAATGCAGGATCTCAACTTAGAAGCTGTAGGTGTATCTCTTTTCCTTTGATTCCTTTGAGCCTTAACTACCTACAGGAAGTCAGTCAATACTAATGACTTGACCAGACTGAACTTATGAAACAGGCCTTCCTTTTTAAATTTTTGTTTTGAGATTATGATATAATTACATTTTTCCCTTCCCTTCCCTCCCTCTAAACCCTCCCATTCTCCTTCAAATTCATGGCCTCTTTTTTTCCCTAATTTTTCCTGAATGCATACCTATACCTATATCTCCTGCTAGTTCCATATAATGTTACTTGTGTGTATGTTTTCAGGGCTGACCATATGGCAGTGGACAACCAATTGGTGTGCTCTTTCCTGGGGAAGAGCATCTCTCCCTCTCCCAGAATTCTTTAGTTGCCTCTAGTTCTTTGTGCAGGGTTGAGGGCTCAGAGGCATCCCTGTGCAGTTCGGTACAATCACTGATATCTTCCTTGTTCAGCTCATGTCTGCGTGGTCATGTTGGTGAGACTTCATGGCTACAGCTTCTGACATTACTAGAAGACAGTTTCCCAGCAAGCTCCTGACCCTCGGGCTCTTACACTCTCCCCATCCCTCTTCCCACAATGTTCCCTGAGCTTTAGGTGCAGGAGTGAATCAGGCCTTCTTTATAGACATTTGCTTTTCCCTAGACCAGCATATTACAGACCTGTGTTTCTAGCCGTGCATTTTGAGAGATGATCTGATAGAAGCTACAGATGAGCTTTTGGTGGCAGTTTTTTCTTAGCAGAGGTAGTTCATAGACCTTGTCTGCTGTAAGTGAAGTCCTTCTGTACTGCCAACAGTCAGTAGGAGGCTCAGGTTTCTTTTTCCTCTTCATTCACAGCATCTCCTTGGATAGGAATTAGGTATCTTTGGAAGCTAACGCCGCTCTTTTAGGTCACAGGGATTCTATTTGGAGCATAGCCTACATAGCTTATAGACAAGGTCAAGGGACTCCGGAACATTTACATATATTAAATTTTAATAGTAGGGATGGAAAAATACAAGCCATTTCTCATTCTGCCTGTATGCCCATCTGATACGATAGTAATGAACGGAGTCTGTAATGTAGAGGGCCCAGCGTTCCTTCTGCCGAGGATAACAGAGGATAAAGTCAGGCAGGATGCCCATGGTGGGGTAGGGCACAGGAGAGTTATGAGACTTCAACTATAATTGCCCACAATAATTACATTTGTTAATTTGTAATATTTTCTGAAGACTGTTTTCCAGGATCATTTTATTCTGGGGGGGGGGGGGATGGCAAGGAAAAGATGATAAATTCTCTCCTTTTATTGGACAGATAATTTATAATGCCTATAAACCTGCCTAGAGATCAGAATCAAAGGAGTGTTCAGTAGACCAAGTACATGGATTAAAAAGGCATTTATTATAGATATGAGTCTAAAGTACATGAGTGAGTTTATGGGAGTTGGGTGAGTTTTTGGAATAAAGATATCTATGAAAAGGTGTTTTATTTTGCTAAAAAAAAAAAACCTTTAGACTTTTGATATGCTTATTATTACAGGAGATAGGTTGGTTTGGAGAGTCCTTCCATGGGTTAATGGGATTAAATACAATTTATATAGAGGAAATTAAACAATAGATTGAATATCCACATATGGTATGCCAGGAGAATTTGAGAACACTGAAAGTCAAGTGTTTTATTGCTGAGGGGCTATTAATATCACAAGTGGCAGCTGTTCCTTTGAACTTGAATTTGAGAGTTGGCTACAAGGGGTGGACTCTCTTCATCACCTCAATTAGTCTATCCTGGGAAGAATCACTGAGTATATATATCTTCCTTCTTAACTGCATTTTCAAATGAGCTAGTAGACACTGGGCTTGGGAAAGTCCCAGTACATCAGTGGTGTCCAAAACCAAATCCTGCATGGCAGCACTGAAGATTCTTTCCAGAGAGCCTTGCCTAATCAATGTGACATACCACAACTGGAGTTTCTTTTATCCTGGCACATTCGTCCACTCTATCCGTTGCCTCAGTTCTCCCAAGACAGTAATTTCTGCATGGAATATCAACTTTTTCAGTCTTGAAAACATTTATTAAGCTATTCTTCTAGCTCTGTAAGCAAGCTCATATTCACTTTTAAACTACCTTCCTTCACACGTGAAGAACACGTGTTTGGTCATAAATGAAATCTCCTCTGCTTCCCTCCTGTTGACTCCTGCTCTAAACCCTGGCCCTTCTTTCTCTATCATTTGTATTTCTTATCAACTCTTCAGTGAATACTCATTGCCTCTGAAGCCTTTCTACTAACTTCCATTCTATGAGTCCTAAAAATGTCTTTAGCCCAACATGTGTTGTGTGCCAATAATCTCAAAATTGGGATGCTGAAGAACAAGGATTTCTTCATGTTCTGGGTTAGCCTGGGCTACATAGTAAACTCCAGGGCAACCTGATTACAGAGTGAGATTCTGTCTCAAACAACCAAAAAAGATACAATAAAAGATGTGCTTCTTTCCTAGCAGCACCAGCATCATTTAGTGTTTAAGAGAAATGTAATTCATCAACTGCATCTAGACTTGTTGAATCGGAAACCCTGAGGATGGACTCAGCCACCTGCATTTTTAACAACTGTTGAATAATCCTGATGCACAATGGAAAACACCATTCCACAGAGACTGCTACTGTGGCCATCATTAATGATGTATAAATGTGCTAAATAGATTCTCTTTTATCACCGCCCATGAGAAGCTGAAGAATGTGCACCTCTATTGAAACTTGTCTCCAGTGTTGTTGACGTCACCTGCCCTCCATTCTCCTTCTGTTCCCAGAGTGTTGTGCTCATCCTCTTCTGTCTCTTCTCATCCCCATAACGCGTAATTTATAAAGAAATTGCCACTGGATCTCTTCTCTTCACTCTTTAAATCTTTCTCAGGAAATCCCATACATTCTCCTGGCCAGCATTGTAGCTTCTATGCCACTGATGTCCTGTTGCATTATCTAGCTTTACTTTCCATTTGGATGGCTTCACCATCAGTCAGTTCCAGTGGACTTCAGGACACCAATGCCCTTGAAATCTACTGAGTTATAATGCAGAATTATTAAAAGAAACCACCATCTTCATCACACATGGGTACCTGCTGGGTCTCCATTCTTTTACCTCCAGCTGCATTTTTCCTACTTAAGTAGGGAAATTTCTTTCTCAACTCTTAATTTTCAAACATCTGTGAAATGTTATCTTGTTACCCTAAAATTTACTTTTTTGGTGTATAAATTAGTTTTGGTTTGTGTAGGAGGTAGAACTATGATTTAAAATGAGGGCTAAACAGACAAGGAGAAAATTGGCAGAGTAAAGGAGAGAGGGAGAATGTGGGAGAGCATGAGAGAGAGGGGGAAGAGAGAGAGGGGGAGGGAGGGAGGGAGAGGGAGGGAGGGAGGGAGAGAGAGAGAGAGAGAGAGAGAGAGAGAGAGAGAGAGAGAGAGAGAGGCTATTATTATGGTTTATTTTAAAGATTTTTCTAGTCATTGGAGCTGCTGCCAAAGATGTCCCTATTTCCAGCATGTTCAAATATGAACTGGATGACTACATAGCAGAGGTTTAAGAGTATCATAAATGATTGGACTTGCTGATATCAATATCTCATCTAGCTTTGAGATTCTGTTTCCTTTTGTTAAGAAAATATTTCAGTCAAAAGTCAGTGTCTCTCATTTTAACCAGACTTGCTTGTTGTTGTTGTTGTTCTTCTTCTTCTTCTTCTTCCTCTTCCTCTTCCTCTTCCTCTTCTTTCTCCTCCTTCTCTGCTTCTCCTTTTGTGGCCATCTCTCCTCCTACCTAACTCCTCTTGTACATGTATAAGATTTACTAATTCATACACTCCACAGATTAGGTACTAGATGCTGAAAATATGGAACAGAGCATGCTGTACTTGGCTTTCCATACTATCCCAGTGAGGAGATGGGAATCCCTATCGTAGACTATAGCATAAAGTGATGGAGATAAAGGGTACCAATGGGAGAAAAGTAAGAGGCATATTTGATCTACTCAAAAAGTCCAATCATGGGAGCTGGGTTTTTGAGGACCAGTTATGTATTATCTTGGCAAGAATAAATAAAATACTATCCAGAAGGACCACTCTGCAACAATATGTAAATCCAAGCTGGCATAATACATTAATATAGACAGAAAAAAAGAGGCAAGAGATAAATGAAAAAGGTGTATCCAGGTCTATATTTAAGTCAAGCCTTTTGATTTCATTTTGGTCAAAGAAGATAATTTGAAAGGAGTTGCAACAGAGTCAAGAATAGGAAATTATTTATGATAGGCAGGACATAATTAAAGCCCAGTGGGAGTGAAGAACACCAAAAGGATTCTAGAAGTTACCTGGAGCAGCAATGCAGAATTCAAGAAGCTGATTAGAGAAAGAAGTACAGCATCCAGTATGACCCTGAGGTATAAGTCACAGTTATGCACAGAGTGGTATATATATATGGAGACTATATGGAATATAAATGATTACTTGGCAAATAAAATCAGGACTTTCCAGAATGAGAAGACTATTCATTAGTAGAAACAAGAATGAAGTGAGATATGAAGTGGATAAAATTTCAGAAGGTGGAAAGAAACCGGAGGCCTGCACACACCGAAGGCCATTTCCACAGACAGACCAGATGGCAGTCATTAACATGTCATCTATGAACACAGGCTACATATGAAGCCCTCAGGAAACCCATGTGGTAGAAATGACGTGCTTTCATTTTATAGGGATGGAAACAGAAATGTGGGTGGGGCCTAGAAATCAGTGCTTAAAATTCCCCAGGTAATTTTGATGTTGGCTGAAATTTGAGAACTATGGACATGGGCTGACATGTTGTATGAGACTTCTAGGAAAGAGCATCGCATGGTAAAACATCATGCAATCTTGCTGAACGAAAGTGCTAGACCTATTGCCCAATGGAAAAGCTTCATAGAGAAATTATGAGAAACCACACAACATCTTAGGCTCTATGGAAGTTGCTTCTCTCTGTGATACATGTATACTTGGGGTCCCCCACCAATGTTACTTACCATTCCACAAAAAATATAAAGAGAATATAAAGAATATATTATATATTACATATATTCTTTATGTTATATATAAACTATAAACAATGGATCTCAATATTGAATTTCACTGAATTGAATTACCTAAATGGTTTTCAGAGACATCCAAAGAATTCCCATTTAAGCCATCAGTTCAGCTTGAGGGGAGTAGATTTATAAGATAAATTAAAATTTTGAAGTTAGAGTCACCAACTGATCCCAAACTGAAGCCAAATTGAGAATATCATTGACATAGTCCCCTTTTCCTTGGCTTCTAATAGAACAACAAGGAAAGCAAACTTTGGAAGGATATCCATGGCAGTGAAGATAACCGTCATCCAATGGATTCCTTTGTACATTCAAAGAGCCACGAGAGCTCCATAGTAAGGAAACACTGAATATTGTATTAACCAAACATCACTGATACCAAGGACTCTCCCTGGATGGAGGAGTAGCCACCAGCTTTTTGACAGGGAGACCATTTTCACTTCAGACTCTCAAATTACATATACTGCAGGGAGAAATTTATGTGCAAAACAATAACTTGGAGGCTAGAATTTCTCTGATTGGCTGAGATGTGGGGCAATTGATTTTACAGGTGAGGCTAAGTGAATAGCATCCTCAACACACCTGCAGATGGCATGCATTGCTCCCAGGTGTGCAGATGAAGGGGCAGACTCTGGGAAGGACATTTCTTTTTTTTGTTTTGTTTTGTTTTTCAGGCTAATGTGAAAGGGTTCTTTTTGGAATGTGCATGGCAGTCATTCTCTCTTGTGTGACATCTTCCCAGGCTTGTTGCTCCTTGTCATTGTTAGGGTACAGTAGTCAGCAGACAACACTATCAGTACAGAGCATGCTACTAACCTGCTCATGAACTTGTACCGGCGGGGCAGGTAATAGATTTTTCTCCTGGAAGAACAGCAAAAATGAAGCCAGTCGAGAAGAAAACCCATCGTCAGTTACAGTTTGAACTAGCAAGGAAGGAAAGGAGATTGAAGATAGAAGCCTGTAAGAGCTGAAGAAGAAAAAAAAACTAAAGAGAGATTAACAGTGAGAAACGTAGTAGGGACACAAGGCATACACTCTAAGTCATGAAACCCTCTCATTACTTTAAATTTGCAGGGTACTTCTGGCCTGCAGCACACGCGCAGGGAGATTAGTATTTTGCACAGATTCAGTGGACTTCCACTTTCATCCAGTGAAACTCAGAGATGGACTGAGGGCAACATAAACAATATAACAGACATGCTATTATATTAAGGTGATATTTATATAGCAGTTTGGGTTTCATGGTTTTGAAAGAGATATTAAAAACACATATATTTCATATCTAGTACAAGAAAAGATTGCATCAGTAGCCAACTATAAATACCCACATGGGCATAACCATCTAACTGCTTATAGGTAAACTAAACAGGTAAAACCACAGATCCTGGGGGGTGGGGCAGAACAAGGACAGGACAGAATAAACATGTCATGTTGCTTCACTTTAATTAATGTAAAAATATTTAAATGAGAATTCTGGCTGTAATTTGAGTAGAGAGTGTGTGTGCTGGACACCTGATTAAACCCAATCTCCTTTCCATAGTTCAGGTGTCTACTAAGTGATCAATCATGAAACTGAGACAGTTCATGTTTACGGTCACTATGCTACTTCCCTTTTTGCAAAGAGGGGATTTCATATATCAAAAACTATTTGCCACATTTCGGTCAATAGTTGCAGAGAATACAGAGCCAGATGCCAGATGTTTGGGCCAGGTAAAACATTGGGTTTTAGTAACCCATGTTCTATATGGCTATCTATCTATCTATCTATCTATCTATCTATCTATCTATCTATCTGTCTGTCTGTCTGTCTATCTATCTATCTATCTATCTATCTATCTATCTATCTGATTTTATATGATTCCACATGATGACATATATTTACAAACCTGTATACGAGTGAGATATATGCTTTAGACTTTAGTTAATAATATGCTAATATTGGTCTGTTAGCTGCAATACACACACTAGTACGAGATGTTGGTAAGAAACCTGTAGAAGGTGGTATGTGGGAGGTGCTGTGCTCTATCCCCCCTTCTTTAAACTTCTCAAAAATACTCAATTATGTTCAAACCACACATTTATGGACACATAGGTACTTAAGAAGCAGATTTATTTGAAATTTCTCACAAGAAACCCAATTTTCCATTTCATTTTAGTGATTGTAGAGTGAATCTGAACCTGAGATTTAGAAGTACTGTCTACTGAAAGTAACAAACTACGTAAGGTTCTTAGAATGATTGAGTTTAGCTGAACTGATATCTGTATGTGTTCCTACAACTATCTCAGGCTAGAGTCACATGTGAAATGGAGGACAAGACACGCCCGTGAAGACACGCCATGCATCGGGTTATAATGGGTGATGTTAGGCTTGGGTAAAATCATATCAATATTAACGAGGCCAATTACTGTCACACATAAGAACATTTTCTCCTTGAATTGTTTTCCTGTAGGAGTTTCTACATATGAGTGTAGATTAATATTCAAATTCATTTTCATCCTACTGCTTGCATCATAGTCTTTTAATGCTGCATAAGAAAACTCTTCATGCTACTTGAGGCTGAGATGCACATGCAATGTTTCCATGATAGTGAGGCCAGGCCCATTAGATGTGACGTCCTTCCAAGTACTGGGAGGTTTGACTTTGTATTAACATCATTTAGGTTTCTGTCTCCTTAGGTTCTTTATCATGGAGTTATGCTCTTGATAAAGAGATTGTAAGCTTTAGACTGGGGAAGGGATATCAATTTCTATCAAAATGTAATTAGAGTGCTTTTACCCCCTTTTCTTTTTAAGCATGATATGGTATCAGTTTATATTATATATTTCATTACATATAACATATAATACATACGATATATATAAAATGATAGTTAAATCATTGTTAAATAGCAGGATTTAATTATTTTAGCATAGCAGCTTTTGGCACAAAAATTGTTTTTCTTTTCTCCTTATTGTGTATTTGCATGTGCAAATGTATGTATGTGCATATGTATATGTATGTGTGTATGTATGTATACATGTGTATCTGTGTATGTATACGCTTGTATCCCTGTGTGGTGAATGTATGTGTGCATGTGTCTATGTGTCTATGTGTCTATATGTATATGTGTGTGTGCATGTGTGTATGTATGTATGCATGTGTATCTGTATATGTGTATATGCATAGGCATGTGTGTGTGTGTGTGTCCTTGAGTTCCCAGATTTCCTTTTCAACATTAAGTACAGAAATAAATCATAAGACCAGAACTACATTTAATCTATTTTGTGGATTTTGCCTCCAGGAAAACAGATGCTGGAAAACTCAGCCTATATTTTGACTTGATATTAGGACATAAAGACCAAATACAAAAAAATAAGATGTTCTGAGACATCTATTATGACTTATTAATAAAATTGGAAATTGGCCTTCAGTAGATCTGTAAACCTGTAAATCAATCTCTTTCTCTCTCTCTCTCTCTCTCTCTCTCTCTCTCTCTCTCTCTCTCTCTCTCTCTGTCTCTTTCTCTCTCTCTGTCCTTCTTTCTCCCTGCTCCCTCTCCCCCTTCTGAGCTTAGCAGACTGGTTTCTATAACACTCACAGCCCACTAAGAGGCATTTCGTAGAGTCGATACCATCTTGCCTAATTCTTGTCATCTGTGCTGATCTTACTGGCAGGCTGGAAAGCCACAGTACTTAACACAAGTCATTCTTGAGCTATTCCTGACACTAAGTCATTCTGCCTTTGAGCAGATTCCATTGGTGAGTCCCCTCCCCCCTGCACCCTACTCTCTCAAGTACATCCTTGCATTTGGAATTTCAGGCTTATTACCTCATTTTGTTTTTATCTAGCAAATGAAGATCACATTCCTTAACCAATAATGAAATAAGAATAGCCACTGTCAGATGGAGGCAAATTTATCCTTTTAAGCAACTTAACAATCTTAACAATCAAAAATTATCTTTATTCACTCCAATTATTTGTGCTTATATAGAATTTATTACTTCTTAATTTTAAAAATGGGTTATTTTTTAGAAGATTGTATTTTGTGGAATTTCTTGGAAAACAGGTTTTTAATTTTTTTCTCCTGGAAGTCAGACCATGGTACATAGTGTCTAGCTGTTCAAAGCTACAATACACAGAAATTCTAGAAATGACTTGTTCAGAATGCAAATGCTACTTGGAAATGCTCCTTGGTAGCAGGAAGGAGTCACTGTGGGTGTGAAGATTTATTTGCATTTTCTAAACATTAGGAAATTTTTCTGCCATAATGGCTTTTTCAGCCTGTACTATGATTTTATTTGTTCCAGGAGAGACTGTCATTAGGTTTACAGTAAAGCATGAGAGAGAGAGAAAGAGAGAGAGAGAGAGAGAGAGAGAGAGAGAAAGAGAGAGAGAGAGAGAGAGAGAAACACAGTGGGGAAAACACATTTACACCTACCTGAAAGGCATCCGTACATTCATTTGCTCTGCATATCTTCCAAGGACTTCCCATGGGGCATGCAACTTCACAAAGATAATGTCACTGTTTATTAGAGAGGACTGAAACAGAAAAAAGAAACTAAATTGAAAAGTATATCCAAGCCTCCCATGGTTTAAGTGCAGCAGGAACTTGGAATGTTTGAACTTGGAGTTTACACTTTGGGGCATTCTTTGGCAATAAGCCAGTCCCTTAAAGTGTGCATATATCCATTGAACAAACACTCCCCTGGATCAAGTGATGGAGATCCAGCTGTGAGTAAAAGAAGAAAGAGAGATGCTTATATACCCCATAAATATTTTTAAAAAACATATGCCAAAACAGGTTTAAGTTCAGGGAGGGGGGAATATTCTGAAGAGAAAGTAGTGGGATAAAGAGCTGCACACACTACTTGAGATAAGAGGTCAAGAAAAGGCCTCTCTGCAGAGGGAATCTGAGCTGAGACCTGAAGGAGGCCCAGGAACCAGCAGAGAAGAGAGCGTAGGATGCATGTCAAGGTCAAGAGCTCAGATATTACTTGGTATGTTCAAGGGAAAGGCCAGTGGCTGAGGTGTGCGAAGTCTGAGGAGTAGGATTAGAGGCTGGAAAAGCAAGCAGAGTATACAACTCTTCCTAAGCTGTTGGACCTCATGGTTAGAACATAGGGAAGCCATGTTGATTTTTTGAGTTCAAAGATTACTGTGACTTCTTTGTATAGAATAAATTATAAGGGAGAAATTTATCAAAAGGAAAGGAGAGTCAAGAAATGGCTAAGTGGCTAAAGGTCTTGCCACACAAGCATGAGAACTGGAGTTTGTGCCTTCAGAACCCACATAAAAGACAAACTGGTGTGAGCCAGTTGTAATCCCAGCACAGTGGGGGCAGAGATGAGACTATGCGGTCTAGACTCAGCGAGAGACCTTGACGTAGAAATCTATCAAGGAACGTAACTGATGGAAACCTTCAGTCTCTGCACATGCCCCTGTAAATGTGAACCCACACCCATGCAAACGCTCATCCAAACATGCACATAGACCACACACACTCTCTCCCCAAAGAGTAGAGAAAAGGAGAAATACTCACAGCTGACAAGATGAAATCAAAAGTTGGTGAGAGAGTCTAGAGATGGAGTCAAGGAGGCATGACTTAAAGCTGGGCTGGTGTCAGGCAGCCCTTTCCCGAGGCCCCTGTGCCTTTGGGGGCTTTAAAATTAATGAATTTCTTAGATGGAGAAGAAAACTAGAACTTCATAACCTCAAAGCATTCCACAGGTTTTGGTCTCTACCTGTGATGAGAGGACATGAATGACAACTGCAAAATCTTTCCTTGGACTTCGCCCCCCGTAAGAGAGAGGAAAGTAGTAAAAAGATGTTTAAGAAATACAGGGATCCAAACAGTCTAAATGTGTAGGGCCATCACCTGTTTACCCAGACCCTCCCTATGCTTGCTGCATGCCATTTATAGTTTTTAAAAGACAATTCAAGAATGTTAATTTTAACAGGTCCTCCTAACCCTCTCTGCCGACAATTAAGCCTCCAATACTCTACTCAGGCCTTGAACACTCTGCCCAAGCTTTCTTTGTCTGCCCAGCCCCTGGTGCTGATAAGTAAGAGTTGGATCCTGAATTCCTTTTCCATGCTTCTAATTTCCCTAACTCCTGGTGCTAATAGGTCAGCAGTCCCCAGACCACCAGCCCCAGGCCCACACTCCCATTGCAACTTGAAATGTGCAAATCCTAAGGCAAACCCAGAAATCCAAGACAACATGTCCTCTCCAAAAAGTATCAATCCCATAATAGTGGACCCTAATGAGAATGTCCTGGAAGGACTTCCAGACAAGAGTTCAAAAGAACGATAGTAACTACATTCAAACAACTCAAAGAGGATAAAAATCTAAGGCCTGGATGAAATGAGGAAGTCCATATGAGATAGGAGACCAGAAACTAATCAAGAGAATTGCTGAAGAAAAGCCAAACCATAATGATGCTGGAAACCAAAAAAAAAAAAAAAAAAAAAAAAAAAAAAAAACCCAAAGAAGCCAAATAAAACCCTCAGTGGGAAAGCCTCAGCAATAGAATGGGTCATGTGAAAGGCAGATTATGTGGCTGCAGTACACGGTAGAATCATTGAACCAGCGATAAATTTATAAAAATCCATGGGCAAAGGTTGGGTGAGCATTGGGAAGTCGTGAGAAGATGTAATCTTTGGATAATGTGCATAGACAAAGGAGTAGAATGTCATACCAAAAGCACATGGTAGACTTGTAGTCCAATCAAGGAGGAAAATGACCATACTTAGAGAAGCAGGTCCCCACCTGGGTGTACCTAGGTTCTGCCCACAGAACCAGAAAAGAATCTTCTCGTGACATGCTGTAATAAAGCGCTAAAAGCGCAGGACAAAGGATATTGTAAGCTACAAGAGGGAACGATCAAGTCTTTTAGGCCCCGCAAATAATATCTGATTAAGAAAGCCAGAAACTTCTGAAGCCAGAAAGCTTCAAAAGATGTATTTCATGTCCTAAAAGACCACAGCTGTCAACTCAGGTATTATATCTAGCAAACCCATCTATTAAAAATGAAGGAGAGATAAAAACAGATTAAAGGAATTTATGACCACTAAGGCAGCTCTACACAGGACACTGGAATACTTCAGTCTGAAGAAAAAGATGAACACAGAGGCAATAAGAAATAAATAAATGCCAGGACAGTTAACCAAAGGAGAGCCAAGAAAACAATACAACATCAACCAAATGACAGGAGTTGTTAACACACACACCTTCAGTAACAACACTGCATATCAATGATCACTTTCCCCCAAATAAAATGAGCTAGACTAACAGATTAGATCAGAAGACAGGATCAACCTTTTTCCTGCCTCCAAGAGACATACCCTCATCATTTAAACTTAGGGGAAGGGGGTGGAAAAGGTATTCCAAGCAAATGGAACTAGGAAACCAGAAGGCATATCTATCCTAATATCTGGCAAAATAGGGGTGAGGAGAGGGAATACTGAGGTTTAACAGAGTAAGAAGAGATTGAGGGAGAGAGAGAGGGAGGGAGGAGGGAGAGATGGAGGGAGAGATGGAGGGAAGGAGATAGATAGATAGATAGATAGATAGATAGATAGATAGATAGATAGATAGATGCATAGATACATAGATATAGAAGGTACTGTATGACTTAACCAAAACTAAGGATATATAAAATAAAAAGCTTATTGAAGCTCTCTAGTCAATAAGCTAATTTTAAAACACAACTTAAAAAATAGTTTAAACAGGATTGACCTTCATGAGTGGACTACGTCACTTCCAGAAGATAAGAGTTACTAAATGAAAGTCACAGTACAAGGACTAGGAATGCCTCTCTAGTAGTTATTGGCTAGAGAGGCTCCTGAGGTCTCCAGAACAACACAGGTTATTGCCATTGTATGACATAATAACACCCTATACTGAAGACACCTCACACCTTGGCTATAGGACACAGAAACATCAATCTCAAATTGATCAGAAAACTTCCTCCCCGCTTGTAAACTTTCATAGTGTTGAGAGGGGCAATGCAAGCTGCTAGGGGAGAAAAGAGATCAGTTGTCTCCCCCAGCTCTGGACCATGCTACAACACTGCCTTGCATAAGATGTGTGTGCTGGTGCAGTAGGCATGATGCTTATGGGATAACTAATCACTTTCTGATTGGATGTGGGCCACCCCACAGGAGATAGTTTCATGCCTGGTACTATAACCCTGATCCAGACCTCATGGCCAGGGATGTTACAAGTCCTAGAGTAGAACATGTTACTACTACTTTGTTAAGTGGGCATACTGTCAGTTTGCCTTCAAGTATTTAAGTGCATCAACCTGTGCAGCCCTCCACTGTGTCAGAGAAGATTCTTTCTGCAGTGGACAGTAGTCAGTAGAGACAACTGGTCAAATGGCTGAGAATGAGAGACTGCCTGCTCAGCCCTAAGTGGGACATCTGTATTAACCCATCACCACCGCCAAGGCTTGGGGAACTCTGGGAAAAAGGATGCTGAAAGAACATTAAGAGACAAAGGATGGGGAGGTGTGCTGTGAAATATTGTCTTCTGAACACAACACGGCTATCACAATCAAGAACTCAGAGCAGCTATGATTACCTGGACAGGACCCACGTAAGATTAAGCTGACCATAATCAACGTGAGTTTTAGTCCCCAACACATTCTAAGGAGGTATTGAAAGTAGCTCAGGGGGGGAGAACCATTGGTTTTTGAGACCACTGGAAGGACTCTCACACTCCAGTGGATAGCCCTACACCCATGCACATATAGACAGCACTGACTGGACTTAGTGGGTTATAAAAAAAGACAGGAAGTGGGTAGGGGCATGTTGGAGGAACATGGGGGAAATTAGATGGGAAAATGGTGTATGAAATGATCATATTTCATATGTATATAAAATTCTCAAAAGTAAGGGAAAGGTTTTTTTTTTTTTTTTTTAATGTCTATGTTTTGGCAGTTGAGGAACACTCCTCCATTGTTGGTGGGATTGCAAGCTGGTACAACCACTGTGGAAATCAGTTTAGCAGATCCTCAGAAAAATGGACATAATACTACCTGAGGACCTAGCTATACCACTCCTGGGCATATACCCAGAAGATGCTCCAACATGTAATAAAGACACATGCTCCACCATGTTCATAGCAGCCATATTTATAATAGCCAGAAGCTGGAAACAACCCAGATGTCCCTCATCAGAGGAATGGATACAGAAAATGTGGTACATCTACACAATGGAGTACTACTCAGCTATTAAAAACAATGAC
>CM052707.1:92495627-92512533 GCA_028551405.1 Uromys caudimaculatus | reverse complement strand
AATGCTTTTTCAGCATCTAAGGAAATGACCATGTGGTTTTTTTCTTTGAGTTTGTTTATGTAGTGAATTACATTGATGGATTTCCGGGTATTGAACCATCCCTGCATCCCTGGGATGAAGCCTACTTGATCATGATGAATGATAGTTTTGATGTGTTCTTGGATTCGGTTTGCGAGAATTTTATTGAGTATTTTTGCATCGATATTCATAAGGGAAATTGGCCTGAAGTTTTCTTTCTTTGTTGGGTCTTTGTGAGGTTTTGGTATCAGTGTGATTGTTGGCCAGAACTCTTGTATCTTAGGCTTAATCTCTGGGTCTTACAGGAGCCCTGATGGGCTTGACATGTGTGGTCACTACCTTTGAATTGTTTGCACCTTCCACAGAAACTTGGGGTTGACTCTCTTAAGAGATCCCTATCTTTGTGACCAGAGTTTCTTGATGTCATTTCTATGCCGTTTTGGAGCCTGGTTGAAGGCATTGTAGTTCTCAGACTTGGTGATGTGTAAGTAGTGACCTGTAGCTGCCAAAGCAGCTAGGATCTGAAAATCCTTCAATGCTAATTTCACCTCCACGCCTCCAGTGAAACCTCTTGGATCACTTAGGCCATCCGGCGACTCACGTTTCATCTGATCTTCTTTACTCCAACAGGAGCAGCATGGTCTATGGCTACCTCTCTTCTGAAATACTTTCGCTCCTGGGTTTTCTTTCCATTTCTCTTTAGGCTCCTTTTGAGTTCTTGGCTCACCTACATCCTCCACATTTGAAACACTGGTGTGTCCTGTGCTTCGCCTTTGGTCCTCTTCTATTTGTAGTCATTTTTTGAGGTGATCTTTTCCAAGTATATACCTCTAGCCTGGACCTCTTCGTAAATTCTAGACTCTTTTATCTAATGTCTCTACTGGAATGTCACAGTCTTAACAAGTATACCAAGAGATATACTATTTCCCACATCTCTGTGAATGGACACCCCTTTATTTTGGTTTCTCGGATAAATGATGTGACATAAGATGAAATCTCTCTCTCTCTCCCTCTCCCTCTCCCTCTCCCTCTCCCTCTCCCTCTCCCTCTCCCTTACCTACCTCTTTCCCTAGAGATGTATTTCTAGACATCTGATGTCCATAGGCAGGCAGGCAGGTAGGTAGGTAAGTAGATAGATAGATAGATAGATAGATAGATAGATAGATAGATAGATAGATAGATAGATAGATAGTGAGTGTAGAACTCATTATTAGGCCAGGCCAGGCCAGGCCAGACTGACCTTGAACTCACAAAGATCCACTTGCCTCTCCCTCTCAATTGCTGTGATTAAAGGCATGTGCTACCATGCTCTGCTGACTTTTCCCCCAAACTGTTTATTCA
Source organism: Uromys caudimaculatus (assembly GCA_028551405.1). Taxonomy (NCBI): domain Eukaryota; kingdom Metazoa; phylum Chordata; class Mammalia; order Rodentia; family Muridae; genus Uromys; species Uromys caudimaculatus. The sequence goes on along the minus strand of CM052707.1, from coordinate 92,511,174 downwards.
ACATGTCTGCATTTTGAACAACTCTGCTTTTGAGACTGATCACTGTGCTCTCTGCTAAGCGTTTTGCTAAGCAACCATCTCCTTCTTAGAGACTTAAAACAAGTCTAGATTCACCACCATGCCACCCTTCCCCCAACCTGTCCTCATCCAAGCCAGGGTGAGTTCAAGGAACAGAAAACAGATCTCTGAGTTCTCCTGCTGAACTGCTTTCATGGCTTCCCAGATAACCCAGATAAAAGCTAGACTCTCCCCCAGCGGCTAAGCTCCCGCATCACCAGGCTTCCAGGTCCTTCTGCTGGTAAAATAAGCTAACTACCTTCTGCACTGTTCTGTTAGCTCTATTAGCCCCTCACACTTTCCTCAATGTCCCAGATGTGTTTCTGTCTCAAGACCTTTGCCCTTTCTGTTCTGTTTGTCTGGAAGAGAGGCCTGCCTTTGGCAACTTCTAGAAAATTCTAAGCGCCTTGCAAGACATCCTCTCCTTCCCTTGCAGGCACTTCACAGATTAGCTTATTTGTGTTTGGTTTGGTTCTTCTGCAAGCAAGGACTCTTGTCTTTATTCATTGCTGAATTCCTAGGGCTCAAAGCAGGGCCTGTCACAGGGGGAGTGTACAGCAATGTTTGTTGAATGAATGAATCTCATCCAGATGCTTTGATTTATACAATTAGAATTATTGTATCATGGTTTGATAATAGGGGCCTTCTTTCATGTCCCACATGACTGATGGGGCCAGGAGAGGAGAGTGCTCCATTAATACAACAGTTTCTAACACATTCTAAGGGTTTCAAGTATCCACAAGTTAAGTAATAATTTAAAGGAAAAGGTATGTCCTTACAAGTTACAATTCAAAAACACACAGCAAAGAGTCAAGAAGAAACAGAATTAGATGTGACAAGATATAAATTAATAATATAAGCATAATTTTAAGATGCTTACTCTTTCCTTGATAACGTTGCTATAAATTGCTTTCTCTGGATTAGTGTGCGATCGTAGTTACTGAACATTAAAGACCCAGGGTGTCAAACACTTACTTGCTAGTTAGACCTTGACAAAATTTTAAAGATTACATTTTTATCTGATGTCCTCACCTGTATCATGAATGAAAGGTTTCCACTTGTTCAATGTCTGTATATGTTTATGCACATGGACATGGTCAATGTTGGTGTCCCCTCGGTCACTCTCCACCTGTATTTTTGAGACAGGGTCTCTTACTGAGCTTCTAGCCTGCCTGCCACTTAGTGATTGGCAATTAGCTGGCCAGCAAGTTCTGGGACTATGCCTGTCTCTGCTCCCTCCCCCATCAGCATTGGGGTTACAGATACACAGACACGCCGGCCAGCATTTACATGACAGCTGGGGATCTGAACTTAGGTCCTCAGGTTTGCACAAAAAGCCCTTTCTCCAGCCCAAGGATTCTCCAGTGTTTCTAGACACCCAATGTTTAAAGGAGATGATGTTTCTTATGTTAAGCTGAACTACAGAGACTGTCTTTATCCATTTGGAATCTCAAACCTCATTCTGAAATAGCCATTTTATAATGCTGGATATTATGGGACAAAGATCCTAAAGATAGTAATCAGTCATAAGATACACTAGGTGTCAATCATTTCAGATGTGCATGGATTCACTTTTTCATTCCTTGCTTTGTGTTGTATAATGGGTTAAAGTAACTCCTGGAGGCCGAAATTACTGTTAACATGGTTGTCTCTTTGCTACCACTGTTGGCAAAGCACTTGATTTCCAGAAGAGCAAGTCTGATGGATTCTGAGTCTAATAACACAACAAAAATACACATGGCACTGGGGGACATTGACTTCAGTTATGACTTCCCAGTGGCCTCTAAGCAAGGCAACCTGCAAACACCTGTTTTCTCACTAAGCTGGCTGAGGACTCGGGATGCAGAGAAATCAGAGATGCTGCATTAGAGATGGGTACCACGTGCACAGACTGTGGGTGTTAAGGCAAGACTGGAGCTGGAGGCTGCTAGGGAAATAAAGGTTCCCCAAAGAGGCCTGTCTGTCTGCTGGCAGTATATAAAGGATCTCAAGGAAATTACCAGTAAGGAAGCTGCAATCCAGGGGAGAAAAATTGGCAATGAGGAAAATGCTTAGGGTGTTTTATTTTTAAGGTTTGCTATAGGGTAATAATTTTCCACCTATTTTTCCTGATATACACTAAAATGAATACCTAGCTGTGAACATATTTAAAAATTATAACAAACAAAATTAACTAGTATACAACCAAATCACACAGGCAATGCACCTGGTATGCCATGACACACACCACAGCATGCCCCAACTGAGCAGGCTGAGCAAGCCTCAGCTGCAGGGCCGACGACTAGAAGCTGAATACCACAGTGCAGATGCTGGAGACACATGGAAGTCTGGTGTGCAGTTTAGTACTACTTATTATCTGGGAAAGGATGAGACCTTTTGCATTCGAATGAATAACGCATGAAACGATTTTGAAATGAGCTAGGCAGAGGGAGCCCCAGGAATGGGAAGAATAGTCATGAAGCTTAAAATACATTAATTGCACAGAGCTCTCTCTTTTGATAGGCATCAAAATTTTTAACAAAGTCAGAAGGGACTTTCATTATTTCAGACTATGTGGATATTATATTCTTTCTTTCTTTCTTTCTTTCTTTCTTTCTTTCTTTCTTTCTTTCTTTCTTTCTTTCTTTCTTTCTTTCTTTCTTTCTTCATATAAAAATCCTACCACCTAGAAGTAAGGCTTTGGGACAAAGCAATGCCTTTTAAGAACAAATATAATGTGCTATGCTTAGTTGGGCAACATAGGAAAGCTTTTTGGGAACTCCACAAAGACACTGAAAAGACAACATTTAATTCGGTTTGCTGTGCCAGGGAAAAATATAACCCGAAGGGCTTTGGAGCAAACTGGCCCTACTCTCCTGGGATAGGAACCCATCCTCCTTAGGCACTGTAGTGGTGATTCCTGATTGTCAACTTGACTATTTCTGGAGTGAACTACAGTCCAGAATTAGAAGGCTCACCTGTGATCCAGATTGAGGCTGGAAGACACACGTTTCTGACCTAGATCTTGGCATGGAGATCTTGAGGCATAGTGGCCATGAAAAAGCATAGCCCCAGGCAAAGTAGTGCACACCCTTAATTCCAGGAGACTGAGGAAAGGAGATCTCTGAGTTCAAGGTTAGCCTGGGACAAAGCAAGCCCCAGATCCAGGCATGGTGGTATACACCTTTAATGTGGGACACACCTTCTGCTGGAGACCTACACAAGGACAATGGAAGAAGGAGGATTGGCTCTTCTTCACCTGTGTGCCTTGTGGGACTGAGCAACTGCTAGATCCTCGGAGTTTCATTCACAGCAGCTGCTGACCATTGTTGGGGAGTTGGACTACAGAGTGTAAGCCATCAACAAATTCCCTTACTATACAGAGACTACCCATAAGTTCTATGACTCTAGAGAACAGGCATCTCACCATTTTCCCAATTTCTTGCTGGAGACATTCCTGTAAAACATTGCTTCTTTACAGGAAATGATCAAGGGATGAAGTCAGTTTCAGAAAAACGCTGCTTCCTTATGGAAAATATTCAAGGGATGAGGTTAGTCTGCCAGGCCTGGGAAAGTCCTATTTCTCCGCCATCATCACCCAAGATGAACATAGCCAGTGTGGGTGTAAAATGTCTCAGCCATTTGATGCCTCAAAGCAATGAAAACCTGGCTGACTGACTTCAATGATCTATCCCTCAGCCTTGAGCGGCAGAATAGACATTCCAAGTTGTCAGGATTTTTTTCTTATTGATCACACGAGCTTCACATAACGTGAAGGGGAATCTAAAAGTTACATAACTCAGCTAACAGGGACACATATACACACAGTGCTGAGCTCACAATAAGCCTCCTGGAGATTCGCAGGAGAGTCTGGCAGAGCCTCCTGTTTATTTAGTTCTGCTGTAAAACTCTCCATGCAGGGGAAACGGGCGGGAATGAGGGTTGAAGGAAGCTAACAGTTGAACTAGGAATCTGATAAGAAATAATCTGAATGCTTTTTTAAAAACTGGAATCATTTAAAAAAAATTCTAGCTGAGTGATTTTCCCCCTCCCCCAGATAACCAGTCTCTTCCTGTGTGCAAGGGTACCCATGTTCATTGTGGTTCTGAAAATGTGACCACAGCCTCGAGAGGGGGCTGATGGCATCTCATTCAAAGTTTTCTTTACCACGTGCGAGCAGAACACTCTGTTATATACACAGAACAGCAGTGGAGGGGGACATCGGAACAGAATACTTTGTCATGAAGTCATTTGACACTAAAATACTCTAAATGCAAGTTGTGCGCCAAAATTCCAAGAGTTGTAACATTCCCCTAAACACTGAAAATGGGGAAAGTAATTAAATTGTTCTGTTAGCACGCCAAAGGCTTATTTACAATTTTGATTATTAATGTTTAGGTATGCTTGTGCACATGTGCACACGTGAGCATGCATGCGTGCCTGCGTGTGCACATGCATTCCCATACAAGAAAACCATTTACCTCTTTCTCCATTTGTAATCCTTCTGCTCTGATATTTCTTTCAAACACTTCTCTCTTTTCAGTCTGTGGGCTGGATTTTCTGTACACAAGAATGTAGTCAATTCGACACTTTCCGTCTCTAAAGTAAAGTCCGTTGGATTTGTTTCGTTCTCGCACTGTCTGCATACAAAAAGAAAGAGACAAGTTCAAGCCATTCGTGAGCCTGAGCTTTGGGGAAGTGAGGCTAAAGAACTAAAACTGAAGGAAATTTAGTTAAAACATGAACATGAGTCAGAAGCTCATGTTCATAAAATAAACATGAAAACAAGGAACAATAAAAGTTGAAGACGCATTATATAAAAAGGGCAAACCATAAGATATCTGAAAGTAGCAGGTATTGCCAAAATTCTGGGGCATCTGAGAGCCGTTATAGTCTACTGGCGAGAGTGAAAACTGAGGTACTAACTTTGGAAAACATATCAGCATTGATCTCATAAAACTGAACATTTTCGAAACATACAACCCTAGAGAGATTCTTGGCAAGGCAACTAGGAGATGTAAATAAATATGTATAACAGCATTGTTCATAACGATAGAAAAATTTAAAATAAGAATACAGTCAAGTATATACAATAAATGGCTAAATACAGTGTGCATTGGATAGACACTCTGTTAAATACTGTTATGCAACAGTGAGAATAAATAACACTTCAGTTGTATTGATAATTTTTTTTACAGGAAAATAACAAACCAAAGAAGACCTCATAACACAATTTTCTATTAAACATGAAACAAAATGAATTTCTATGTCTACACTACATGCAGTAAAACTTTTAGGGCAAGAAAGTGAAAAATCAAAGAAGACCATAACGAGGGTGGTGGTGTCCTGGAAGGGTCAAACTGCATCACAGGTAGCAGAAATGGGCCCAGCAATATTTTAATTCTGTTTTTCTCAAGATTATTTGCCTACACTAAAAACAACAAACAAACAAACAAAAACCATTTTAAAGGCTGAGTGTGAGCCTTTAAAACTCCTGAGTGAGCCTTATCACAAGTGTGCTTGGGAGGCACAAACAGGGAGATCTCTGTGAACTCAAGGCTAGTCTGGTCTACATGGCAAGTTCTAGGCCACCCAGGGCTATACAGACTGTCTCAAGAGAGAGATAGAGATAGACATATCAAGACAGATAGCTCCAGATGCCTCTACTCCACTGCTGCTGCTGTTCTTGGTGGTCATCTCATGGTACTGACATCTCCAAAGCACTGCTGTCTTCTGCTGCAACTAGGCTTCACCAGTAGCTTCTCATAGGCTCTCCTCACAGTGCACAGGCCTCAGCTCCTTTGCATGACCCCTTCAGTCCTGGGCCATCAATTGCAACTGAGGCTGCACCTTCACCAATGGCCTTCTGTGGCCTCTCACAGTGCTGAGCCTCAGCTGCTCTTCACGACTCCTTCATGCCTTCAAAACCAGCACCACCTGGGTGACTCTTACACATTACCAAGTCCTGCCACAGCACAAGGCACAACCCTGGCCATCTCTGTAACAAAGCCTCCTCGCTCTCAGAAAACACTTCCCAGAAGACTCCACCCCAATGATGCTCGTCTCCTCTCAATCACTGCCAATTTCCCAGCTCCAGCCAACCAGCATCAATAGTTCCAGCAATGCAAAGCCCCCCACTTTTGTAGTTTTGGCATCCTGTCAATCACAGCTGACTCTTCAGCCCCAGCCAACCAAAACCACAGAATCCTCACAATCAAAATAGCAATGGCCCTGATAAGAGTCTTTAATCTTCCCTCTGAAATTTCACAAGCCAGGCCTCCATCTTCTGCACTGTTCTCAACATTATCTTCCAAGCTCCTACACAACATCCCACAGAGCCCTTAACATCCCAATGACTCTTCTAGCTCAAAGTTCCAAAGTCCTTCCACAGTCCTCCCCAAAACATGGTCAGGTTGTCACAGGAATACCCCACTATGCTGGTACCAATTTGTCTTAGTCAGGGTTTCTATTCCTGCACAAACATCATGACCAAGAAGCAAGTTGGGGAGGAAAGGGTTTATTCAGCTTACTCTTCCACGTTGCTGTTCATCACTAAAGGAGGTCAGGACTGGAACTCAAGCAGGTCAGGAAGCAGGAGCTGATACAGAGGCCATGGAAGGATATTTCTTACTGGTTTGCTTCTCTTGACTTGCTCAGCCTGCTTTCTTATAGATCCCAAGACTACCAGCCCACAGATGGTACTGCCCACTAGGGGCCCTCCCCCCTTGATCACTAATTGAGAAAATGCCTTACAGCTGGATCTCATGGAGGCATTTTCTCAACTGAAATTCCTTTCTCTGTGATAACTTCAGCTTGTGTCAAGTTGACACAAAACCAGCCAGGATAGATAGATAGATAGATAGATAGATAGATAGATAGATAGATAGATAGATAGATAGATGATAGATACAGAGAGAGATAGTCTTTCTCTCTCTCTCTCTCTTTCTCTCTCTCTCTCACACACACACACACAGAAAAAAATATTTTACCTTGTTACCTTTGGGTATATGTGTAAATACAAGCATATAGGATGTTTAAAATAAAACAATTCAATCCTTCCATTTGCATGCACTCTGATACTAATTTTCCATTGCATTAAAAAAGCAGTAACAAGTTAGCAATACTGATAAGGCATATAACTTGAAAAGTGTCTTTCTCATTCATAGATTGCATGATATTTTGAGATGTTCATATTGTTATTAAACTTGTAACTTCTACGGAAGTCATACTCATTATGTTATAACAATCAAGAAAGAGAATGAATGAACTGACCTTTCATCCAGGCTTCTTAGACTGTACTAATGTAGGGCCAGCCCTAAAGAAGGCCACTGAGTCTGGGCCGCTCAAGCTGGAGCCAAGCGTCTCAAGCTAATAGATTTCTCAACTGAGTCTGCAAATCCAGTCAAGTGGAAATGGGAAGCCTGTCTTCTCTTGACCACAGAATACATCACTTTTCAAAAACACTATACAGATGGAAAATGTGTGAGCCTTCCACAACATGCTAGAATCACATACGTTCTAAAGCACCATGCATGCAACCTCGTCCCAGAAAAAGCCTGAACTAGAAGGAATGAAGGCCTTGGCCCCATGGTTCAGCATGGACATCTACAATTGGCAACCATGGTTCAACTCTTGCTTTACAAGACACTCGGGAGCCAGCCTGAAGATGCTCCTATTAACAAATATTTATCAGACATCACCTGCCTTCCAAAGCAGGGCATTGAACTGGGGATACAGTCCAGTGACAGGGTGTTGCTTAGGCTCACGGGGCCCTGGGTTCAATTCTGAATGCTGTAATCAATAGAACAACAAAACAACAGCCACAACCACAACCACAACCACAAGACTTTCCTCAAGAGTACCAGGAAGACACCTGGCTCTGACTGAGCAGTTCTACCTCCAGCACAGCCCTGGCCTTTCTGAAACTGCTATTTCTCTGGAAGGGAAATAAATCAGTTACTTTTTGAGATCCTTTCAATGTCCCTATGTGAAACTATTGTACAGCGCCAAAGTGTGTAGAGATGATGAACAACTGCTGTTTTTTTTTTTTTTTTTTCCTTAAAGAAAAACAGGGAGGGAAAAGAGAGACTGTGATATTTGTGGGAGAGGCCTGCGAAGCTTGGTAGATGTTGCTAATTTCCGTTGTTTAAGGGAGTCATTCTTGCTGGGTGGTGGTGGCGCACGCCTTTAATCCCAGCACTTGGGAGGCAGAGGCAGGTGGATTTCTGAGTTCGAGGCCAGCCTGGTCTACAGAGTGAGTTCCAGGACAGCCAGAGCTACACAGAGAAACCCTGTCTCGAAAAAAAAAAGAAAAAAAAAAAAAGGAGTCATTCTTTCATTGTGTAACTGGAAAAGCGAAAATGTTAGGAAGATGCCACCAATGACTGACTTTACCTCTGTGTATATGTCATTTCTGTGTGGCATGTATTCAAGGGAAACCTTAAACCTCACTGAGATGCAGCCTAAGCAATAGCGAACATCCTACAGATTACTGTTTCTCCCCTGGAATGGCACATGATCAAATAGATCTATATACAACTGCAAGGAAGCCTCCCACTGACAGGCAAATACAAACTCAGAGAGGCCTCAGATAACACAATGGTCTGAAAAGCCTGTGTGCCTTATGTTGCATGTTTGTGTGCTCAGCCGTTTCCACTAGAAAGTGCATCTTTGTCAAGTGTCATTTTATTAGTTAGGGACACTTAGACTGCATTTAAAAAATGATGGGAAGTCGTGGAAATCTCCTGCACACATTAAATGTCTCTAGATGTGAGACAGCAAGTGCTGGGTTAACTTTTCAGATCCTCGGAATGTGCTAGAACCACCCAGCTGCACAGACCTATGAACCCTGCCTATGCTTCCCAGGAGCCTGCAGTTTGATGGGGTTTGATTCGGAACGGTCTGGAGGGATGCTGCACAGGATCCCACCTGAGGCATTACACTCCCAGGAAGTCATGCATGCTCTTACCTCTCCCCCTGCTTCTAGTCTGCTGGTGTCCTCCGAAGTACTGGTCAGATTTCCAGGGTGAAGGAGAGAATCGTCGTCTTTACAAGGGCTATTGACAGCCTCTAGTTCATCAAAAAGAATATTGACATCCTTGGCCACTAGAAGCAAAGCACAGACATTAAAGTGGACTAAGAAGCTGGACTGGACGTCAGCACAGTGAGAGGAGGCATCTCCCTCTGGCTTCCTATGCACACATTGCTTCAACAACACCCTGAGTGACAGGTGCATCCCCTCCTAAGAGAAAAAATGTCAGACGTAAAATCTGTCTGACCAAACGGGTGACATTAGGCAAGATAATGGAGGTAAAACACCTTCGTGTCATAAACATAATTCGTCTTCCAGAATAACAAAAGGTGATTTATTCAGATGGCTTTTTTATAACTGCTTAGAGAAAGGCCCTTTCATTTAAAACTACTGGGGATTCATTCTCTAGGTTGGAAGGGGAGCTGCGGTTTTTCATTCTGTATTTTCTCACTTAAGTTGACAACGCAATGCATAAAAGTGCCACTTGCCTGGCTTAGTGACCTTTCTTTCTTCCATTATAATCCCTCTAGTAAACTTAAGAATGCAGCATGCAGTTAGGGTTTCTGCCTTCCTTCTTCCTCTAATGATGAATTGAAAGGAATAACCCATTCAGAGGCTCCCCCTATAGACTATTTATATTAATGACACGAGACTATACAAAGAACTATATGTCAGCGTTCTAGGGGAGGCTAAGAAGTTCAAATACACCTTGCAGCATACCTCAAAGAAAAGCTAAGTGCCACTGGGGGAGTGGACAGCCAGAACTTTTCTTCACCACCTCAAATTAAGGCCCGTTAGAACAGTTCTTTTTTTAATGCTTTACAAGTGGTTTATAACTTGCCAGAGGTTGCTGCGTAAAATGACTCATGGGAGACTGGATTTGAATATCCATTCTTTCATTCATAAATGTTTTAGATATGTTCACGTTGTATGTTAAGTGTTCGGGTGTGTTGGGCATATTTTGGGGACGAAGAGTGATGTGGCTCTTTGCCTTTATGGAAAAAGGAAATAGATTAAATAAATGCAAACAATGTGTAGTAAAAAAAAAAAAGAAAGAACAGAGTCGGGCATGGAGAAAAAGGTAATCTATGTATTCAGGGTGTCTGGGTTCTGAAACTATAGCCACGCATGTGGCTTTATGCAATTCATTTGTCATTTCAAGTTTTTCTCTTGTAAAACAAAATGGAAGGAGATAACGCTCATGACTCACTGAGATAGGCTCAGTCATTATCTGCCTACAAGGCTGACCACATTTCAAGACCCTGTGAATACGTTCCTTCACATCAATAAAGGCTGCCAGGTGTGTTTATATTAATGGAGAGGACATTTTTCCTGGATGATATGAAATCCCACGGCAGTCAGAATCAGAGAGAAGAAGTGGAAAATGCTTTGCTGCTGGTTTTGAAGACAGAGGCCAGGACCATGGACCACAGCAAGCAGGTGGCCTCTAGAAGACAGAAACACTAACCAGGAAGCCTCCAGCAGGAGTGCAGGTACCGCCACCTTGATTTCTGGTTCTGACTTCTGGATCGTCAGATCACAGATGTCTTACCTGAAGGTACCAAGCATGTGGCAGTTAGCACACCAGTGCTGGCAGATGTCATCACCACTGGTATTTAGACTACAGAGACTACAGAGAAGAAAACATCATAGTCTTTCCACAGAGCCAGGCTCAAAGAAAGGAGCTGAAAGAGCTCAGAATTTTTTGAACATTCAATATGTGCAATGTTTCAGAGACAGATTGGCCACTCTGAGTAGAGAAGCTCCTCCTTTTGTAAGCATATTCTTCACACTATTTATTTCTTTCCCAGCACTGAACCCAGGCTATAATTACCTCCTTTATTTGTGTTTATGTATATATTAATAATTTACCTTATTAGAATTCAAGCTCCAACCATGCCAGTATTGACAGATCTACTGAGAACCTGACACACAGTCAGTCTTCAAGACATGTTTGTTAAAGGACATGATGGGGACTGTTAGGTGGTGTGGACCGTGGTCTAATGACATATGAGAATATCCCTCCTCTAATGTCTTTGAGTCTAGGACCCCACTCATGACTTTTATGTACCAGCCAGAACTCCACAGCTTCAAGTAGACAGTGATCAAATAGCAGGTAGTTACCAATTAGGTTTGAGAGATAGGACAAAATGTCTTTTTAAAAAAGTCAAATGGAGAGGAGCCTGAGGAAAAGAAGGTCCAGTGACAGCCCAAAGTGGGATCCAGCTCAAGGGGAGGTCCCAAAGTCTGACACTATTACTGAGGCTATGAAGCACTCACAAAAAGGGACCTAGCATGACTGCCCTCCAGAAGACCCAACAAGCAGCTGAAAGAGTCATATACAGATATTTGCACCCAACCAGTGGACAGAGGCTGCTGACCCCTGTGGTCGAATTAAGGAAAGGCTGAAAGAAGCTGAGGAGCAGGGTGACCCTGTAGGAGGACCAGCAGTCTCAATTAATCTGGATGCCCAAGATCTCTCAAACACTGGACTACCAAACAGGCAGCATACAACAGTTGATATGAGGCCCCGAACACAGATACAGCAGAGAACTGCTGGGTCTGTGTTCAATCAGAGATGATGCACCTAACTTTCAAGAGACTGGAGGCCCCAGGGAGTTTAGAGGTCAAGTGGGGTGGGGGGTTGGGGACGGGGACGTTCATGTGGACGGGGGTGGAATAAAATCTGGAGTGTAAAAAAGTAAATTAGCTGGGCAGTGGTGGCGCACGCCTTTAATCCCAGCACTTGGGAGGCAGAGGCAGGCGGATTTCTGAGTTTGAGGCCAGCCTGGTCTACAGAGTGAGTTCCAGGACAGCCAGGGCTACACAGAGAACCCTGTCTTGGAAAAGAAGAAGAAGAAGAAGAAGAAGAAGAAGAAGAAGAAGAAGAAGAAGAAGAAGAAGAAGAAGAAGAAGAAGAAGAAGAAGAAGAGGAGTAAATTAATTAATTAAAAAATTATTTCAGTAAAAATTTAAAAAATACAACCAAAACACAACAACAACAACAAACAAAGTCAGAGGCCTGCTGGCTATTTCAAACACTCAGTGGTTGGGTAAATTTGTGCTTCTGTTTGCTAGCTAGTATCACAGGGATGGAAATCTCTTAGACTTCTTACCATTCTTTGGATATTGAAGGCCTGTGCCTTAAAGGTGTGGTCTCTAAGCTTGCCCTGTTAGGAAATTACAGAAACTTTAATATGCTGGACCTAGTAGGGGGTCTTCTAGGATCACTGGGGTCACTAGGAGCTTTTTCTCTGTTTTTTAAATTCTAGCAAGCGTCCAAAGAGGCCTTACTTTGCCAATCAGTCCCTGTTCGGAGGTACTGCCTTAGCACAGGGCCGGAAGCAATAGGGTCAGTCAACCCCGTATCTTAGCCTTCAAAACCGTGAGCCCAAACAGATCTGTGAGTTGATTGCCTTAGGTACTGGTCACAGTCACAGAATGCTACTATGGCAAGGGGGCACTGAGAAGTGGCCCTGTCCTGTGACTGCTATCTGACAGTGTGGTCAAGCTTTTGGAACTGGCTGGTAGGAGGACCATACAAGCATCTGAAGAAGGCTAGGAAAAGCCTAGAATGCTGTAATCAGAGTTTAGTGGGGGATTCTGATGGGGGCTCAAAAGATTAGAATGCAAATGGACTTCTAGAAACCAGGAGGATGAGTTTTCCAGTGTAAATGAAGACTCGGTGGGAACTAGAGTAATGGCCACTACTGTCTCTTCATCAGCAATTTGTATGAATTGTGCCCACACCTGTGACTCTACAGGAGGGTGAGCTTAAAGGTGAACGGCAAGCTTATCAGCCAAGTACAAATGGTGTGGTTTGGGTAATGTTAGGTTTCAGATACGTGGCTGAGGTGCCTATTTAACATACCAAGGCCGACCTGGATGCCAGGTTCTCCTTGCATCCCAGTTACAAGGCCCTCCGGGCTGGCATACACTACCCTCACCCTACTTCTCCAGCCCAGGGGCTGGGCTGCCCTTCCCCCAGCTGCCCTTCACTATGTAATTCAACCATTTTGTTTACCTGCCTCTTTTCTCTACTCTTTGGTCCTCCTGGCTGCTACACCGGATCCCCCTCTTTCTCTCCCTTTCCCTGTCCTCTCCCCTCTCCTCACATGGGTCAGGCTCAAGTCCACTCTGGATTTTCCCAGATGTCCCTGCCTCATGCTACGCTTTCCCACACATCTGCAATAAGCTTTCTCTTCCCATCATACTTAGAAGTAGTCATTTTCCTTTTCTCTTTTATTTTCCTTTTTTTTTTTTTTTCCATTCAGGTATCACTGGCTGATTTTAGCCAAATTTACAGTGAGAATTGGGAGCAAAATGAAAAGAAAGTAGAAATATTTGGAAAACTTAAGGGTTTGGCTAGAAAAGCAGAAACAGCCTGAGTAAAGGTACAGCTAAAACAGATGCCACTGTTGCTAAAGACATTTGGACTGCCAAGAAGATGTTAAGAGTATTACACCTGGAAAGGTGCGTGGAGCCGATTTCAGACTCTGGCTTCTGATACAGTGGCTGGGAAGATTAAATAGGATTGTGGGCATGTTGCTAGGATAGTGACCCAGAGAGACAAGAAATGTACTTATTCCACTGGAGATGCTCAGACATTTAAGCCAGCATTTTATCAGTACAAAAAGGCAAAGTGGGCACAAACAAAATGGAGAGATTGCCTTGAAGAATTGATTGGCATGGTGCATTCATTTGTCTCTCATTGTTACAATCAAATATGCAGCAAAAATCGATTTGGGGGCAAGGAAGGCTTGTTTTAGATGGCCACTCATGGGGAGGGAGCACAAGGCCATGGCTCCAGTCTCTGTGTGAGGATTATGGCTGGTCACACCGCCGAGACAGACAGGAGGCAGTGAGAAGTTAATACTGCTCTGTTTCCTCTTCTTGTTTAGTCTGAGCCACTGACCAAGGGATGGCCTAATTCACATTGGGGTGAGTCCTTCTCTGGAGATGTAGTCATAGACACACTCAGTGGTGGATGGTTCCTGCCTGCTGTGCCCTCAGAGGTCAGCTCTGTTGAGAATATAGGACAAAGGGGTTGGCATGCTGCACCGGTCCAGATCTTGGAGTGAATGTCCGATGAAGAACAGGGGACTACTGTAGTCTTAAGGTGGGGAAATCCGACTCTGCATTAGGGCTCCAACTCTTTGCCTGTGATGGAGACAGCTGATGAGGGATGGAGGGAAGCCCCTCACCCTCTCTGTTGATGCTCACAGGAATCGGTGACTGGAAGCCACCAGTGGAGCACTCAGACAAGTCGGTATGCTGTAGAAATCCAATTTTTGGAAAATAAGGACTATCTTAATTTAGTCATCTTTATCACTTGCCAAATGTTCCATAGCTCCAGCAGATATTAAAATCCTTGCCAGAGTATGTTCAGCTAAGCATGTCATCACTGTGGCCAGGTACGCGCTCCAAAGACAAAGAGGTGGGTGGAGAGGGCTCCACGGTATATCATCCTGCTCCTGATGTCTTAACTCCAGGACAGGTTTTAGGAACAAAGATCGATATTCTTGTGTACAAACTTACATTATCTCCTTAAGGAGAAAAATAAGTCTTAAGTTACAAAGTCAACCATTTTTTTTAAATCTATTTTTTTTTTTTTTTGAAAAGTATTTAAGTACCTACGAAGCTCAAATACCTCACTTGGGGCTGAGGCACTGGATGCCATGGGCATGCATCCTTTCCCTTAGAGAGCTCACTGTCCACTCCAAGTGGGAGCAAGGTTTCTCTATCCATGGCCTGAACTTCACAGAAATAATGTTTATTCACATAACATCGTTCGAGAATGGATTTCATCACCTCCCTTAAATGTTTTTCTCAAATAGGAAATATTTGATAATTATCTACATAGTAGAATTCTGCTGTTAGGCTCATTAAGTGCAGAAGAGAGCCAAAATGCTCTGGGGAATCAATTAGAAACAACAAAGAGGCTCTTCCTCTCGGTCCCATATTGAATTCGAGCTGGAAGAGGCAAGTCCGGTCTCAAAATGGAGGGCCATGATTCAAAGGAACCAGAGCAGCTGAGGAAGCTGTTTATTGGTGGTCTGAGCTTCGAAACCACAGATGATAGCTTAAGAGAACATTTTGAGAAATGGGGCACACTTACGGACTGTGTGGTAATGAGAGATCCTCAAACAAAAGGTTCCAGAGGCTTTGGTTTTGTGACCTACTCTTGTGTTGAAGAGGTGGATGCTGCAATGTGTGCTCGGCCACACAAGGTTGATGGGCGTGTGGTGGAGCCGAAGAGAGCTGTTTCTAGAGAGGATTCGGTAAAGCCTGGTGCCCATTTAACCGTGAAGAAAATTTTTGTTGGTGGTATTAAAGAGGATACGGAAGAATATAATCTGAGAGACTACTTTGAAAAGTATGGCAAGATTGAAACCATAGAAGTTATGGAAGACAGGCAGAGTGGGAAAAAGAGAGGATTTGCTTTTGTAACCTTTGATGATCATGACACAGTTGATAAAA
>CM052707.1:92476888-92495127 GCA_028551405.1 Uromys caudimaculatus | reverse complement strand
TCTTTAGGTGCTTCTCAGCCCTGTGAATTTCCTCAGTTGAGAATTCTCTGTTTAGCTCGGTTCCCCATTTTTTGATAGGGTTATTTGGTTTTTTGGAGTCTAACTTCTTAAGTTCTTTGTATATATTGGATATTAGCCCTCTATCAGACATAGGATTGGTTAAGATCTTTTCCCAATCTGTCGGTTGCCGTTTTGTCCTATTGACAGTGTCCTTTGCCTTACAGAAGCTTTGCAATTTCATGAGGTCCCATTTGTCAATTGTTGATCTTAGAGCATAAGTCATTGGTGTTCTGTTCAGAAACTTTTCCCCTGTACCCATGTGTTCTGGATTCGGTTTGCAAGAATTTTATTGAGTATTTTTGCATTGATATTCTTAAGGGAAATTGGTCTGAAGTTTTCTTTCCTTGTTGGGTCTTTGTGAGGTTTTGGTGTCAGTGTAACTGTAGGCCACGCTTTTCTAATCCATTTTTCTGTTGATGAACATCTACCTTGTTCCCTTTCTAGCTATTTGAATACTGTAGCAATGAACATAGATATATAAACGTCTCTGTAGCAGGTCACAAAGTACTTTGAGTATATGCCAAGGAGTGGCATATCTGGGTCACTTGTCACTTGAATTTCTATTTTGTAAAAAACTTCCAAACTGGTTTTCAAAGTGAAGTGAGTATATTAGTGTGTTCCCTTGACCAGTAGATGGTATGTTTTCCTCTCAGTAGATACATGACAGTCCTTGTTGCTATTTGACTTCCTAATGATAGTTGTTCTGACTAGGGTGAGGTAGAATCTTTTTTTAAAGCATAATATTGTTTGGCACCTCATACATTATGCTTCTTATAGTGTTTTTCAACTCAACTTTCTTTTTTAAAATAAGGTATAAAAGGTACTTAAAAGAAAGTGTTCCACTGTGCATTTTCATTTACGGTTTGTACTAGGGGTCTAATACTAATACTTGAGTTTGTATTATTAGTGTGAGTTTTAGACTGACAAGTGATAAACCAATAATACTTTTTTTATGCATGCATACACACACACACACACACACACACACACACACACGCACACACACATCCCTAAATATAGTCTGCTCAGTTTGTATGTTTTTCATTAATTGTTATACACACAAACATACACATATACTTCTAAATATAAAACTTTTAGTAATATCATTATAATATTAGTAAAGTTCGAATATAAGGCTTCAAAACTACACTGGCTTACCAAGCAACAGACTCTTAAAAGAATCCCATCAAAAATGTCCAGTTAGTTGTTAACTTGAAAAATGATACTGTGAAATGTTTTCCTAAAGTTTGCATACATTTTTAAAATTATTTCATTTGATTTTAAGATAATAATTTTCTTCTTCCCTTCCCTCCCTCCAAACTCTTCCATATACCCTTCCTTGCTTTCTTTCAAATTCATAGTCTTTTTTTTTTGTTAATTGTTTATACACACACACACACACATACACACACACACACACACACACACACACTCACACTCTTAAACCTGATCAGTCTGTATAATGGTATTTGTTTATATGCTTTCATGGCTGACCATTTGGGGTGGCAAGATTCAAAATTATCACACAATAATTAGTAGTCTTCCCATATATCAACCACAAGCAAACCGAAAAAGCAACTAGGGAAGCAATCCCATTCACAGTAGCCACACACACAAAATAAAATAACACCCAAATAAATAGATACCCATCCCTCATCAAGAAAATTTCTCTTTGCAACAGGAGATCATTACAGACAACCACAACCAATCAAATAAAGAGTTGTGAAGCCCAGTTTTTGATGGACACATCTGCAATGAAACTTCTATACCTCAGGTTCAGAGACCATTGAATAATAGGGTCTGGAGAGAGTCTAAGTGTCAGAGGATCAGGGGCTTTCCTGTGAGATTGTGTCTCCTAGGAATGTCAGATTTACGTCCATAAAGTCTTACCAGCATGGCTGCCTAGACATAAGCTAACCAAGGACACTGTAGATAGGGAAAGCCCATGAGGTCTCAAGCCTGCAAAAGAGCTACAGACAACCAAGGAAAGCTGAGAGCCTGAGGTACTTTTAACCTGCATTTTCCCAATGCCCAAGGACGCTGGGCACTTTGTAAAATGCTTCCTCACCATCTGCATTTATCTTTTGGAAATTTGCTCTTCAGTTCCATAGCCCGATTTTAACTAAGCTGCTAATGTTCTTAACGTTTGGGTTTTTTTAGTTCTTTCTGTCTTCTAGATACCCATTTTCTGTCAGGTGAATAGCTAGCAAAGATTTTTCTCCCATTCTGTGGGCCACCTATTCGCTCACTTAACAGTATCCTTCCTTGTATAAACTGTAAATTCATGAGACCACATGTATCCAATGTTGGTCTTATTTTCTATGCTATCAACTCATTCTGAAAGCCTTTTCCTGGGTCTATTAGCAGAAGCATACACCCTACCTTTTCTCCTAGCAATTTCAGGGTACCAGGTCTGATGCTGGAGTCTTGATCTGCTTGGAGTTGAGTCTTGTGCATGAAGAGAGACCAGGATCTAGTATTCTTCATGTTGAAATCCCATGTTTTTCACCGCCATTGTGTCAAAGGTGTTGTGGGGTTTTTTTTCAATGTACATTTTTGGCCCTTTTCTCAGAAGTCAAGTAGCTGTAGGTACTTGGACTGATATGTGGGTCCTTAATTCTACCTAATGATCTATGTGTCTGTTTTTGTTCTTTTGTATTTGGTTTTGGTTTTGGTTTTTTCCAGTATCATGCTGTTTTCATTACTATGGATCCATAGCATAATTTAAAATCAGGTGTGATGGTACTTTAGTAGCCTTTACTAAATATAAATTTCATGAAGTAATTACAGTTTCAAAGCCAGAGAGCTTATACTGAAAACCAGTAGCTTCTGCCTTTTCTGCAGTCCCAGTCTTCTTACCATAAAATAACAATTTATGAGTTTCTATTGGGTATTTCCATATATATATATATATATATATATATATATATATATATATATATATATACACACATACATATATATATATACACACACACACATATGCATGTGTATGTACATATACATATATCCCACTGTTAAAATTTTTGAAATCAGTTAAATATTTATAAATAATTTCATAATAGAGTAAAATCACAAAGATCAAAGTCTGACCATTTATGAGAACAGCTAGAGTTTCTATCTTCTTTCAAGTAGCAGATTAATGTATAGCATTTTTTTAACTTTTTTTTATTTTGGTTTTGGTTTTTTTTTTTTTATACTTTATTTACATTTCAAATGTTTCCCTCTTTCCAGGTCTCCTCTTTGGAGCCCCCATTCCCTCCCCCTCCCCCTGCCTCTATGAGGGAATTCCACCTCCCACCCACCCACCTGTATAGTTTTAATTGAGTCTCCCCCTACCTCCTGTCCCTCATCTCTGTGTCCTCAATCCTGCTTATACCCTTTTATATCTGAAAATTCCCTTTTAATGACATACCACATATAGTCTATCTATAATCTATCTACCCCTGTCCCTCAGTGCCTTTTTAAAATCCTCTCAGAGACTCCTTTCTAGCGTCCATTCCTTCTCAAATAAATAGAAAACTGCAAAAATTAAAAGCTAAGGTATGTATATGAAAGAGAGCATGTGGCGTTTTTCTTTATAGCCTGGGTTATCTCACTTAATATAATATTCTCCAGTACATTGGTTTCCTTTAAAGTGCCATAATTTCATTTTTATGTATAGCTGAATAAGATTCCATTGTGCATATATCCCATATTTTCAGTCCTTTTATCTGCTGATATTCATATGGACTTATTCCATTTCCTTTCCATAGTGGGTAGAGAAACAATAACAGGGCCACTGTCCTTGTGGCAAGCTATAGAGTTCTTCGGGGCATACGCCTAGGAGTAATATAGCTTGATTACGTGGAAGTTCTATTGTTCATTTGTTTGTTTTTTGTTTTGTTTTGTTTTTGAGAAACAGCCAAATGAATTCCCATAGTGACTCCACTAGTTTATAATTCCACCAGTGAATGAGGATTCGGCTCCCCTCACCCCCTTATCAGCATCCCTTGTCCTTTGTTTTCTTGATGAAAGACATTCTGGCCTTTTTGTTTCACCTTGTTTGTCTTGTGGATACAGTTTATCATTATCTATGCCTGGCTAGCCAGAACTCACTGAGTACATCAAGCTGACCTTGAATTTGTAACAATTCTCTTGCCACTGCTTCAAATATTAGGATTCTAGGCATGCATCACCAATCTTCTGCTATAGGAAAACAAAGAAAAAAATACCTCAAGATATATGCATATGGCAGGTCTTTTAAGATACCTTAATAGACAAGACAATAATAGCAATAATTTATAAATGGAATTGTATGGCATGAAGAGGTGCCAGTGGAAAAGGCAATCACTCAGAGTGGAACAGCTGGCCACAGAATGGAAGAAAATCTTTGCAAGTTATACATCTGGCAGGGGACTAGTTTCCACATATATAAAGAACCAAAACAAGCATCAAACAAGTAGGTGATTCAATCAATCAATGGCAAATGAACTGAACTGACAATTCACAAAAATGAGATACAAGTGGCCAATAAAGTAAACTATGAAAGAAAATATTGGATGTACTTAGCCATCAGGAAGTACAAAGTAAAGGAACATAGAGAGTCCGTCTCTCTCTTCCCATCCCCAGCCAGACTCCTTTGCCTGCTTTTGGGACCCTTTTCCTCCTACTGGGTTGCCTGGTCCAGCCTTGATGTGAGGAGTTGTGCCTAGTCTTATTGCATCTTGTTAAGCTGTGTTTGCTTGATATCACTGAGAGGCATGCTCTTTTCTGAAGAGAAATTGAGAGAGTCTGGGGGAGAGAGGAAGTGGAGCCTACTAAGAGGAGGGGAGGGAAGAGAGGCTGCAGTCGGAATAAACTGTATGAGAGAAGAATTTAAAAAAGAGAGAGACACTGGCTAGAATATAGAGACTCGGAATCCTACACACCATTGGAAGGAATAGAAATTAATGCAGTACTATGGAAACTACTATAGATATTCATCAAAACACTAAAAATAGAACTACTACCGTATGATCTATGTGTGCGACTTACTGATATGTACCTAAAGGAATGATAGCGTGTGGAGAAAAAAGACACTTGTGTGTCCATGTTTAATACTCCCCTATTCCTAATGACCTAGCTCTATAAACAGCTTAGTTGCCATCTGTAGATGAATGCATAAAGTGTGGCATATACACACAACATGAATCAAATGACATCATTGATAAGAAAATTGCCAAAACAGGCTAAGTGAAACAATCAGGACTCAGAAAACAGATATCGCATTCTTTCCTTTCATATGAAGATTCTAGATTTAAAAATAGCAAAAGATGTAAGAGTAAAAAGAGGGATATTTGGTATAAAAAAAAGGGCGCCAATAGGAAGTACGGGAAGAGGGCAAGCGAGAGTGACAAGCAGATAAAGATGATAAAGGTACATGACAGACCTCAGGTAAGTAAAAGGTCCTTACAAAACTGACACTTTGTACAGTAAGTACATGCTAATAATAAAAATAAAACAATTTCTGCTCTCATAAAGGAGAAAGTACTAAAATTTGGTCAAGGTGTACATTCTCTACAGTAGAAGATTTACTTTTCCAATTATGTTTAATTTAAGATATTGTTAAAAGCTTTTATGACATAATAGTCCTTAATCAAACAGAAAGAATATCTCATATTAAAAGCGTAATAAAGTCTTACAAATCAAATCCTACCTTCTCTGTGCAACACAAATGACAAGGAATATGTAAAGTGAGGAAAGTGAGAACAAGTAGTATTTTCTGTGGTGACTTCTACCTAAAAATTAATGCAGGATCTGGGCTGTTCTCTCATTCTTTATGCAATTTAGTGATAAGATTGGTAGTTGATGTCAAGAAGTGTGTTCAACAGAAGTCCCCAAGGACATTTTTTCCTTTATAGAATAGGTGAGTGGTGATGTTTCAAAATTTAAACTTAGTATTGAAAATAAGTCCATGCATGGAATGGTTTTGAATGTAATAGAGAGCAAAGATGCCATATTTTAATTTGAGGATCTGAGTCCTCAGGGATGAGTTTTGTATTTTTATAACAGTATAAAGTTGGAGGAGAGCAGCATGGAGAATAACAAATAGGAATTCTGTTCTTTTATTCAGTCCTTAGACTAGCCAGAGTTCAGGGGGAAATCTTGGAAGAAGGAAGAAAGGAAATTATTTCAAATGTTCTGGAGGTTCTGGAATCAGAAACTAGACACATGTGTAAGGATATGCCACTGGTCCTGTGAAGAACCTTCCATCTGCCTGATTCTTCAACTCATTTCTAGCTCTCACCAAAATTGTTTAGTATGCCACAATCCGTAATGCATTGATAGTGGGAGTGAGTCCCTAGTGCCCAAGCCGTGGTCTTACATAGTATTAGCATTATATAACTACAAATGTGGCGATATCCTAAGTTCATTAGTAGAAACACTCAGTTGTGTCACCCACATCAAATCACTATGAAGCTGTGATGGTTCGTATATGATCGGCCCCGGGAGTAGCACTATTAGAAGGTGTGGTCCTATTGGAGTAGGTGTGACCTTGTTGGAGTAGATGTGTCACTGTGAGTGTGGGCTTTAAGACCCTCATCCTAGATGCCTGGAAGCCAGTATTCTGCTAGCAGCCTTCAGATGAAGATGTAGAACTCTCAGCTCCTCCTGCACCATGCCTGCCTGGATGCTACCATGTTCCTGCCTTGATGATAATGGACTGAACCTCTGAACCTGTAAGCCAGCCCCAATTAAATGTTGTCATTTATAAGAGTTGCCTTGGTCATGGTTTCTGTTCACAATAGTAAAACCCTAACTAAGACAGAAATTAAAACTATTCCCTCAAATGATGAACACTGAGTAGACCTTACAATCAAATTGGGTTTGAGACATACTGGGGAACTGTATTTTGGGTACTAATGGAACTAATCCTATGAGGGTTTCAGCCTAATGAGTGACCTTCAAAAACTGCTTTGATCTTTCCCAGGATTCTCAGGCTAGTCATCTCCTAGGTTATAATATATCTTTATACAATAAGCTATAAACATCAAGAAATTCTTGTGAGTCCTTGGTGTTCTACAGTCTCCAGGATAGTAAGGCTTGATGCTAATGGCAGAAGTAAAAAATTCAAGATTTGGAGAGGTACAGAGTAGAAGGCTTGACTTTTCTCCTGTCTCCCCCCATCCCTGTTCCCCCTACTTCCCTCTTCTTCTCCTCTCCCACCTAGGTCTGTCCTTCCCTCTGCCTCCTGTGGTTATTTTGTTACTCCTTCTAAGGGGGATTGAAGCATCCACACTTGGGTAGCAGTGAGAGGGCAGGGATGGGAAGAACCTCTAGAAAGTCCCAGACACCAGGGATGTCTGGGACTCCCAGGACCCAAAGGGGATGACCTTAGCCAAGATGCCTAACAGTGGGGAGATGGAACTTGAAGAGACCACCTCCAGTAGATAGACACGCCCCAGTTAAGGGATGGAGCTGCCCACCCATCTCAAAATTTTGGGCCCAGAATTATTCCTGTCTAAAGGAAATTCAGGGACAAAAATGAAGCAGAGACTAAAGGAAAGTCCATCCAGAGACTGCCCCACCTAGGAATCCATCCCATGAGGAAGTACCAAACCCTGGCACTATTACTGATGCCACGTTGTGCTTGCAGGCAGGAGCCTGGCGTGGTTGTTCTCTGAGAGGCTCTCCCAGCATCTGACTGAGACAGATACAGATACTTATAGCCAACCATTGGACTGAGCTTGGGGACCCCTATGGAAGAGTTAGGGCAAGGACTGAAGGAGCTGAAGGGTGTGGCAACCCCATAGGAAGAACAACAGTGTCAACTAACCAGACCCCACAGAGCACTCAGATACTAAGACACTAACCAAAGCACATATGTGGGCTGGTCTGTGACCCCTACTGCATATGTAGCAGAGGATTGCCTTGTCTGGCCTCAATGGCAGGGGATGAATTTGGTCCTTTGAAGGCTTGATGGTCCATAGAAGGTGGATGCTAGAGGGGTGAGGTGGGAATGGATGGGTGGGTTGAGGAGCACCCTCTTAGAGGCAAAGTGGAGGGGGAGTCAAGTGGGGGGCTCATGGAGGGGGAACCAGGAAGGGGAACAACATTTGAAATGTAAATAAATACAATAATTAATAAAAAAAAAATAGAAAGCATGAGAGCATTACGAACTTGTTCACTCTTCCAGTGTGAAAGATGACTGTTGATATTTAGTAAGGGATGGCGTGGGAGGAACCTGCCACTCACACAGCATGCCTCATGAGAGCCAGGACTTGCCACTCAGCTCTTAATTGAACACAATAAGACTTTTCCATCATGTGGCTGCTCACTATGGTTAAGAGTGTATGCTTTTAATTCCCATCTCTATTTGATTTTGTTGTATGATACCCAGTTAGGCATTTACATCTCTTCAACCTTAAATAAAGCTCATGGACGTAGCCTTGAGTAGAAGAAACCATTTCAAATTCCATAAACATGAGTGAGCTCATTTTATTTTCTCTGTGGCTGTCCTTCTTTAGCCTTTCTTCACTTAATTTGAATGTACAAAGATTATTTAGAAATTTCTGAGTGTATCCTATAGGTCAAAGTGGAAGATTGAAAATTTGCAAGTGGAAAAGAAAATGCAAATAAGAGAAGAATTCAGTGTGAATTTTTAGGAAACACAATTTTCTCTCTCAACAAATGAGAGCCAGAAGCATTGATGCCAGTGCCCACATTTACCAAAGCCCCACAAAGACTACCCTAAGGACTCCTCTACTTCTTAAACTCTCATTGTACATCTACAAAATCCACTTATGGAAGAAGAGATCCAGATGAAGGATAATTAGTGTTATTACCAACCCACAGCACTAGCTGCTTTGAAAGGCATCAAATCCACCTTCCATGCAAAGAGAAATAGAATCTAACCCAAAGTCGCCCTGCATCTTTTCTTCCATACAACTTAAAGCCACGTGGACCTTCTCTCCCCACCAAAGATCTATCCAACAATGAGAAAAACGATTGGATAGTCTTGCCCAAGCTTCATATCTGTTAGAGCAGATTTTCTTAAGTTCAGAAACAAGCTCGATTTCTCAAGGGAATGTCAATTTTCAGAAAAGAGGAATAAGAAAACACAATTTCACACTCAAATCATTCTCATCTAGAAAAAAACCTGAAGATGACAGGATAGGAAAAGGACACATACACACATAAGAAATTAAGATGTAAGGCTCCAGTTGGGTTTAATCAGTGAGTACAGTTTTACTTTTAGACAAGTCATTCTATTTTCCAATCACAGCCAATTGTAAACCCATCCCTTAGGGCTGCTGTGGAAACTCACTGGAAATGTGCCGAACATTATCCCAGCATAAGGTTGTGGTATTACAGTACTTAACATTCTAAAGATTAGTCAAACCTTTACCTTTTCCTTCCTAGATTAAAAAAAAAAAGTGCCTTAAAAGGTACTTACTGGATTTGTTTTAGGACCAGGTTAATATTTGGAAACTAATCATTGAAATGTAGGAATATGTGAGTATGTTTTATGTCACAGTCAGAGAATGGCAGGATTCAAAACAAGAGTCCAGTATAAAATAGAACAAAAGGGAGAAGCTACAAAGTACAGTGGGAATAAAACTTGGGGAATAAATAGTGAAATGCCATTAAGGAGACTACTATGTGCTCAATAGAATCTAACTGGTCCTGTCTAACCCCTGCTTGGATTTCTTATATTGAAAATTGAACTATTTCAGGTTTACATCTAAAATTGACTTCCCAGAAATGCTGCAACCAAGCCATTTAAATGAGCAAATTGGGTTTCTTAAATTGAAATCTCGTCTTTACCACTTCTTGGCTGTATGTTACCCTTCCTTGTACCTTAGTTTTCCCAGTCACAGAATAAGGATAAAAGAATGTTGATACAATGGAAATTAAATGAGATATTAAAAGCACATAACAGTTCTTGAGGTAGACGATACATAGATTGCTTAATAAATCATAGTTGAAACGGTATTATTATCAAAATGCACATTTAATACTGGTATATTTAGAGTGTGATGATCAGTCTAGCTCATTGGAAACCAGAAAATCCCAAAGCTTCTCTCCTGTGAAATCAATACATTCCAGTATCAAACATCATCTCTGTATTAAGTGAAATCGTTATGCATAAATGGTAAATGACTACTTAGGTTTTAAAAAGTTAGATAAAAGACAAGAGCTTAAAATCACTTGGGAAAGTAACAAATCATTAACAGTTAAGTGCCATTTCACAGACTCAAAAGGAGAACAAAGGACATTGTCTGTGACTAATGACACTTCTCTGTGACTAGCTGGTGGGCCTAACATATCATGAAATAGAAGAAATCATTTAGCAAGCTACTAGCTCTGTTTTGTATGGTAGAGTCATTAGGCTAAAAGTTGATCTACCTACTCTGCTTTACAGTTTCAGACTCAAACAATCGAAATCAATGCCCTTGTTCAATCTGAGCTTGCCTCTAGAATCACACTCTCAAACCCAGTACTTTTTTTTAATCTCAGTACTTTGACTAGAGCCTACAAAGGGAAGAAAAATAATATCCATTGATTATTAGTGGCTAAAGGATAAAGTCAAATGAAATTGATTATCTAAATGTCAAAAAAGAAAGAAAGGAAGAAAGAAAGAGAGAAAGAAAAAAGAACCATAAAGCTGACAGAGAACAACTCTTTTATCTGTACAGCACAATGATAACTCAGTCTGCCAATTGGCTTACATCTTAGCTAAGATGCCACTCTCCATGACATGATTCTAGGATACATGCACCTTCAGACTTCCAAATTTTGTTTTTAAAATAGAGGCAAAGACCATCCTCATTCACACTGAGCACTTGTGCTTGGCATCATGTTGGGCATTTTACATGAATTGATTGATTTAATTACCACACACACACACACACACACACACACACACACACACACACACTACAAGAGGTTGCCAAGTAGTATGCAAAAACACAAGACGCTCATCTAAATTTGACATGAAAATAAGCAGCATGGTTTGTTATAAGTGCAGCCTATGCCGCACTCACGGTACATGTCCAAAAGTACTTTTGTTGGAGAGAAAACCTCAGGAACCTTGTCCAATACTGGACACTGCATGCTGTAATACTGATTGCCAGGAAATAGTGTCGACACTATTGTGGAGGAAAGTAACCACTTTCTGACTGGATCTGGGGTGGCTACATAGGAGGGAATTTCATTATTGGTACTATAATCCTGGCCAAAAGCCCATGGATGGGGAAGTCAAAGGCGCTAGGGTAGAATCTGCTAATGATATTATGATACATTTCTATGCTGTCAAATTGGTTTCTAAATATTGATGCTTGTACCCGTAGATGTGGGCTACTTGACCTTGGTCTCAGAAAAGTCTGTAAATGCAGTGAGCAGCAGTCAGTAAAGAGTCTAAGAATAAGAGACTGCTCAGCCATAAGTAGGATGTTTCTATTATCCCCACCACCACCAAGGCTCAGAGTACATTACAGAAGATGAGGCAGAAAGAATGTAAGAACAGAAGGATGGCAAAGAAATCTGTTAGATGCTGTTTTCTGGATACATCATAGCGACCATACTCACGATCTCATAGCAGCTGTGGTTACCTGCATAGGGTCTACAGAAGCTCAAGCCATCTCTCTGACGGGGATGAGATGGATGACATCCCAGTTGGTTCCAGTCATGTCTTAGTTAGGGTTTCCATTGTTGTGACAAAAACATCAGGACCAAAAAACAAGTGGGGAGGAAAGGGTTTATACAACTTACATGTCTAGATCACTGGAGGAAGTCAGGACGGTAACTCAGGCAAGGCCGGAATCTGAAGGCAGGAACTGATGCAGAGGCCATGGAGGGTGCTACTCACTGGCATGCTCAGCCCACTTTCCTGTAGAACCCAGGACCACCAGCACAGGGATAGCACCACCTACAATGGGCTGCCTGTCCCCTGCCAATCACTAATTATGAAAATATCCTATAGGCTTGCCAACATTCTAATCTTATGGAGGCATTTTCTTAATTGAGTTTCCCTTCTCTCAGATGACTCCAGCTTGTGTGATGTTGACATAAAAGTACCCAGAACACTAGCCCACCCATAAAGAAAGCAGGAAGAGGTCTCTGCCTGTGCATCACTCTCTACCCAACAAAGGGGAAGGTACATGTACAGTTGGACTTTCTTTACAAAATCTCAAATTAAATCACATGATGGGAAAGTGGTGGACTTCACCCACTACAGACAGTCAAATAGTTCATTTCTGGGTTTCTTTTCTAAGGCTGCGTCTCTAATTTTCCATTTGTCTTTCAAATTTAAATTTATTGGCTTGGCTAACAACTAGTTCTTGTCAATAACAAAGAACCTCAAAACTCATCCCTTGCACATAACCATGAGTCAAAAGATACGTGTTTTGTACAGTCTGTACTGATTTAGTTCTGAGGAGGGTGTCTTCCAAATAAATACATATCAGTATACAGTAGGCACTCTGAAATGTTTGTAGTATCAAAGGTAGGATAAGCAAACAAAGTGTTCAGGCTACAGCATCAAAAGTCTCTAGAAATCTTTTGCCCCTTCTCTTCACACTACATGGCCAGTCTGAGTAGGCTTTTAGGGTCCACTTTGGAAACTGACATCACTAGCTGTGTAAAATGCAGCTAGATGACTTAACAGGTCTCACGATGACTAAGATGCCCATGTGCTTCTAAGACTGATGACTCACCAGGTATAAGAACTCAGTGTGAGAGCTCTTCTGTAATTTCCCAATTGGAGCATGATACACTACGGCAGGTACACTGAAAATAAAGAGGATCCAACCGAAGTCACATGCCACCTTGCCAGAACAATGTGTGTTTTAAAGATGTATTTTTAAAAATAGGTTTCACGTTAAATTTTGCTTAATAGAAAAATCTCAAGTCATTTGGTACTAAAGGATTGGCTCTATTTATATTCCCATGAGTCCATATATGCAGGCTTTAAGAACCTATGATCAAATGTTACATGGATTTAGCAATGTATTTTTATAAGTAAAGACAGAAACTTGAGAGTTGGCTAAATTACACCTAGTTGATATTATACTTTTAACAACTATCTTAATAAAGTGTCTTTAATTATTATTATGCTAATGTCAACAAAGGCTATCAACTAAAGGGAAAAAATGGCGATTCTATTCAGCTTGGGTTAGACTATAACAGAATATTCTATTCAACTTTATGCACTGTATTTCTCAAAGAGACAATAATGAAATAAAATTGTTTCTATAGGAATAGTGGATGGATGGTAAAGAACATTAATGTCAGTCTTTAAATAAGCCATGCCAAAACTAGGAAATACTTCTGTTGAAAAATAAGCCAAGGTAAGTGTTTAAACGGCTGGAAGACCATATGAAAGTTAAATCATGTTTAGCCTGTACAACTTCAGAATGAAAACCTATTATCTGGCAGGTAAAATATAATTTAACAAAGAACAAGTAACCATTTATTTAAAACATACTCAAAAATAAGGCACAATATTGAAAGGAATGGTGGATATGAAAAAGGAATTGAGGGTTATCCTTGGCAGCAGAATCATAGGACCTCCATTCTGACTAGTTGGACCTTGAAGGGCTTCTTGAAGAAAGAGAGACATGATAACTTTGAAGTAGGAAAGCGAAACAGAACTTTATTGGGGTAAGGAGTCTTCCAAACTGATGCAAGAGTTCAAGAGATGGTAGATTAAAGCCCAACTGAGAAACACACACACACACACACACACACACACACACACACACACACACACACACAATTAAAGTAGAGTAAAGTTGAGAGGAGGTGTGTTAAAGGAGGTCTGTCTAGGAAGGTAAGACTCTGGAGGGCCTGGAAACTAGTGCCTAAGGCGACATTTCTTTCCAGCCCAGCAGTTCTCAACCTTCCTACCACTGTGACCCTTTAATACAGTTCTTTATGTTGTGGTGACCCCACAACCATAAAACCATTACTTTTGTTACTACTGCATAACTGAAATTTTGCTACTGTTATGAATTGTAGTATATATGAATATCTGAGATGCAAGAACATCTGATATTCAACCCCTGCCTGTGAAAGTGTCATTTGACCCCCAGGTTGAAAACCACTGTTCTAGATGGTCATGAGAAATTTCAAGAAGAGGACTGATATGAACCCTCTTCAAAGCAAGGCTTCTGAGTGAGAAGTTAAACGAAGCCATTGCAGCTAGTAACACAATATCCAAATCCTTCTATTGGGCCTTGTAGAATCCTGTTGATTATCAATAAGTCAATCAGTTTCTTCTTAGAGGGCTCTGTCCATCTGGCTCTCATTGAAACCCAGATATTCCTAGATGCTAGAGCGTCCCTATGGAAGCTTGGAAAATGGGAAGGAATGAATAGTGGGAGGTTCGCGAGGCCAACCCACATGGCTCTCTTACATAGTAGCACTTGTGTCCCACAGCTTTGGGAATAGAAGATCGGGACGGGGACATGTGCTTCCTAGAGTCTCAAAGACACCGTCACACTTCCTTCACTCTCTTCTCCTCGGATCCCTGATCCTTCGATCTCATGCTATTATATTGACTCTTCCTTCGCCTCGCCTTTACCTGAGACTTTCCAGGTTGTATTTACTTACCGCTTCAGAGTGTTAACATAGCTTTTCACACTCTGAAACTTCTCAACTTTCAACTAGTTCAATGTAAAGTCAGTCTTCTGAGTGCGCTGAAGTCTGGTTCTAGACTTTCTGGTGGTACCCAACCCTGTGGATACTCAGTTCCTTATATAAAATGTACTGGATCTACATCTAGACACTTCCTATATGCTTGAAATGAGTTTAAGATTATTTATAATACCTAACACAAGGTAAACAACACATAGTTTTCATGCTGAGTTGCTTTGTGGTAATCCATCAGAAAACCTGTTCATACTCAGTATAGATATAGTTTTTTCCAAATATTTTAAATCCACCACTGTTTAAATTTATAGACACAGAACTCTGAATACAGGAGGCCAACTTATTTTTTTGTTTTGTTTTTGCTTTTGTTTTGTTTTGTTTTTCAAGACAGGGTTTCTCTGTGTAGCCCTGGCTGTCCTGGAACTCACTCTGTAGACCAGGCTGGCCTCAAACTCAGAAATCCACCTGCCTCTGCATCCCAAGTGCTGGGATTAAAGTATGCGCCACCACTGCCTGGCTTCAGAGGGCCAACTGGGCAGGTGTACAGTATAGATTGTAGGAAGGTAGGAGATTCTTGTGACTTTCTTTCTTTTCTTTCTTTCTTTTCTTTCTTTCTTTCTTTCTTTCTTTCTTTCTTTCTTTCCTTCCTTCCTTCTTTCCTCTTTCTCTTTCCTTCCTTGCTTCCTTCTCTCTCTCTCTCTCTCTCTCTCTCTCTCTCTCTCTCTCTCTCTCTCTCTCTCTCTTTCTTTCATTTTTTTTTTTGACACAGAGTTTCTCTGTGTAGCCCTGGCTGTCCTAGGATTTGTTCTGTAGACCAGGCTGGCCTCAAACTCAGAGATCAGACTTCCTCTGCCTCCTAAGTGCTGGTTCTTGTAATTTTGTCCTCCAATCTATTAAAGCTCTCCTTTTCATGCTCTGGTGTAAGTCTTACTGTTAGCGGTAATAGTACCACACTCTGCATGTTCTGCCATGTATTCCAGTCTCAGACCATCCTCTTTTATTATTCTATATCCTCTTCCTTAAACTTGCCTGTCCCCTCTGAGGACTCGGAACAATAGATCCTACTAACTGTTTATCATTGTCATTCCCTGGATATTTTTACTCCTCTTTTTACCAAGGTAAATAAATTATACCCAGTTCTTCCATGTATTGTCAATGTCTTTAGTCTCTTTCCTACTGCCTTGGCAAAACCATAATCCTGGTCAAAGGACTCTTCACCTGACTCTATCTACCTACTCACAAAAGGTTAAAGAGAACTGCAGTCATGATATTTAGTCCTTCATTTCATGGCTATGAGTCTTGCCACCCTGTACTGTGGGTGGCAAGCATATTCCCCCTGTTTGGAAAGTTATCCTTCTTGTCCCTCAGCTCCATATCATTCTCAGTTATGATCTTGCTTCTTTACAGCAAAGATAAAATTGACACAGTGGGAAAGGAACCTCAACTAGCTAAACTCCAACCCCCCCTTCCCACCCATTATCTGTCATCGCAGATACTGACCTTGACCCATTGTACAGAGCCCCCCATCTCTGACTCCTATAGTACAAAATCTCTCTTCTTTTGACAATCATCTGCTCTAGATGTGGGCTTTGGGAAAGAAAGTCTCTCTTGCCTCATTTCTCTGATCATTTCCTAGGTTCCTTAAATTCTTTCATCCCAACAGTTCTCAAAAGTTTATTTTCACAGCATCTAATTTGTATCCTCATTCTCTTTTAAACCTACATCAGCTGGGGTTTCATCAGATCTGCTCTTATCAAAATTCTCATTGATGTCTCCTAAAAATCAATGGTCAATTATAAGTGCTCATGTTGCTTGACTTCCAACATTTCACTGAGGTAAGCACTCTTCTCTTCTTGATAGTTAATTTCAAATTATTTTCCTCTATCATCATCATCCATTCTTTCCTGGCCTTCATTGTGGATGATTTATGTCCCTGAATGCTGATCTATGACGCTCAGTGCTTAGCTCCTGAACCTCCCCCTGCCCCTTTCACCTACATTGTCCCTCCATATTCACAGAAGACTGGTTCTAAGAACTATGCCCGATTCAGTTACATAAAAGGGTATAGTGCTTACACATAACTCATTCATTGTCTTGTATACTTTAAATCAATTTTATGTTACTTTTAATACCTAATACAATGGGATCGTTATATTTGGATAGTTGTTGTGCTGTATCGTTGAGGGAATTATGATGATGAGAATGTGTTTAGGACAGGTTTTTATACCTACATAATAATTTTGATGTATGTTTGGTTAAAACCAAGACTGTGAAATGAGAGGACCAAATGGGGGGTGGGAAAAGAGGGATGAGGGAAGCAAGACAAGAAGAGAGACATCTAAAACTAAGGGGCATTTGAGGGGTAGTATGGGAACATAATACAGTAGGAACTTCCTAAAATGCATACATATATGAGGGTGAACTAAATGAAATCATCAAATAATAGGGGAAGACAGAACCCCAAATAGACATCTCTTGTCATCAAACGAAACTTCGAGTACCAGACTTGGGTTACATCTACTTGAGGTTTTGGCCAAAACTGTCAAAATAACCCAGGCCATTACCAAGACTATCTGTTCTTTACAAACAGTTGGCCCCATGTCTGAAGACAACTCCTACACAACTCAGTGAACTTGGAGATGTCAAACTGGTGCCTACATAGAGCCTTCACCCCTATGTTCCAGTGTCCTTGGTTCAGAAAAGTACTTTACAGACTATCAGGAGAGAAACAAAAACACCAAGCCACAAACACATCATTCACAATGGTGTTCTACCAGAAAGATATGCTAGGGCAGTGGTGGCACAAAGTTTGTGGGAGTGGCCAACCAATGTCTGATTGACTGAAGGCCCAGTCCTCAAGATGGAACCCATACCCAACACTGCTTGAGTGACCAAGAACCTAAGACTAGATAGCCTAGGGACTTAGGATAAAACCAAATACTACTGGTCTAAAGAAAAAATAGGAGAGATAAATGTAGTAATAAAATGACTCCTAATGATATTCTGCTATATTCATAGATCAGTGTCTTGTTTAGTCATCATTGGAGAATCTTCCTCCTGCAGCTAATGGGAACAAATACAGACACTCAAAGCTGGACATGATGCAGAGAGTGAGAGATTTGAAACACTCAACCCTAAATGGAATGTCTCCATCAAATCCTTCCCCTCAGAACTCAGGGAACCCCATGGAAGAGGAGACAGAAAGAGTGCAAGAGCCAGGGGCGATGGAGGACACCAAGAAAATAAGACCTTCTAAATCAACATGAGCAAAATTCATATAAACTCACAAAGACTGAGGCAACATGAACAGGACATGCATTGCTCTGCACTTGGTCCTTAGCATATACAATATAGTTTCTAGTTTAGTGTTTTTATGTGACTTGTGAATGTGCAAATGAGTGAGTCTCTGATTCTTGTGCCTTCTGTTGGGCTCTTTTCCTTCTATTGGATTGTTTGGTCCAAATTTGATGTAATGGGTTTTGTTTTATTTTATTTTTTTTTTCTTAAATGAATGAATGAATGAATGTTATACTTCCTCAGAGAAGAAAAGTCAGTTTTTTCAA
>CM052707.1:92462560-92476788 GCA_028551405.1 Uromys caudimaculatus | reverse complement strand
ATTTTGGGGGGTATGATTTTTATTTGTTTTCTTGATATGGGAGATTTTATTGTTTTATTAGGTTTTTGTTTGTGTTTAGAAGAAAACTTAAAAGTTATATGGGTGGGGAGTAGAAGGACTTGGGGGAGGGAAAGAATATGCTCAAATATATTTAAGTTTAAAATTGTTAAAACAAGTTAAATAATTTTATATAAGTAAAATAATATATTTATATTACTATTTTATAATAATTATAGTATTTTATTGTTTATTATTATATACTTATTAAAATAGTTGTATTATTTTATTAATTATATTTATATATAAAATATAAATAAAGTTATAGATAAACATATAAATATAATAAATAAAATAATTTTAAATAATAAAAAAAAAACAGAACAAAACAAACAAAAAACCATGCGTGTGGAGCTTGCTGATTCGGATGGCCACTCGTATTTCTTTCTTGCTCATCTCCTTCTATGTGCTGTCTTTAACGTCAACATTTATACTAGCAAATATAAATTTTAAATCTCATTTCCAGATTGAACTCCAAAGATATTTCTTTTACCATTTAAAGGTCTCACTAGTTCTAATGCTATGTCATCTACAATCAAAGCCCAATACCATCCTCATCCTTTTCCTTAGGCAGAGGAGATCTGATGCCTCCTCTATTTCAGTTGATGCTATACTATTTCACTCCAGCCCAAATCTTCAGTTCTCCGTTCTCTCTTATTGCACATCCAATCCATCGGGAAAATCTCTTGACCCACTTGAGAACACAACACCTTCTGCCACTCTTGGAGCTACTGTCATCATTCTCATGAGTATGTCAGGAAAGGTGAACCCTGTGATCAGAAACTGAGGTGCTCTTTCTGGCTTTATAACAAAGGACCCAGTGGAAGAGCAATCAAGAGGAAAGGGAAGCTACTAAAGATTGAGAAGCCAGGACCATGTGAGACATACTCAGGTTGTCATGGAAGCCTTGGGATTCATGTCTGGGGAATGTGTGTGGCTCAGGGCAGTCCAGAGCATCAGAAGAGTAGGTCAGGCAGCTACGACACTGTGATAAAGGGAGGCTAATCATGAAGAACAGCCACAAAGAGAGGAGAGGCTGGAAACCGGATAGGATTAGCTAAAGAATGGTTGGGAATTGTGAAAGCAGAGCCATAGAGGTGCAGTTTTGTTTTTTGTTTTTTTCCCCAAAAACAGAAGGAAAAGGTGTCAAGAGGATGGAAAGGATACATTGTCAAGTGGAGTTGATGAGAAATGAAGAAGCATGAGTCTTGGCCTATACTGCAGAGAACAGCTAGCAGGGTATGAGGGATAAAGAGGACAGCAATGTGTCCTCTTTTGAGTACTTACTGCTTAAGAGAGGAGAGGTGGCCAAGGCTAAGAGGACATAGGCACACCATCAAAGACAATGGGATGACCCTTGTCCTCTGCAAACAGGACAAGAGGAGGAGGAGGAGGAGGAGGAGGAGGAGGAGGAGGAGGAGGAGGAGGAGGAGAACAAGGGGCTTCTTCTAGTCATTCATACTCAGAGACCTGGAGCTTTTTTGGAGAAGTTAAGAAACAAAGCCCCAGGTTCAGAGGACGAGGATGTTGCTTTCCTGAAGGCTGGCCAGCATCTCTATAGGACAGTACAGAGAAGAACCAGAATTTGGTGAAGCAACTTCTGAATCATCTTCCAACTCAGTGTTTCTAGAGTCACCCAGCTGGAACATTTTCTTGTTCACTGGTATTTCCAGAACAATGTCTGGTCTACAGCAAGAACTCGAAACATGGCTGTAAAGTCAGCACATGAACGAACACATAAATGAGCCTCTTTCCAAACAAGTACGTAAAACCTTTTAGTTGAAATCACAGGTTTTAATGTAGAATTGGCTTAACAAATTTAGGAGATCACAAATGCTTTATAAAGACCTTGAAATTTAATATAATGCTTCACTTGGGGTGATGCAAGCCAATCCAGATAACTCACATTCAGAGTGAACGTTTTGTAACAAAATATTCTCTGGGTTCACTTAGAGCAAATTATGAAGAAAGTGGCTAACTCTGTTCAGTTGTCCAAGAGGGTTTCCTGAACTGAGTAAGAGTTTATCATTCTGCTTTTTGTTTAGATTTTTACCAGCATAGGTGGGATGTGTCGGTGACCTTCTCTGTCACATTCCCCACCACAGCCTCCCAACTGCCTCGGCTTACTGGTCCTGAGGACATTTGCCAGTGATTAGAGTAAAAAGAAGAGAAAAAGAATAAGATTTCTTTTAAAAACATAAGCTAACTGGAGACATAGCCCACACACTGTACCTGCAGGACAATGTAGGTTGCAAGAGGTTGCTGATGAAATGGGTCTCTGTTGAACCTGCCCATTCATTACCTGCATGGAAAACTTTATTTTTTCCATTAGTGATTCCAGAAGAGCTGGCCTCCATTTTTATTGACCGTCTGCCTGGTGGGAGTGAGGAATGCCTGACCACAGGCAGGCGACGACGTGACCCCGGGCGGCTTGCCACACTTCGTTGTTGATGGATTTGCAAGCGCTTTTCAGCCCCATGAATAGATAAACTTAAACCTGCAATGGAAAAAATAGCACTGTTAACTGAAGAGGTCAGCTTGAGAATGGCTAGAACACAAATTTATTTCCTGGCATGGACACCAGAAAACACCAGAAACTACTCCTAAGGTTTGCAGGTCACATTAGAATCGCGATTTTTCACATTATTTTCTGGGTAGTGCTTCATTCAGAAGGGAGCATCCTCAGTTATCATGACAAGAATCCTATAAATGGGAGTTTTATAGTCATAGATTAAACTTAGCCAGATTCTTTCTAAACTCCTGTGAACACACGCATGTTTCTCATGGAGTTTTGGGTTTTAAAAACTGCAGCTGAGTATCTGGAGTAACAGTAACAAAGAACATTTTTCATGAGACTCACGGGGGGACAGAGCTGGTGACTGAATAGCCTGGAAAATCAAGAATTCCAGTTCTAAACTTAGTTTTTAAAAACATTCATTGGTCACCAGTGGCTAAAATATTGTTATTATTCAGAAAACTGTAAAAGGGAAAGAAAGCAAACACTTATTCTGTCTTTCCTATGCCGGCACATTTCGAAGTAACCAAATAGTTGATAACAGAAGGTTGTTCATGAGAGACCAGCCAGACAGTCTCGCAGTACAGTTTTGTGTTTCTATGTCATTCAGTGCTGGCCAGACAATCTGTGGATTAAACTTGTCTAATCCATAAATGGAGGACAACCTCCCATTTGTGCCCATCTACTGGTGGGTGGGGCAGTCTCATGAGAGCTCACAAGCATCTGCTCTGGGCTTCTACACCTCCTTATAAATTGCTTAGGGTGGGTTTGTGCTCAAGATCTGGTTTCTAAACCCATGATACTGTGAGTCTGACTATTGGCCTTAGAAGTGTCACTCAAGTTAGCACTGCCATGCTAGCTGGACCCTTGAGAGACAGCCTGGCAAGTTTCCTGTGGCAGTGAATACCATGCTGCGATGCCTAAGTACATAGACATGTATCAACCTTCTTATTCCTTATGTCCGTCTCTATGAATATAACTGGTATACTGGTCTAAATCTGTCATTTGTCCCCTCCACTGTCTTCTCTCATATCATTCTTGGTTCCACATTTTCACAGAGTACATCCTGAGTGTCTCTAGACCTAGAAGACTCCAGCAGAATCCAGACCAACTTTTGATGACAGGAAGCGATGGGAGAGAGAGATTTTCAGTCATTTCAGTCAACATTAGATAGTGTATGCAGGTTCAGGCTGAAAATATTAGACAAACTACTCTCTACTTATTTTACTTTTTATGGCAGCTGTTGGGCTAAAGGGAATAGGATTGTGGCTCAACATGGTGCTCCTAGATGTCACATGAGACCCCTCAAAGAAGCATAAAGTGACATAAATGAGAATAAAAATTACAATGTAGAAAGAAGTGGCATAGGTACTTGAAACTGTTGAATCCAGTGCTCTAAAAATGTAATGACTTAGATGGTGGGGAGACTGTTAAAAGTAAGTGCTCTCTGAGTGGTTTCCATAGCGCATGGTTGCAAGGACGGGAAATGTGTCAGGGTGGAATTTTGGAAGAGTCCCCAATGCTGACACAAATCCATACCAATCCTCCTCCAAAGTCGGAGTCCTCAGGGGTGCAGAACGAGACATTGGCACATGAAATCTCTCCTTGTACAAGGGCCAATGGATGCAAGAGAGATTCAAGTAAACATTCAGTTCAAGAAGAACAAATTCGCTGCAGACATTTGAAAGTGCTGACGAGTGTAAAAGATCATGATGTCATATCTTTAGAGATGAATGAATCATCACCTAATAAATTATATCATCTAATTGGCTCTTAATTACTTTAGAAAAAAAGACAACATGGACTAACAACTAACACAAGGCATACTTTAGACATTGATTATCATCTCATTAACATTTCACCACAAATTGAAAACACACACATACATACACACACATAGGCACATACACACATTAACACACATACATACATGCACAGACATACATACACACATACACACACACATAAACACACATACAAATGTAGGGGGAAATGTTGGTTCCCTAATTGGTTCTTGATTGTGTCAATAAAGGAGGCGGAAGCTAATTGCTGGGTGAAGGGGAAAAGGTGGGACTTCTGGGTCTCAGGAGGAAGAGAAGGGATGTAGGAAAAAGGTTTGGACCAGGCTTTGGAGTAAGGAGGAAGCTGCAGACATGTAGGTCTTGGGACCCCCAGAGTTTGTACTCTCCACCACAAGTGGGGGCCAAGGAGGATGCAGGGAACTAGGGCAGGAAATTCTTTGCCCAGCCATTGAGTTATCTGGCTAGTTTTAAAATAATGAAACTGTCTAGTGTTTTCCATCCATGGAGCTAAGGTGGACAGGAGGAGAAATAGGGTAGCTGTGGTGTTCGTTGGAGGTTTGGGGAAGGGGCTGGGGGAGGTTTGGGGAAGGGGCTGGGGGAATCACAGTTACCAGGGAAAAACAGCCAACTGGAGCTGCATGAGACCTGCAGCATGATCTCAGAGCTAAGCCGAGAGTATGGCCCTGGGCAAAGGAGCAAGTGTGTTTTTAAAATTACACGCAAAATACAAACATACATACAAATACACAGAGAAAGGTGCAAATACACATACACCTCCCACCCCCAATCCCATACACAGGAATCCATACTTTACAGATAGGAAACCTGAGGCTCAAGAAGTTACTTGTCCAAAGTCACAGAGAGAATGTGGTTCTGTTCTTTTCCATTGTGCCAAGTTAAAGGAAAAAGTGAACACCAATGAAAAGATTGTTTTAAGTGTGCAGTGGTCCTGGGAACTTGAGGTCTATTTGGGTAGAGACCAAAACAACAACAACATCATCAACAACAACAAAACAATAAAATTCTGATCCCCTTTTGAGCTGAGGTCTTCTAGAGTCTTCTGCTGATTTTCTTCCCCTGACTCATGCCACCATCGTGGAGGTAAAATGGCCTCCTTGTTGTTGGCTGCAACCAAACACCTTCATGGTGAGAATGGGCTGGTCCTCTCCTTTCTCCTTGAAGCCTTTCAAGTCTTCTCATCATACGAGTAGCGCTCTAGTCTTTAATATTTTGCTGAGCCCTTAAGCTCTGGTTCAGCTTCTGGACCACCAACAGCTCACTTCTCCAAGTACATCACATCTCTACTAGCAAGAAACCTGTTTTTCACTTGTTTGATTCTTTCCTTAGCTATGAACAAAGTTCTCTCCATATAACAGATGAAGGAGGGCAGTTCCCTCTTTCCAGCCCGCTCTCCTCTGTATGCTGTTTTCTATATGACGCAACCACTCCTTGGTCACAGATGACCTACAGAATCAAGAGCTAATCAATGGAACGGCTAATTTCTGACTAAGCCCTTTCTGTCTCATTATACCATCGCAATTCTCTCTATACTACTGTGGCCTACAATTTGACTGCCTACCTCAGCTTCAACAGAAGCCTTCCTTTTCCTATCACATTGGAAGATCCAAACTATGTAACCTTTCTATTCTCTCTCCTGCCTTTCACATACAAAACTGTTTCAACAAAAATACTTCTATCTCAGAGCTATCATTTACCTTGATAAAAGACCCAAAGCCAGAACTTCTAGAAATATCTTCGAGTTGAATTGAAGGGAAATGCAACAGGAGTTACAATATAGGTGCTGAAGTCAGAATTTCTGGGCTCAAATCCTAGTCATACTTAACCTAGAGCAAGTGGCTTGACAGCTTTGTTTTGGTTTTTGTTATTGTTAGTTTAAACTTATTTTCTCAGCCAAGAAGTAGGGTTGAGCATAAGACTGCTATGAGATTGAATCAATGCCTAGAAAAGGCTATAGTGGTATCAGATACACAGTAGGTTCTCAGTTTTGGCTAGCCATCTCCATTAGTCTTACCAATGGCTTCTACCTAATCTTAGTTTTCGTTTCTCAGCTCCAGCATCCTGCCTCTGCTCATCTGTTTTTAAATTTTTGCTTTGGCTTCTGTGACATTTAAA
The DNA here is from genome assembly GCA_028551405.1 of Uromys caudimaculatus. Taxonomy (NCBI): domain Eukaryota; kingdom Metazoa; phylum Chordata; class Mammalia; order Rodentia; family Muridae; genus Uromys; species Uromys caudimaculatus. Next base: position 92,470,281 of record CM052707.1, on the reverse strand, counting down.
CTTTTTTGTTTTGTTTTTTGTTTGTTTGTTTGTTTTGCTACCTCTTACTTTTAAATCCTCATTCTCTATTCTATTCCTAGAGATAGGAGTACTCAGTTTCTAAAGTGTTATAGCCAATCACCACAATACCAGCAATCTAAAATAATAGCTGCTTAATGTCTCACAGGTCTAGAAGCCTTAAGTTTGAAATCAAGGAGTTTACAGGGGAATATTTGTTCTTAAAACTTTGGAGGAGAATAGATTCTCTGCCTCCTTCAGCTTCTTGTTGTGCTGGTATTACAGTGATCCTGGTCCCATGACCATATCTCACCAGTCTCTCATGTCTTTGGCCACATAGCCACATAGTTGTCTAGTTAACCTCTTAGAAAATATTTGTGATAATGCTTAGGCAATTTTCATAATCTCCCACTTTAAAACCTGTACCATAATTCCATGTGCAAAGATTCTTTCCAAAGAATAGTTACAAATCCAAGAATGTTGATTCAAGCATGTATTTATTAGCCTACTATACTGGTCATGTCCCATGGTCTGCCTTGGGGGTTCTAATCTCCCTGTATCCTGGGGAATGTTTGAGGTACGCAGCTGACTTGATGGACCCCGTGTCTCTGTACCTCTGTGTGTACAGATTCCACAGTCCTCCTGCTTTACTCTGGCTCCTGAACTTGAAGCTTCCATTTCCTCTTTGATTTGTATATAAAAGGGCTACTGATATTTTTGAGTTAATCTTGTACCCAATCATATTCTGAAAGTGTTTATCAACTTGTAGAAGTTCTCTGGTAGCATTTTTGGGGGCTCTAATGTATATTATCATAGCATCTGAACACAATGATACTTTGATTTCTTCCTTTCCAATTTGTATCCCCTTGATCTCTTTCAGTTGTCTTATTGCTCCAGCTAGAACTTCAAGAACTATACTGAATAGATATGGAGAGAGTAGACAGTTTTGTCTTGTTCCTGAATTGCTTTGAGTTTCTCTCCATTTAATTTGATGTTGACTATAGGCTAACTATAATTGCCTTTATTATGTTTAGCTATGTCCCTTGTATCCCTAATCTCTCCAAGAGATATCATGAGGGATGTTGGAGTTTGTCAGTTTTTGGTTTTCTTTTTTGTTTGTTTGTTTGAGGTTTTGTTTTTTTTCTTTTATTTTTTTGGCTTTTAACACTTTTTTTTCTTTTAGTTTGTTTCTATGATGGATTACACTCTGCATCTCTGGGATGAAGGATACTTGATTATGGTGGATGATCTTTTTGATGTGTTCTTAGAATCTGTTTTTGGGTATTTTATTGAGTATTTTTGCATCAATGTTTATAAGGGGAATGGGCCTATAATTCTTGCTCTTTGTTGAATCTTTGTGTAGTTTGGGTATCAGGGTGATTGTAGCATATAAAATGAATTTGGCAATACTTCTTCTGCTTCTATTTTATGGGACAATTTGAGGAGTATTGGCATTAGTTCTTTTTGGAAGTGTGGTAGAATTCTGCTCTAAAACTGTCTGGCCCTGGGTTTTTCTTGGTTGGGAGACTTTTGATGACTGTTTCTATTTCCATAGTGGTTATACATCTATTAAGGTGTCTATCTGATCTTGATTTAACTTTGGTAAGTGGTATCTATTCAATTACTGAGAACCCTAATGCAGCTACAGATACACAGTAAGTATTTTATATATTGGTTTAAAGGGGTGAGGGCTCAGATTTTCTTTGAGGTCCCCATATCCTTTCATTACTTAAAAAATAAAATAAAATAAAGAAGACTAAACCGTTTGGGTTTCTTTTTCCCTTCCATAAACCAAATTCTTAAGTGATCGCTCCTCCCGGCCCCTCTCCAGGGGGCATTATCGCTGGCCGTGCTTCAGGTGGGAGGATGTCTGAGAGAATGATTTGCTTTCATCTAAATGTCAGTCTGTGATTCAGAAAAGCCATGTGCCATAGGAACATCTGTAGCTCTGCTAATGGTTTACAACCTGCAGCAGTAGCAACTCTGTGTCACATCACCTTCCATGTCCTTCCCTAGGTAAATTACTGTTCAAAACACAGAAGAATTCTGTTTTGAATGTCACTCTCCAAGAGCAAACACAGGATTTACTTAATCCCAATTAAAAAGATAACAATCTGCAAAGTAGGACTATTTATTTTTAGGTTTCTCCTTAAGTACAAAGCAGAAAATAAGTCCAGCAGTTCCCGAGCAGTGATCAAAGTGAGGTGAAAATATTTTTGTTGCCCTTCATGCCTGGGTTAAGTTTTCTGAATTTGGGGGAGCTTTTGTAACCTTTTTTATTTGGCTAAAAGAATACTTTATCAAAGATTTATATAGTAGGCTGGGACCCTCTTGTGATGTTTGGGAGGAAAAAGGTCTGCACAGAGGAGTATACTCAGAAAGGAGAACAGCTTGTGTGAGGTGAGTCTAGGCACGTTCCCAGGAAAGAGGACAGAATTAGTGCCCCTTCCTTGAAGTGACCTCAAGTGGACCTAGGATTAACATGTCCCACGGAGTTTGGAGCACAATCAGAATTGGTGGTTAAAGTGAACACCTTCTAGGAAAGATCTGCAATGGAAACCACTAGGTTCTCCTAGAGACCAGAAAAGTGGGTGTTTCCTGGGTAGGATTGGCTGCAGAGGTGTCATCCTCTAGCACACCAGATTCTTGGGCACGCCTTCTCCTGTTTTCTTTCTTTTCTCCCCATGTTCCAGGATTTTTTTTTTTTTTTTGACAGATGGCATCAGCCTGCTACACAAATCTGGCAGTACCAACATAGTAAGACCAGGAGGAACTTCTTGCCAAGATGTAGTCATTTGTAATTTTGTGGACGGTTGTATGTCTAATGATACATGAACGTGGGAGACAAGCACTTTGGAGAGAGACCAAAATTCTAAGGGCTGGATTTGCAGTACAGTCAAATTTAACATTTGGTTCGATGCCAGCATGAGGAAGCTATAGAACGAGACTGGATTAGAGTCTTGGTAGATGCTGAACCTGCATTCCTAGAATTCAGATAATGTACTGCAGACGGGTTACTGGTGTTTTCTCTTTCAAATCTACCTTTGAAATCTCTGTGGCATTTTTATAACTTCTTCCTGATGGCAGGAATAGATGGAAAGCTCTTTTGTTCCCCCTGCTTCAGAATTCTATCAGAAGGACTTCATTTCAAGAAAACATGGTGGTGGAGTGGATTATTGTCCCTAGCTCCTGACTTCATTCTGACATATTGTCATTCATCAGTATTTCCTGATAAAGAGAAAAAGTATAGAGTCCTCCTTGGTCTGGGACTTGGCCATTATGACTTGCTTTGTCCAGGAAGATAGTTGAGGATATGATAAAAAAGAAACCCTGAGATATAAAATATGCTTCTTGGTTTGGCCTTAGTCTCTTATGCTTCTGCTACCACTATGAAAAATACATTTATTAGCAGTCATCAGTCCTAGGATGAAACACACAGAATCCACCAGGCTTGACCAGACTCTAGCCAAGCTCCAGCAAGCAATGACTGGTCTGTGCAGTCCCTTGCAAATCTAAAAGTTGATTTTCCTGGGTGTTAACCACTGAGGTGTGGGGTGGGTGATACATAGCAAAGATTGCCTGAATATGGCTCACTAAAGAGCTCACACAGGGAGAAACCAAAGAATACTGATGGTTATAGTTTAACTCATGAATGGTGACTTAAAAAGAAGCATTCTCTTTCTTACCTCAAGTGGTCCTCAGGACCCTGTCTTACACACTCTAACAATTCTGAAAAACAACAACAAAACAAAACACAAACAATTCTCATTGCCCCGCCTTCTTTTCTGCCAGTCATCCCTCACTATCCTAAAAACGCACGTCCCTTCTTTGTGCCCTGTTTTAAAGTTTATCTGTCTACCATATGATTATCTACCTCTCTCCTCTGAACTCAGTGCTCAGCTGTGTCTTATTTAATGCTTCTCAGAATGTGTAGTTCACAGTTGACACTAATGTCGTGATGGTTTGACTACGGAATGTTATGCACTGGCTTGTGTTCTGAATGCCTGAGTTTCCATTTCTGACGCTGTTTTAAAAGCTATGGAGCCTGGGGCAGGTGAGGCATGGCTGACAAGCGCTAGTTCTTGGAAGATTCTGTCCCTGTACTCAGTTTCCTGTGTGATACCTGGTGACTGAGCTGGCACTTCACGCTCCTGCTGCTATGTGTGCAGCTGTTCTATCTTACTTCCTCTCCACGAATAACTGATATCCTCTGAGGTGGTCAGTGGGAATAGTTCTTCTCTCTCTAAAGTATCTTGATCACAGCTCAAGTGTCTTGATCACAGGGAAACAAGGCTACTAACTTAAATGCAGACTCCTCTCACAGGAGTGGGAGAAGGGCATTGCAAGTGCATAACACAGTAACTAACTTCTACACGTCCTCTCAAATTTCATACTCCTGTTTAGCTCATTTTTGAGGATGGTTGGCTTGTATAATCCCTAAAAGGGTAGTTGAGACATATTTCATGTTTCAATATATATAACATATATGTGTATATAAATATATATCATATATATAGTTATTTGAAACTCTTTTAAAAATGATTCTATACATAGTCTAAAAACCCAAATCAGTATGTAGAAGAGAGAGCTGCCATGTCTACTGTGTTATTTTTTTAGATCAGCCAACATATGGATTCAGTCTAAATGTGCATCAACAGAATGACTTGAAAATTGTGTGTGTGTGTGTGTGTGTGTGTGTGTGTATTTGTCCATTAAAAAGAAGAAAATTATTGCTAGGCAAGATATGAATCAACATGAACTGTAATTCATTGCTAGTGGGAATATGTGTTACAGTCTCTTTGGAAGACACTGTATCAGGTTCTCATGAAACTAAACATAATCTCGCCACACGACCCAGCAATCATGCTCCTCTGTATTTAATCAAATAGTTGAAAAGATATACACGCAAAAACCCAGAGATTAGTTTACAGCAGCATGACTCCAAATTGTAAACCTTGGAGGGAGCTAAGGCGGTCTTCAGTTGGAAAGTGGATATAAAAACCTTCAGGGTACCCAGACAATGCAATTGTATTCAATGCTTTAAAAAAAATCAACTATCAACTCATGAAGAGGGCTGCAAGTGCCAGGAAATCTGCATGTTATATTATTTTAGCCCTAATGATATCCTGGAGAATGAAAATTATTTACATGGTAAACAGATGAGCAGCTGCTGGGGTGGAAAGAAAGACAAATGGGCAGAACACAAGGAGATAATAGGACAGTGAGCCTCCTCTGTACAATACCACCATGGTGGACAGAGATTATTATACAAATCCATAGAATGTATAATGCTGAGAGTGAGCCTTACATGAGGCGTGGGCTTGAATTAATGAAGTTCTCATGTAGGTTCATCAGTGTAATAAACTTTAGTCAACATTTACTCGATCTTGCCGAGAACTCAAAACTGCCCTAAAAACCAGCTTATTTTTTTAAACATTGCTGTTTGTGAGGAGACACATGGGCCTCCCAGATACTGTTACCTCACAATTGACAATTGGACAATTCAATAAAAATGCAAGAATTTCATGTCAAATAGGAATGTTTCCATCTATAAATATTAATACTAATTAATTTCAAACTAACACTAAGTGTTATTTCTTGCTACTTGAGAACAGAGTCCTATTCATTCTAAGATATACTATCTTATATCAAAATATTATCAGTCATACTAAGATTTATGTATAAATATGTTTCATTAAGAAGTGCTTATAGCATTGGGATAATAAAGCTATATTGATTATTCTAATCCAAGTGATATTGGAAACTTGATACACATCTGTTAATAAGTAAATAATTAAATACAATATAGTAATCCATATATTGGAATGCTGGAGAGCAGACATGTTGATAAAAAATATACACATAAGAAGGAAAAACGGACAAATTCATTTCTCTATCCATCTATTCAGCCAGTGGTAACTGTCTTTGTGTTTTAGACACTGACTGATAAGGACATAGATCTACAAAATATTAAAGTCAAAAGCATCTTTTGTATCTTTCGGGTATTTATTTCCAAGTTTTTTCCTCATTTGTAAAGTTAGAGATTGGTGATGCTCTCAGAGCCTTCTCGTGGCTGGTCCCTACCCACTTCTGTTCCATTTTCCACGTTCTGCCCTGCCTGCCCCATCACTTCTTAGAACTCCTGATCATGGCTCCTTTTCTATCACTCCTGCTTTTCCTGAGCACTAACATGCAGCCACTTCTAGGCACACACAGGTCCTTTGTGATTCTCAGGGCAGTGGCTCCACAATTCCTTCCCACTTTGCCACTTCCAGGACTCCAAATTTGCTGACATTCCAGACCTTGATATAAAATGGTATACTATCCAACACACATTGTCCTGTGTGTCTTAAATCATCTTTAGGTTATTTATAATACCTCATGTGTTATAAATAGTTATACTTTGGGCAGCAATGACAGGAGCATATCTGAATATACTGTCAAAAATGTCATTTTCTTTTCTTTTCTTGTATTTGTTTAAATGTTGGTTCATTTGAACATTCTTTATTATTAATTAATTATTTTATTTATTTATTTACATCCCAAATGTTGCCCCCCCTTAACCTCTGAGAGGGTACTCTCCAATAAGCTCCCCTTCCTGGGGCATAAAGTCTCTACAGGTTAGGTGCATCCTCTCCCACTGAGGCTAGACAAGGCAATCCTCTGCTTCATATATGCTGGGGGCATCAGACCAGCCCATGTATGCTTTTTAGTTGGTGGATCAGTTCTGGGAGCTCCTAGGGGTACAGGTTAGTTGGCACTGTTGGTCTTCCTATGGGGTTGCAATCCCCTTCAGCTCATTTAGTCCTTTCCCTAACTCTTCCTTAGGGGTCCCTACCCTCAGTCCAATGCTTGGCTGTAAGTATCTGCATCAGTCTCAGTCGGCTGCTGGTAGAACCTCTCAGAGGACAGCCATGCTAGGCTCCTCCTGCAAGTACAACATAGCATCAGTAATAGTGTCAGGAACTGGTGCCCACCCATGGGATGGATTCCATTTTCTTAAGAAATATTTTGAACTGTGTTGGATGAAACTACAGATGTAGACCTCAGGGCTCTGAGGGGAATGGTTATATTTTGTAGGGGCCCCCCAATGAGTGCTTCATCTCTTACTTTCCTTAACTCAGCAACCCCTTTGCAACATAAGTAATCTTTACTAAAATGTCTTGTTTGTTAGAATTTTGTTACCTGATTGAACCTTGACAATGAGGGTGTTAGACATCTACACCTTTCAGTTTTGACCCTAATGGTTCGACGTTGTGCAAACCCAAAGCAGTCACTGAAAAATTCCCTTAGGATGTTCTCAAATACATGGGATCTTAAGATTTTGTCCTGCTCATTTGTTAATGTTTCATGCACGGCTCTCAAGGCTCTGGGTATCTCACATTGTCTTGCTTTACAGGAGTTAATTCATTCCATCTTTACATTCGCACTTGGGGCTGCATCAAGAAGAGATAGAGATTTCTTGTAACCTCGTGAACATGACAGACATTTTCCTGTTTTCTGTGGACTATAAACAATACACCTCTCTCTCCAAACACTATTAATTGGAACTATCTATGCAGATATTATAACTGTAAGAACCATTCTGATTATAATGAGGCTTTCCATAATTATACTACTTAATAGGTAAACATGTTATAGTACACTTATATGGTTAATGCTATGTAGCAAACACATTGGTAAAAACAAACACTTAAGATAGGAAACGTACTGATTCTTTAAAT
>CM052707.1:92449058-92462460 GCA_028551405.1 Uromys caudimaculatus | reverse complement strand
GAGAGAGAGAGAGAGAGAGAGAGAGAGAGAGAAGGAGGGATGGAGGGAGGGACGGGGGGAGGGACGGAGGGAGGGATGGAGGGATGCAGGGGGAGAGAGAGAGAGCTCTTCAATTGTTCACTTACTGATTGAGAAATCACATGTCAAGAGCTTTCTTTGTGGCAAGCATTTAGGTCAAGGCTTTAAGAAACAGAATCCATGCATTCAGACAGCTCACTGTCTGACAGAGGACATGCCCCGTCCCCTGCACATGCATGCACACAACCACTGAAGTGGCAAAGAGCATCGGCATTGAATGTGACATGAAGGGAGTCATCAGTACTTCCTGGGCTGATATAAAAGGAACTGCAAGGTCACTCGGATTTTCCTTAAGAAGCCAATGGAGCATTTTTGTTTTCCTAAAATAGATGTAACCATTGAGCACGTTTCATAAGAGCACAGTCAAATATTATCAAACCTCAAGCAGTCTAGAAAAATAACTAAACAGGAATGAGGCAGTTGCTTCACATGGCCAAATCCACACTTTTTAGAAAGATGTGTACTGAGATTCTAAATTCCAGTTGCAGCTACTTATTAAACGGCATCACCAAGTGAGCATAAGAACATTACTCCTTAAGATCCTTGAACTCAACTTTACAGCTTGACTTAGCAGTCAATAAAAGCTTTCTAGAAATGAAAGACAAGACAGTTTCCTCCTGGGAACATCAAATGATAAGCATTAACCTCCTAAAGGGACCAGTGCTTTAGAAGATGTTAGTCATTTGAGCAAACGAATAACATTTAGTAAAAAGAACTTTATTGTACAGAGCAATCTATTTATACCAATAATTGCTGAGCCTATATCCTGCCAGGCCCCAGGACAAGCAGCATCAAGTCAGAATCTGTGTGTAAAGGAAGAGAATATTTTGCAAGAAAGAAGGTTGTCAGGAGTAACTCCAATAGCAGGCCAGTGTCCTGGGTGTAAGGTAGAACACAGGGAGACCGCACACTCTGCAGTAGAGATAAGAGCTAGCACACATTTTTAATGGCCAAGAATAAATATTTGGGGGTTCATATGGTCTCTTTTGTTTCTATTTTCTCACTCTGCTGCTGTGGCCCTCTTGGGCAATATATAACTGAATCTGCATATTAGGTTCTAATACATGTTTTACTTGTAAAACCAAAGGGTAGCCTGGATTTAGTCTCAGGACTAGGATTTGCTGACCTCTGAACTCAAAGGGTTGGAGGGAAAACCACAAGGGAAGAGCTCCAGTAAGGTTGCTGCTGCGAATGAGCTGCTGGGTAGGTTGTCCTAGACACAGAAAGCAAGGATGAGTGTTCCCCAGAGTGAAGGTGTGTCGTTCTCCAGGAACAAACGTCACTCATAAAAGGAAGAAGTATCCGGTTTCATACACATTGGAGATGTGCTACTGGGAACATCAGCTGCTTAGACCTAAAGGAATGGTCTTCTGGGTTGAGCTTTTACATTTGTATCAAGCTTATAAATGGACCTGAAAGCTACACTGGACATCATGCTCATGCGTTGGAAATGCTAGCTACAGCTGTATGAGCAAGGAACAGAGTGAGTGTCGTGTCATAAGACTCCAAATGACCTTGAGACTTCACTGTAGGCTCCAGCTCTTAATTAATTATTTAAAATAGTATACAAAGCAATGGGTTTACTATGGTATTTTCATAATGTTCCATTATACTTTATTCCTATTTGTTCTTCTCTTTGACTGCCTTCTTGATTCCTAGCCTCATCTTGCTATTTCTGTTTTTCTCCCCAAATAGTCTTCCCTTCTGTTCTTATATCCCCCACATTTCCAAGGCTCCATCCTTTCCTAGCACCATTCTGGTGATCCAAGCTTTTAACACACAGGATTTTAGGAGACTTGATCCAAACTATGGTGGTATCAGAAAACCAAAAAGAGGGATGAAATAGTTTAATAAACACGTTCAACTTCAGATATTCTGGGTCTATTTCTCCCATGAAACATTCAAAAAATTACCTGCACTGATTACCTAGAAATAGACAGACATATCATCCAGCTATACGACTCCTGGGTGTACACCCAATCCTGCTATAGACATACCTGCTCATCCATTGTCATTGCTGCTCTCCTCACAATAGCCAAGAAATGGAAATGTTCTAGATGTCAATCAATAGATGAGTGGGTAATGAAAATGTGCTGCATTTACTTAACAGAATATTATCCAGCTATTAATGAAATGAAAATTATGAAATTCACAGATGAATGGATGGGTGGAAAACAGTCATTCTGAGTGAGGTAACCCAGACCCCAAAAGGCAAATGTCACGTGTTTTCTCATTTATAGCTGCTAGTTTTGGACCTTTAGATATGCTGTCTCACCGAGAATGCCTATAGAGGCCAGGAAATAAGTGACGGGCTATGGGCAGGTAGATAGAACGCCTCAGCATAAAAGGGTAAGGGGGAATCATGGGACCAGAAGGGGGATGAAGACGGGAATGCAGTAGAGGAATGGCCGCATGGAGATAACTAATGCTGAAGACCCTTTGAATAACCTTATGGAAACCCACTGTTGTAGACGCTCCCTAAAAATATACATACATATACATAGAACTAGTTTAAATGGAGTTACCCTATTCATGGAGCAACAATGCTCCTATAAGGCACCACAGGCTAAGAGAATAGTTCCAGAAACTGGTTACCTATTTTGGAGTTGTTCATCATTAGATCCCACAGACACTCAAACATTATAGAATATTGCTAATACTCTTGGTTGTCATTTCCTCTCCCCCACCTCCCTCTGCCAAACGTAACAGTAGAGTGGTTTTGCTGAAGATATCACACACTTTTGTCCTATTTTGGTTTTGTTTCTGTTTTTGTTTAGTTTTGTTGAAAATCATTTTTTCATACAATATATTCTGATCATGGTTTCCCCTATGCCCAGATCTTCTCAGATCTACCCAGTTTCCCATCCATCCAACTCCATGCCTTCTTTATCTGGAGAAAACAAATAGGCAAATGAAAACAAACAAACAAGAATAAAAAGAAAAGAAAAAGTATAAGAAACACATAGAGAGAGAGAGAGAGAAAGAGAGAGAGAGAGAGAGAGAGAGAGAGAGAGAGAGAGAGAGAGAAAGGAGAGAAAAACACAAAATCAGAAAGAACAATATACAAGCAAAAGATTAAAACAAACAAAACAAACAAAGCAATATGAGACAAAAAATTTACAAAAAAAACATTTGAGTTAAGGTTTTTTTAGAAAAATAAACAAAAACAAAAACAAAACCTTTTTATTGGTTCTCTGTGAATTTCCCATCATGCACCCCAATCCCATTTACCTCCCCCTCCCCTTGTACTTACCCTCCACCCTTGCAACCTCCCTGCCAACAGAGAAAAAAAATCTCATTGTGGAAGCTGTAGTGTGTCCCAGTGTGTCCACAGTATAGTCTTTTGTCCACAGTTCTTTGCCTGAAAATGTTCATTTTCATGACTCATTGGTCTGGTATGAAGCCTCTGGCTGCTACTCTATCAACACTGGAACCTCACTGGGACTCCTGTCAGATATCCTGTTTTTGCCCTGTGTCATAGAGATTCTGTAGTCTTGTATCTGTAGAGCCAGTCCCTTCATGCATTCCAGCAGTTCATTGATGGGGTAGATGTTGGGGTGGGCCAACTCAGAGCCATGCATCTGGGCCTGAGAAGTATCAGCTGGTCAGCCTGCTGGCTCTTCCACTATCACACCATGGGGGCCAGTAACACCTGTGAACCTGTGACCCAGGGCCAGCTTTACCCTGCTTTCCGGGCTAGGTGCATGGCCCCCTATTCCAAGTGCTATAGCAGGTAAACGACAAGGCCATTGAGTTAGTTTTGTATTAGCCATAAACTGCTGGGCATTGGGCCTATCCTGAACTGAGCTTATACATCCAGTTAGACCTCCTTTCTAAGCAGTTATCAGTTGAAAATAGCTTCTTGACACCACATACTTGAGTGGTAGAACATAGAGAAATCAAATGGGTACTAACCTGGAAGCTTCATCCCTACTGGCTAGTTTTCATAGTGCTAGAAGTTGCTATGCAATCTATCGGAGAACGAAAAGTAATCACCAGTCTTACCTAAAGGTAACCCTTACAAGCTGCAATAATGACCATCCAAGCCAAACATGCCCACTGGTGCAACTGTGGCATGAATATCATGGCAGTAACCAACCACTTCCTGCTTGTCATCAAAGCCCATTCCACAAGATGAAACACATACTCCATATCATTGTTGGGTCAAGAACCTGTGGCTAGACTGGACAAGGGCCCTAGGGGAGGATCTACTACTATTATTCTGATAAGTGACCATAGTCTTAAGCCAGTTCTTAATGGCTTATTGACTCTTAATAACCCTTAGATTAGTGCACCTCTCAACCTTTACCAAAGAAGCTTCTTTTGCCATAGATAGTGATTAATATAGAAAACTTATCAGGGTGCAGAGAATAAGAGATTATAGAATATTTGGACTCAAATGGGATTTCTATATCACACTCTCCACTCCCAAGGCTCAGATAGGAGGAATGGCTGTAGTGTAAGAGCCAGAGGTGTTAGCCAACTACAATTAAACAGTGTTTTCCAGACACAACAGTACAGTTGCACATATAGGACTATGGTGGTTTTGACAACATGCACAAGACCTACGCAAACTCAATCCAGACAAAATTTCAGTATCGGGGTTGGGGGAGGGGTGAGTAGTTGAGGAGCTACTGGCAAATGATAACTACTTAGAGAAACAGAATCAGCTTTCTTTCACATCAGTCCTGCTCCAGTAGGATGACCATAGACTCAGTATATGGACATCACAAATTAGGCACAGTATATGGACATCACAAATTAGGCTCAGTATATGGACATCACAGATTAGACTCAGTATATGGATATCACAAATTAGATTTGATGAGAGGAGGAGGGGGGAGGAGGGGAGGAAAAGAAGGAAGAGGAAGAGGAAGGCAACAAAGTTACAAAGTTGTGTCATTAACAAAGAGGGCTGTATGTCTGGGAGTAGTTGTGAGAAAGGTTGATATATGGTCTATGGGCAAGGAAAAAACATGATATGAAATTGTAAAGAACGAATAAAAATAAGGAAAGAAAAATAATTAAAAAATGTGTTTACTCAGTATGGCCATAAATAGAGGCACGAAGCTTAGAAATGTGTTTAGCTAAAGTTCATTGCCAAGAGATTAATGCTGACGCTTTGAGAGAAGCCAGACTTTCTAGAGAAGAAAAACAAGATCACAGATAACATCTAGAGGCCAATAGAAGAACAACCAAAATAATAGCAATAATAGTCTGTGTTAAGGATAGGCCAGGCATGGCACTAAGAGCCTTAAATATGTTCACTCATTTAGTCATTGTATTTATTAATCTGCATGCACGTCCTTTATCCTCATTTACAGAGGAGGAAACTGAGGTACAAGGATTGTGAGTGTCTTCTCAACTAAGTTGTGCAGTCCAATTTGATCCTAAGTAGTTTGGTCTGCAATACAGCTCTTGGCAGAAGAAAGGGGCCAATGGGAATGCATGCTAAAGCGGAATCAAAACCACTGAGCACTGAGAAGAGAAGGTTTGAGGCAGACATGGCCAGCAATGGGTATCAGAATACAAAGGACTTAGGATGATGGGGCAGGCATGACAGGGGGTGTGGTCTGTCCAACACACTGTAGTCACACCACATCATACACAGAGCAGCTGCTCTTCTAGAATGTTATAGTCCTAATCTCTGAGAATACTCGAATGTCACCTTGCATGGCAAGGGAAACTTTTCAGGTTCGATTAAAGTGTTTGAGAGGAGGAGATCACCCAAGGGTACAGAGTAGAGGGAAGTGTAATGGCATGCAACCTTAAGAGTAAAGTATCTTTATGGCTGGGGTCAGAGAGACGCTCCCTAAAGGGGAGGGTGGGTCCTGAAGGAAAGGACAGAACAGTTCAACAAGCTGTCAAAGGTGACAACAGATTCTTCCCTCTGGCAGGAATAAAATTCTGCTAGGTCTTGGGAGTTCAGCAAGATATGCGCCTCACTTGCATCTACAGAGCAGTAAGACATTGCAGCGGACACTGTAAACTTCTCAGCATATGACTGTCTTTGCTGTAGCAATAGGAAACAAATGCAGGTCTGCATTTCTTCTTAATGGCTTCCCTAGGGAGCACGACCTCCTATCCACCACAGGCTGAGGTTGTCGGCTTCGTGAGGGGTCCTCACAGGAGAGAGATGATGAAGTCAGCTTTATCTGAATGGCCTTAATCTATTTTTAATTTACTTTTATCTAACCAAAAAGTAAATGTTAATTCTCAGGCTTCTAGAAATTTATCAATACCAACTCTAGAGTACAAGCCAGTAATGACTTACTGATTATAGCTCAGTGTTCATTCATAACATGGCAGTTCCATTTTTAGCTGCATACTGCATCTCTGTGATCACTTGATTTGACGTGTGCTTGAAAAACAGGGACAAAGGGACATTAAATCACATGAAATTTGAAATGTAGCATTTAAATCCACTTTTTAATTAATAATGTTGCAGATTTATGTGATCTGAGTTATAACATTGATCCTGACTCACCTCAACACTCACATAATTAAATTTCTGATATAATTAATAATGAATAAAATCCTTCTGGCAGATAACTAGTATGTTTTAAAGCTCATTTGAAATGTCCTATTCTTTTAAAAGAATGACATTCCATTTTCCTTAAACATTTATCTAAAATAATTTATAAATTACTGCCTATTTATTTAGCAAGGGATTTGAGCTAGCTCAAAGTGAAGCATCCATGTGTTTTTATCCTGTATCAGCTTTTTAAAAACTGGTTTTTACTATGGTCACACAGTGTAGAAAATGTGTCCCTAAGCTCAAATTTTGATGTATTATTGAATCCAGTTGGGTGCCACTATTGTAGCCCCGTGGACAGTGGAAGTTTGATAAACTCACTTGTAAGTACCTCATCAGCAAATATGGGATGGCATGACCAAGACTCCCCCCAAAACGGGAGGAAACGAGAAAATAAGTATAGTGCAATTGCATGTACTTTAACATATCCTGACAAGCAATACCAAACTCAAATTCAACGGCATTATTTATCTGCCACAGTAGGTTTTACAAATGGTTAGGTGGTCTCAAAGGAAAACCTTAATTAGAAGTCTTTTTTGTTTTCTTTTGATATAGGTATAGACAAGGGAGAATATAAGCAGAGTTACAGTGTTCCCCAGGCTCACTAATGAGCTGGGATGTAGTATCACAACAACTGAACTGAGTAGTTCATATGGAGGCATCAGAGCCGAGGACAAGACTTGAGGTCAGACTGCCTGAGTTCAGGCCCTCTTCTGCTACCTGCTCTGTGCTTTCAATCAATGCCACAGGCTTCAAGCTCCTTAACTATGAAGATACTGACAGTACCTGCCTTCAAAATAGAGCAATTCCACTTTCGTAGTGAGAGGCACAAGAACAGGAAGTACTCGCAGGTATACAGCCACACTGTTGTGAGAGAAAACCAGATCCATGTAAAAAGTTTTCAATTGTAGACTCTGGCCCTAGCCCTCCTGGGTGTCAGGTATTCTGGATCTACATCTCTGGGCAGGTGAATTGACCTAACATGGGAATAAAGTAACACTTACACTGACTGTCACTATGATTGGATTGATAGACACCTACTATATTAGTAAAATGTGCCTTGGGGAATATCCATGAGATCCATTTTAAAGAGGATTGACCAAGAAGGGAAGACCCTTCCTTCCTTCCTTCCTCAATGATAGTTATTGTCTGACTGTCTTGGACCAGCCAGCTCCTGAATAATGACACAGAGACTTACTATTATTTATTATAGCTTAGGGCTTGCTGGCTACTTCCTAGCTAGCTCATTTGACTTAAATTAACCCATTTATGTCTGCCGCATGGCCGGTTACCTCTCACTCAGTCCCTGGCACCTGTTCCTTCCACCTCTGAGTCATCTGGCAAATCCCGTGCACCTGATTCTTCCCACAGTTCCTATCTCTGCCCACAAGTCCCACCTTTCCTCTCTTGCCTCATCTATTGGCCACTGTCTTAGTCAGGGTTTCTATTCCTGCACAAACATCATGACCAAGATGCAAGTTGGGGAGGAAAGGGTTTATTCGGCTTACACTTCCACATTGCTGTTCATCACAAAAGGAAGTCAGGACTGGAACTCAAGCAGGTCAAGGAGCAGGAGCTGATGCAGAGGCCATGGAGGAATGCTGCTTACTGGCTTGCTTCTCCTGGCTTGCTCAGCCTGCTTTCTTACAGACCAAGACTACCAACCCACCGATGGCACCATCCACAAGGGGTCCTCCCTCCTTGATCACTAATTGAGAAAATGCCTTACCTCTGGATCTCATGGAGGCATTTTCTCAACTGAAACTCCTTTCTCTGTGAGCTCCTTTCAGCTTGTGTCAAGTTGACACACAAAACCAGCCATTACAGCCACCAACTCTTTTTTAGCCAATCAGAAGGTGAGGGAGGTATGTGTATGCTAAGTACTAGGGCAAGTGATGATCCATAAACATAACAACACTGGAAGTCTAGACAGTACTCAACTCTATGCTGCTAGAGAAGTTAACATTAGAATAATACAAAGCCAACCTTTACACAGTACACAGAAAATGATTACTCCAACAGTGGGTTCTTTATTCTACCTGGTGGAGCCTGGAGAGAAGAAAGGACTAGAAAGAGGGTGCCCAGGGGTGTAGGCATTTTCTCTCTGCCAGGCATGGGCATCCCTGTTCTATCATGCTCTCTCCACTATGGATTTTTTTTTTGAGATAAAGTCTTACTCTGCACCTCAGCTGGCTTGATCTAGTTTGAAGTTCTGCCTGATCTTTAGGCCCAAAGCAAGGAAGTCAGGTGACCATGTATTAAAGTCTCTGAAGTCATGAGTCAAAGTAAATCATTTTTACTTTAGGCAGTTTCTCTCAATTATTTGTCACATCAACGGAAGGCCTAACAGAATCCCTGGGGCTGTGTGTAGCGTCATGTGTTAGCAATTCACTAATACCTGGCTCAGAGGAAATATGCAATGGATATGAGCTGTTTCCTTACTGTCCCTATGAGTATTATCATATTCATGTTTTCTTTATTGTGCATAGACACGATGCTAACAGTTCCATACTATAGTGTTAGGACCCTCCCTGCCCCCAGGATCATTGGCTTATATTGGTGCCCAAGAGGGTAAATGGAGCAGAGACAACAGATGAGGGGTAGGGGGTGGGGTGGGTTTCGGGAGCCCTGTGAATACATACAATAATGATGACACCTGAACCAGTTTTGGGGAACCAGATCAACTTTACTTGGGGCAACTCAAGGGTTATATAGTTTTCGGGATGGGAGGGAGGTAGGACTATCCTAGATGGGCAAAAAGTCATTGGCTGAAGGCTAAGGTACTGAGATACCTCATTAGCCTGGGGAGGCATTCCAGGAGTCTCAGGTGCTAGCTGAACAGAAGTTGAAGAAAGGAAGAAAGGAAGTTGAACCTGTATCTAACAAAGGCTACAGGACATTCTAGCAGGTAGAGGCATGGAGTTTTGAGTTCTCCAGACAGGGTCAAACCCTGCTGGCAAAGGGAGTCCACCATTCTGCGCTGAGCTCAGAAGGCTATCCAGACAATGGTAGACTTAGATTTTATTTATCGAGGCAATAGAGGTTATCATTACTGAAACCACTTTAAGAATAAGCAAGCCAGCAGAAAGGAGGTAAAGTAACGAGTTTAGTTCACTAAGTTCTGGACCAATGGAACTGGAATTAGAGTCTTTGTAAAGACAAGAGACAATCTTGGAGCCTGTATCATAATGGAATCAAATGTCTTCAAAGAGAACAGCCAGACTGAGAAACAGGAAAGTATTAAATGGCCGTGGCCACAGTGCTTTTCTGCTTGTTAAAAGCGTGTTCAATTCTAGAACTTCGTGAATATGAACTGTTGCAGCCAGGAGGAAGTACACAACTCACTTATCCTAACAGTCTCACTTTTCATGATGAGGACAGGGAGGCACAGAACAGTTCCACGGTGGTCCTAAAACTACTTAATGTCAGTGGTAGAATGAATACTAGGCTAAAATCAGACCCAGTCTCAGTCTTTTCTGTCACAAATTGATATGGCAAAATGGTAGAAAACTAATTTAAAAATACATTAACATCATAGAGTAAATTGAAAAATAGAGTCAACCAGTGCTTGGAGATTTTGCTGAAAGTGAGCTCTTATGAAAACCCACTGCCTAAGGAGTGTGCACTGCCTAGGAGTACTCTGAACAGATATGTGCATAGGTGCATGCATTGCTTTAGAGTGCACTGGACAGGTGTGTGCACAGGTCTGTGCATTGCCTAAGGGTACACTGGACAGGTGTATGCAAGGGTGTGTGCACTGCCTAAGGGTGCAACCGACAGATGTATGCATAGGTGTGTGAAAGTGAAGAAGGGGATTTCAGAGCTTGTAGCCCTATAGACTGTCTTTATGCATGAGACAGGCTAAACACTCTCAAGGCTACCATCCCAGGTGGAAATTGTATTAAACACATTACCATCTTTGACTGAAGATTTGCATACAGGTGATGGCAGTAGGTCTCACTGGCAGCGACTTTAAACTTGTTCACCTCACAGAGCAAAGCCTCAGGAAGTAGCAGACAAGTTGTTGAAAAGCTCAGAAGGGTTGAACCTAGGATGCTCTTAATTCACTTGAAATGAAAATTAAGTTCTAACCTATGGAACTTCATTGTTTTATAATTAACTTCAGAATTGCAATGTTGTAATATATTTTGGGTACTACAATAAATCCTAGTGATTAAGAGCAGACTCTCTGGGTTAACTAGCACTGGGGCCCTACAGAGGGCACCAAGAACATTTCAGTTCCTTTATCCACCAAATAGGGATAAAGACAGGGTCTGTATCCTGGTAATTACTATGAAAATGGAATGAGTCATACATTTTAAATAGCACTCTTCTCTAGAGAACACTCATCAACCATTGCTCCTTCCATGACTGAGATAGGACTTAAAGAATTTCATTTTCATCTTCCAAAAACATTCACCCCATTTTGTTGTTGCTGTAATTGGTGTTTCATGCTTTTCAGTAGGTCATGACCTCTAATGCCATCTCCAACTTCCCAGTTTGTTCATCATTGTCCCATGTTACCCACCCCTTGAAGTCACTTTAAACCACCACACAGTATGGGCTAGCCCTTTCACGGTTCCATAAACACATGTGTGTCATCCTTCCTGGCTGTATTCTGTTCCCAGGCGCTGATTCTCACTCACTTGACACTCCACTCCTACAAAAGGAAGCCCTTGTGGAACTCCATCCTTGTGGGGCCCTCAACCATTCTGCAGCTTCTTCCAAAACTTGCAGGCTCTCCTCCCTCCCTGATTCAGTGTACAGAAACAGAGTACAGACTTCTGTTTTAACGACACAGAAACTTCCCCTGCTGGACTGGGTTCTTTCATCGATCGATGCATTTCAAGTGCTGGACCTTAGAGGACATTCAGTGAACTTCTGCAGAAGGATGAAGAAAAAGAGGGATGGAAAGAGCCAACAGCTGCTGAATAATGCCAGCCCCTTGCTTGATGTGGGATTAGGAGATAGACCGAAAAAAAAAATCTCTGCTTGCATTTTGACTGGTTGGCAAATTGCTATGTGTTTCTCCTGAAAATAAATCAGCATCTAACTATTAACCACTAAGCTTTTGTGGTGCCTACCGCTGCTATGAAAGCTAACAGCAACACAAATCATCAGCTCGTCCCCCCAGGGATTCCTATCTCACCAAGAGAACTCTAGTAGACATGTCTAACCTTTTGACACTGTGATACAATATGTGTCTACAAAATTCACACTCAAGAATTGCACAACCAACCAGGTCACAAGATTAAGCTACAAAATCATCTCATAGTGTTTAGTGCAGGGCTATGATTTTATGCTAACAACACAATGGCCCATAGCTGTGAGAGTTTACCCTCTCTATTAGAGCAGCTGGATCTACACTATGAGCCTCTGGATTCTCTTACTCCTTCCCCTGGAACACGAGTGCTGTGGAAAGGAGAATCATGGAGAGTAAACAGCTAAATTGACCACATAAGAATGCATCCAGTAATTATGTGGCTCTATTCCAGTGGCCTGCTTCGCTGGCAGAAATGTTAGCTGCACTAGACATTTTTACAAAGTGAGATTTATGGTGTTCAACTCAATTTACTAATCCAAAGCAAGCTTTACCCCACCTTTATCCCACTGTGAGTTCATTGGTCTGTTTAACAAACATGCCTGCGATTGACTCCCTGATAGAAGGGTCCAAGACAGCTCTATCTCCTTTAGGAGTAGAAAATCCTACTTTCTTTGTGCCAAGGATTCCTCCCCAGGGATAAGTTTCTTAAGACATACTAACTCAAATCATATAAAGACCTTGCCAAGGTCCAAAGATTCAGAAATAAATATTGACTGGCAAATCGAAGTCTGTGTCACCAAGACTGTAAAAGCTAAGATATATCAATTGTTGATTCTCTTCATTTAAATAATTTGCATTCTCTAATGAAAGCAAATAAACCAGAAAAAAATCAGATGCTCCCCTCATTAAAAAATAAAATACAATAAACAAAGCAACCCACAGCCAAAGAACAGTACTCTCTAGGGAGACTGGGCCAGCGCTGCAAAAGACAAGCACACTAACTTATTTTCATGCCTATTGCTTTAGGAAACATCAGGCAGAACCAACTCAGCAAGAGCCCTTATTGGCTCTAGGTTACTGAAAGGTCTGATTTAGCTGGGGTGGTAGTGGGGGGGGGGGCAAGCAACTGTCTGGTACTATTACCAGATATTTGCACACATATTTATTTAGAAACCAGCCTAAACTTCCTACTGTGTGTTAGAGTTCTTACTAAGAGATGTTAGCTCTTGATGACAAACCACATAGTGGAAGCAAAACTAATTTTAAATTGACTGGTGTCTCTGTGTTGAACACACCACCACCAAGCATGTATGATCTCATTGAGTTCACTGGGCTGTGTTTCCTTAGGAGACAAGATTGAGTCAGATTCAGCACTATTTCCTTAGATGGTCAATTAAAGTGGTAGAGATGGGCTAGGGAGATGAGTCAGCAGTTAAGAGCATTTGCTGTTTGTCCAGGGGACACAAGTTCAGATCCTGAAAGCCAACATCAGGCAGTCTATAACCACCTGTAACCCCAGCTCCAGGGGATCTGATGCCACTCAGGCCTTTGTATGTTTCTTCTGTCTCAGTGAGGGTTTACTGCTGTGAACAGACACCATGACAAAGGCAACTCTTTTTTTTTTTTTTCCTCCTTTTTTATTTTTGATACTTTATATACATTTCCAATGTTTCCCCTTTTCTGAGTCTCCTCTTTGGATACCCCCCATCCCCTCCCCAACCTGCCTCTAGGAGGTAATTCCACCT
>CM052707.1:92424204-92448558 GCA_028551405.1 Uromys caudimaculatus | reverse complement strand
CAGGACTGAAGGGGTTATGCAAAGGAGTTGAGGCTCGGGCACTGTGAGAAGCCTCGGAAGGCCATTGGTGAAGGTGCAGCCTCAGTTGCATTGACAGCCCAGGATTGAAGGGGTCATGCAAAGGAGGGGAGGCTTGGCACCTTGAAGAGAGCCTATGAGAAGCTGTTTGTAAAGCCTAGTTGCAGCGGAAGACAGCAGTGTTTTGGAGATGCCAGTACCATGAGATGACCACCAAGAACAGCAGCAGCAGTGGAGTACAGTCATCTGGAGCCTCATGTGCTACAAAGGGCAGAGCTGGAGAAGTGACTCAAGCGCTTGGATGAATTCAGAAGATCGTGAGTAGATCCCAGACATTGGACGGTTGGAATTTGATTTTGCTTTTGATTGTGACTGTGCCCTGATATTTTTCCCTCTTGAAGAAAGAAGGTATTTTAGTGGAGCCCACAGTTAAGAGACTTTGAATTTTTGAAGACTTTGAATTTTAAGAGACTGGATGTTTAAAAGGGACTGAAATGTTAATATGTAAGAATTTGTAAAGACTATGGGACTTGTAAAGTTACTTAGATCTTGGGGATGAATAAGGAAGTAAGGGTCGAGGCTTATTGGTGATGTGTTTGTGTGTCAAGTTGACAAGGGGTCAATTGTACTGGCTAGTTTTGTGTGTCAACTTGACAAGCTGAAAGGAGTTCACAGAGAAAGGAGTTTCAGTTGAGACAATGCCTCCATGAGATTCAGCGGTAAGGCATTTTCTCAATTAGTGAATTAGGGCCCCTTGTGAGTGGTACCATCTGTGGGCTGGTAATCTTGGGGTCTATAAGAAAGCAGGCTGAGCAAGCCAGGAGAACCAAGCAAGCCAGTAAGGAACACCCCTCCATGGCCTCTGCTTCAGCTCCTGCTCCTTGACCTGCCTGAGTTCCAGTCCTGACTTCCTTTCGTGATGAACAGCAGCATGGAAGTATAAGCCGAATAAACCCTTTCTCCCCCTTGCATCTTGGTCATGATGTTTGTACAGGAATAGAAACCCTGACTAAGACATAGTGGTAATTATTTATAGGCATAAAAATTTGTTGGCTAAGTCTGGCTAAACACGTATTCATTTGGACACCACTCACTAAACAATCCTTTGTTATAGCGTTATGATCACCTAGAAGTCCTATGTTCAAAGTTTCATTCCTAATGCCATGATATTAGAATGTAGGGCCTTTGTAAGTGATTAAGTGATGGGACAGAACCCCCATAGATAGGTAGGGCTCTTACAAAAGAGCCTCTAACAAGTCTACTCATTCCTGGTACCATTTGAGGGCTTTGCAAGAAGATGGCCAGGACAAGCCAGGAAGAGATTCTTAGCACACACCAACTCTCATTGACTTGGTTTTGGATTTCCAGCTCTCCAAAACTATAAGAAATAAACTTCGGTTGTTTCTAATTCATCTTGTCTGTGGTACCCAGTTACAGCACCCTCAGTGGACAAAGATGCCCATGTAAATGGGAAATGAGTAACAGCCCTTGATCTCCAGGCACTCAGGGCTCAGGAGGAGAAAAACTGGTAAAAACACATTACAAAGCATGAGATGTTTCATGCTCCAATACAAGGACAGATAGAATGCATCAGGCCACAGCTCTGGGGACAGCTAATTGCCTCCAGTTTCCCTATATGTCACTGTGTGAGAGAAACTGACTCTCAAAGACGGGCAATAACAGCCCTGTCACACCCTGTCCTTTTCAACAGCACAGGCATAACAGATGACCTTCTTTCTTTGAGTAACAGCTCATCAAGGCCCTAAGGTGATTAAAAAAACAAACAAACAGTAATCACAACATGATGAATAGAGATAGAGATAGACCATCAGGAAGAGCCCTGGCAGAAGGATTCCCGGGCCGGTTCTGGAAATACTGACGCTCAGGAGTAACTATGCCACTTCTCTGATGTGGATTTTTATCATCTCCAGGCACTTGATAGAAAGAAAGAATGCACTGAAGATGGAGGTTAAGGCACTTGTTCTCCGGGAGGGTGCACATCCTACCAACACTTGAAAGTATTGTTATGGAAGAAGAGGCTTCTCTACTGTCCCAGGCTTACACTCTTTCCTTACAGAACCCTGCATATCATAAATGTGGAAATCTAAAGCAACTTGAGGAACAGAATAGAAAAAGAAAAACTGTTGCTATGTATAGAAGCTTGGTATTGATTTCCTTGACTATAGATTGATTACTGAGCTGTACTACAAAGGTTGATTTACTGCCCTGCATTTTAGAAAAGGGGCTTAAAGCACTAATTAAATTTTAAGTGAAAGCGTTAGGTGATAAAAGTGACCCAAAGGCTAAGGAATTAAAATAAATCATGCTGTAATGGTATTTAAAAGTTGAAAAGTACTCAGGGTACAGTTCTTTTAAAAACTACTGCAAATATATAGGGTGACAAACAATCACGACCCCAGGACTATACTATAAAGAATTAATGGAACTTCAAATGAATCCTCACCATATTAACCTGGCTTTTTGGTAGATGGCCAGTGCTTCCTAACAAAACCCTCTTAGCTATAGAATAGGATAAGAATAACTAAATAAATGGAAATAATTATTTGGCGACCTTTTACAGTGGAAGTCGCAGGATTGTCTAGAGTTTTAAATACAGTATGTTTTAAACAGGAGCGGCTGCAAACACATGCCTCCACTCCACTCTCCCCTTTGAAGAGCTGGCAGGAATGGACCATGTCCACGGGCTCCCTGCCCTGTAGATTCTGCCAGTTGGCACACAGGCCAAGATCTGAATGTTGGAGGACAGAGATGGCAGGTCAGTACACCCCCATCCCCACGTCCTTCCCTGTAGAATCATCGGGAACTGGCCATGTGCCACTACCAACATCTGCTAGCTCTGCCCCCTCTCTCTTCCACTCACTGGAGCCTGGAGAAGATAAACAAAGCCTATCCCATTCCCAGGAACTATACCATTTCTCACGTTTCCTTAGATACTGCCCACACCTTTGCAAATGGTCTCTTTCTTACAATTTATTCAAATCATTCCAATTTGAGAGTACCATCTGTTTCTGAGACTGAGATTCATATAGCTTCAACAGGACTACAAAGTATTGCTTTTGTAAAGCATTATTTTGTATTTTTCTGAACACGCTCCTGCCCACATACCTACCCACTACACATCCACACATACTATGATATCATAAGACCAAGTTAAGTCCATGAGGCAAATTGGAGCTTATCTCTGTGAGTGCATTGATGTGTGTGAGAGGCTGAAGAAGATACCTCCAGGAAACCCAAAGCCTGAAGGAAGATCAAATTAGGGGAGCAGTCAGTGTCAGGGTGAAAGCTTCCGTTGTATGTGCCTACTTTACCAACTGGGAACCTGCTTTGGACAGGATTAGGAAATATTTGCTTATAGTCCATTGCTAGCATTTCAGCAACCAGGGATCTGATGTCCCTCACAGGCATCCTCTCCTACTGCACTTTCAAATAATTCTCGTGGAATGGTCTCACTTATTCCTAAGCCCAAATGGAAGTGACCCAACACATGCCCAACTACAGTAGCACATACTCTGGGACACCATGGTTCTTTCAAGGATAAGCATATACTGTGACATTAGGAGTCATATCATGATAATCTTACTGCAAAGACCTGGAGCAAGAACACTCAATGACAGAGCCACCACCAGTCACCCTGTAACTATGAATAGGAAAGGAAGTCCGTTCAGGAAAAGAGAGCAGAGAAACACATTGCTGAGCTGAAGACACTGAGCCCCCGGGTCAAACCTTGCCCAGACATTCTTTCAGAAATGTCTTCTGTTTACTGTACTGTAAATTCAGTGCTTTCAACTGCAACAGAACATTTTCTCACAGTAGCATCCTAAGGGCAGGACCATAAGACTAATATATTCTGAATATAAAGCATAAAGAGGGTATTTTAGATCTTAAAAAAATGTGTTCACTATTGTGTATCTGTGTGGGATTATGTGAATGTAAGTACAGGAACTCAAAGAGGTCAGAAGATAGTGTCCCTGGAGCTGTGCCCAGTGTGGCTGCTAGGAATTAAACTTAGGTCCTCTGTAAGAGCTCTTAACAATGGAGCTAGATCTCCAGCCTCTAAAGAATGTATTTCATGAAGAATTTTGTAACAGCAATAAAATACACTGAGTGAGTTTGCTGTCTTATTGTTGCCATTCACTGGCAATTTTTAAATTCTATTTTATGTGTATGGATGATTCGTCTGCATGTTTTTCTGTTCATCCACACATGCATGCCTGGTGCCAGTAGAGGCCAGAAGATGGTATCATATCTCCTAAAACTGGAGTTACAGATGGCTGTAAGCCACAGCATGGGCGCTCGGAATCAAACCAGGGTCTTCTAGAGGAGCAGGTAATTTAAACCCGACTGAAATGTTCCTCCTCTCAACTATTATTCTGTGTGCCTGCTACAATGATCATGTGTTTAATAACTTACACACACAGTTTCTATAATGAGTATATAATATATACCACACACTTTAAATTAGCCCATTTCTTTTACGATCTTTAAGTAAACCTTGTTTTAATAGAAAATTAGCTCAGAGAAGTCCTATTGGAGTTGTTTGAAAATATTTTAATTTTTCCTATGTTGTGGACATAACTTCGAGTCTCCTGGATGTTAGACAAGTACTCTCCCACTGAGCTTCTCCAGCAATTAATTATACAGTCTACCTCCAGGTATATGTAGACTTATTGCATGCCTGCATTTCAACAGCAAAAGTCTTAGGGTCGCTCAGGAGATGTGGAATTGATGCAGTCTGGGGAAGGTAAAAGAGGATCCCCTTAGAGCTAATTCTTGAGGGGTGTGCACCAGTGCCTTCACCTGAAGACTGCATTATTCAAACAGATTCTTAACCCGTTACCCTTTCTTTGCTGAAGCCACCCTATAGCCTATTCTAATTACTTCAGCATGATCTTTTTAAGACATGCTTTTGCTAAAAAAACGAAAACAAAAAAACAAAACAGCGACCAAGACTTTCCCACTTTAATCAAGATAATCTGACCAGAAAGCCCTATGTGGCCTGAAGAATCCTCTCCAGGGTTATTCCACCCCAACTCTGTAACTCTGGTCTCCTTCCTTGTCTTGAAAGCTCCATGCATTTTAATTTTCTGTTTCTTCTGCTGAGATCCCTTCCATCTCTGCTCATGTGCTCACTCCTTTAAGCCATTCGGTCACTGTTTAGATAATATAATGTGAGCTAGAGCTTTCTTTTCTTGTGTCACCTAGTAACATGTCACCATCACAGTGCCATGATTATAATTCTTTTTTCTTTATAACTGAATCACTGATAGACACCAGAAATATCTTCACTATTTGTTTCCCACCTATTATTCCAATAAATTAAGTGTAAGTTCTAAGACAGTTGTATTTACAAGACTTAGATCATGTCCAGTAGAGTAAGCGCTTCATATACATTGGAGACTGAATAAGGAAATGCAGAAGGTCCTCTGGGCCATCAGATCAGCTGCTTGGACAAATGGACAGAGATACCGGAAGGCACCCTCCTCCTAGAACCTTGAGGAAGAACATGAAGAAGTGGGTAAACCAGGGCCTGATGGCAACAGCCTTGTGTTTATATAAGTTTTCCAGATACCCAGAATTCTTTCTGAGGAGAAACAAATCAAATAAGGGCTAGCACTGGACCGAGGAGAGCCCACACACAGAGCCTACGTTGATAATATTTCAAGACGTCAGAATACTATGCATTAAGCACTTTTTGGACCAAATAAAATTCTTCACAATCCCTGGAGAGGCAATAAACTTTGAATCAATAGCTGAGCAGCAGCCAAGCGTCAGCACTGGAATTTCCCCTAATTACAACGCCCAGCGGAAAGGTGGTCAGATGCAAGCTCAGCATCCACTCCAAACCGGTTGATACGCAAATACAGAACCCCTCCATACACAGCCGCTCTAGCTGTACTTCTTTAAATGAGCTTTCTAAGGTTTGGGTGCAGAGAAAATACAGCTTAAGAATCTACATCAAACTGATTCTTTGTACCTGAGAAAGGGGTTGAAATGCTACAGAGGAGGTGACATTTCAGCAACACACTCTGTGCAACCATAGTTAACATAGTTGATCCCAAATATTCACTGACCACTTGCTATGTGCCAGGCACTTTTCTGGTCCTGTGCATTCATCTGTCCAACACTGCCTATGAAATGTATGCATGGTGTCAGATGCCCAGAATTAAAAGCAAATGAGACATCAACCCTGTGATTAAAGACCCTTCAGAGCAGATGTGGATCTGTAAACACTAAGCTGTTATGTGATAAGTTGAACTGTACTGTAGGGATTGGGGCAAAGTGTATTCTCTTTGAGTGAATGCTTGAAAGTTCTCTAAAAACTTAAGTCATCCAATCATTTGCAATTAGTGTTTAGGTGGTGTCAGGAAATTTTCATCTGAGGGCTAAAGAGATGGCTCAGCAGCTAAAGAGTGGCTGACAACTGCCTATCATTTTGTCTTCAGCAAATATGATGCTTCCTCTCAACCTCTAAGGGCAATGCAATGCATACATCACACACAGACACACACACACACACAGACACACACACAGACACACACACAGACACACACACAGACACACACACACACACACACACGGGGGGGGAGGAAGGAGAGTCATACATACTTTTTTAATCTTTAAAAATAATTTTCATCTGTTATGTGTTTTATGAGCCTGTGATATTATACTGTTTGTTATGTTAGTCAAGGCAGATTAGGTTCTGTTGGAGTAACAAGCCAACAAGTGTCAGCAATTTCTAAAACTGAGGATTCTTCTTGCTTGCATCACCCATCTGTGACAAGTCAACTGAGTAGCTCTGTTCACCTCATCATTTAGTTGCTCAAGCTGACAGCCACTACCAAAAGCTAGTACTTGTGGATATTAAAGCTCCTGCTAAAATGTGATGTATGCTGTCGTCACTCACATTTAACTGGGTAAGACAAATCACATGGCTGTGTCTGGATCCAGTGGAAGAGAAAGGAGCCACTGTACTGTACTCCAATCTAAAAGGCAGGTGATCTGGTTCACTTTCTGCTGTTGAAACAAAATCCTGACCAAAACAAGCTGGGGAGGAGAGTGTTTACTTCATCTTAAATTTACAGGTCACAGTTCATAGTTAAGGGGAGTCAGTCTAGAAATTTATGGCAGGAACTGAAGGTAGGGCTGTTTGCTATTCCACACAGGATGGCCTCAAACTGAGGAACTTCCAGTCAAAGAAATACAGCTGAAACCATAAAGGATGCTGCACAATAGCTTGCTGGCTCACAAGCTCATGCTCAGCTAGGACCACCTTCCTAGGGATGGTGCTGCCCATAGTGGGCTGGGACCTCCTTTATCGATTAACAATCAAGACAATATCCCATATAGACATGGCCCACTGGCCAATCTGACTTGGCAATTCCTCTACTGAGACTTTCCTCTCAGATGACTCTAGGCTCTGTCAACATTTAAAGTTAAAGCCAACTAGGGCAGGAGGAATCAAATCAGAAATCCTTGAAGAACACCACCAAGGTGAAGCCCTAAGTGAAGCCTGAGAGAGCTCTTCTTGAATGTGTTGCTTAGGTAACTTTTTACCCAAGGCTTGACTTTCTTTGCATGCAAACAAACATGTAGGATGACTCAAAATCTGACTTGTGAAACTTTCCCATTCCAACTTAGCAACGTTGAGATCTTACTTTTAATACAGGTTTCCATTGCAATTGTTATGAGATTAGCACACGAGGCAACTAGGGGTAGAGAAAGAAAACCAAAGCAGGGAAGATGGTAGAAGAGCTTGTTACAGTGAAGTTATTGGCAGGAAACAGAAAGCTGATTTTTAAAAAAAAATGGACCCCAAACCATGAAATACTACTCCATATCTATTAGAAGACAGAAACCTTAATCTGTTAAAGAATTATAAGTCAAGCAGACATTATTCAATAAAATTAATAATCATTAATTTATTATGATTATTTATTATCATTTATTCCTGGGGGACCAGGAATAAAGAAATAAAACCTTAGTCTATGTGCAAATGACGGGTTGTCAAATTGAAGCGATTAAAAGAGTTTTATTTGTTTGTTTGTTTAACCATGGGGCTAATGTTTCTAAGAAGCAAAGGATGATAAGTAAAAATTAATTACACATGCATAGACAATGTCTAATTTAGTATGAGGTCTATGGTTTTATTTATCAAATATAAAGTATATATAGTCTTTTCAAAAGCTTAATGAAGACTTTGTCTCCCTAATGTATCTTCAATCATATGTCACAGAAGATAGAAATTGTATTTTCAAATACACATCACTGTTTAGGACTTAATACATGTCATATTTCATTTTCTAGCTGTAGTGGTTTGACTTCAAATGAGGGATTCAATTTAACCTTCAGTTGGATTGGTTTCACTTTGTTTCTTTCTGGTTTATTTTTAAATGTCTTTTCTTATAGCCCAGGTTGACCTCAAACTTATGATCCTACTGCCACAACTTCTCCAACACCTGGACTACAAGCCTGTATCACCACATCTAATTGATTTTGTTTTCTTCCATTAGTTAATTTAGTGAGAAAATCCTTTTAAAAGAAAAGTAGTTATGTCAGTTATTTTAACTTTGGCTTCGGGAGCTCATTACCCTATTGCAAACTCAAAGAACATCTGAGATCCACTGATTTTCTTCCTTTCATATCATATTCCTCAAGCACAGCTGGTGCAAGGGATCAGAGCTTTTATTTCACATGAATGGCTCAAGTTATTGAGAGCAGAACTTGGGAAACCCCATGATCATGTTGTTCAATCCAACAGCTTCACAAGGAAGCACTATGGTAGAATTCATCATGAGCAGAGACCTTGGAGTTGGTACACAGCTCTGTTCATATTGGGATTCTTGATCTTATGTAATTACACACCGTATACTTTTGTCTCCCAGAGTAGGGGGCTGGAGTAAGGCTTAAATATTATCAAGAATGTAAACCACCATGTGGACTAAGGTCAGCATCCCATGAACAGTGGTTTTTACTGTCACCAAGGCTTGCTGTATTGATGAGCTCCACCACCAGGAAACTTTACTGTCCATTTGACTTCCCTCTTAAGATTTTTCCAAACCTTACAGAATACAATTTGACATCCTTAACCTTCTTATTAAAACTCTGCCCAAAATAAATGAGAAGTGTTACAAACTGGAAATGTGCGTGTCCTCTGGCAGTGACCTCCAGATGTGTCTAGATGACCTCTTAATCTCTGTATGACTGATGAGGGTGTCTGTCATACAGTATGTACCACATTGTTTTTACTGATAGAATTCTACTGTCTTAAACATGATGAATGTGGCTGTCCAGGGAAGAGATGACTAGGCCTCAGAGCCATGTGCTGCTCATCTCTGCACGGTCTTACCCCACATCAGCTCATAAAGTCCTGCCAAGTTTCCCTCTTAAATGTTTTAAGGTCTTCTGTTGCATGAAGTCCACACTGCTCCCCGGGACAAGCACCATCTGACTCTTGCCTTGTGCCTTGTCACTCTGTGATGACCTCACTGTATGAAACTCCTTTGGTCTCACATCTGGATGCTTTTACTTATACTAGAACAGCCTGACTTCATTATGGTCTTGTTATAGTTGACAAAACTTCTCTTTATATTTTGCTGCCTTCCAAATTTACCTGCTCTGCGAAACTGAAATGGGGGTTCGACATCTGTGTCCCTACTCCAAATACCCTACAATTAGTTATTATTTCCCTGAAAACTCCAATTATTGATGTATCTGTTCCCCTAACTGGCTAGGAAGACATACCCTATGCCTTGTTTGACTTCCATTCTCTCAATCCTGAGGATAGAGTCATAAATGGAGCTAAATGGATATTTTCAATATCTCCAGAAAGACAGAACAAGCTTACTTCAGACATACTGCTAGCTTCTACTATAGACTAGGAAAGATTCCTTTACCTATACAACAATTGTTTAAGTTTGTATTTAAAATAAACAAATAGTCTATAATGATGTATAGAATTATGATCTACAATGTGTGGCTTGCTAATACCAGCACTTGCAATTAGAGGTAAAAACAGAAACTGTCTAAACAGACAAAATCCTTTAACCAAATGCTCTGAGTTCTATAGAATGCACAGCGTTTCTCATACACATTGGTGTTAAAGAAATGCTTTCCATCGTTATGCAAATGTATTCCTGCCATTAGCATAGAATGAGAGTCCTTTCAAAGGCCAAGCTGGCAAACCTTGCATCAGAAGCTTTAGTTTAACACCCCTGAGACATTAACATATAACATAAGAGCTGCAACAATGCTTTAGGAAAAAATGTTTATAACAAGGAATAACTGAAAACAAGAAACTCTCTAAGCACGACAGGGTGCCAATTCAAAAGTCTATTCTGAGCCACTAAATGTGATGTGAAGATTACTTTGAAATATGGAAAAAGTGTAAACCAAGATTGGTACACACATTAAATACATAGCATGATTGTAACTGAGAGATCTACAAATAAAGACTTAGGGGGCATCAGAGAATAGATACAAGCCCTTTGTCCAGTGATAGGATAATGAAGAACTGTTTTACTATTATTATTATTATTTCTTTATTTATAGACTATCTTTAATGTAGCATAAAGTTGTTTTGCAGATAATAATTAAACCAAAGGACAGAAACTAGAAGCTACTGAAGATAAAATAGAAATAAGGGGGAGAAAAGAAGGCATGGTGAATGAAGCTGACATGAAAAAAAACAAATTAACCATACAAATACAACAAAAAAAGCAATAGAGCCAAGCTTGAAAGCAAGAAATGGAGTCCCCCAGCCACTGAAACAAGGAAGACACCCAATGCCTGATCAGGAAGCACAAAACATCAGCAAATGAAGTATTGTCAGGGAGATTAGCAGAAGAAAATAATGTGTGTTCCCAATAATTAAAGAAATAGAAAAGTTTAAAAGATACTATTTGTAATAGTTAAGGAGTGAAACCAACCTAGGTTCCCATCAATGGATGAATAGCTTTAAAATGTGGTATTAATTCACAAGGAAAATATTATTCAGCCACAGAGAGTAGAATCTGGTCATTTGCAGCAGAACAGATATACATGGAGGATATTATGGCAAGTGAAAGAGGCCACAGATAGAAAGACAAGAACCACATGTCCTCTCTTATCTATGAAACTGCTGAAAATATAAGCAGAAAATGAAATCGTGACTGGCAAAGGCTGGGGAAAGGTGACGAGATAAAAGAGAGACAAAGGAAAGCTGGATTGTACCAGGGCATGTTGTGTGCATGTGTTGAAACAGCACACTAAGCTCCATGACATGTCCCACTTATAAATGTTAATAAAATTTAATACATAGGCAAATACATAAAAACACTATAAAGCAAACATATTTAATAGAGTGCGCAAGGAGGCCCAGGACGTGGATCTGTGAGAAGAAAAGTTGACTTGGAAAGGAATCTGAGAGAGAGCATCTTGAGAGAGTGAGGTGGTGTGGCTGGGAAGGAAGAGGAGAACGTGCCAAAGAGAAATGAAGAAGCACGAATGATCCGGCAGGAAACACGAGCAAGCACATATTCAGCATATAAATCCATATGTACATACACATTCTAAAATGAAAAAAAGGAGAGGACATGATACTCAAACCAAAATATTTTTGTGGTCAAAGGGAGACATTATGTCTAAACTTAATCCAAATGTACATAGCTAGTAAAAGTTCACTCTTTCAAAGAAAAGAGGAAGTCGTTACATAAACAGAAACAAAGACAATTACAATCATAATGTATCATTGAATCAGCAGGATTCTCATCAGCTACAAAGAAGGTCAGAAAGCCATTTTAAAAAAGAAGAAGAAAAAGGAAAAGAAAAACTCTCTTAGAATGTCTAAGAAAATAGGTGATGAGAAGACAAAGAGAAAAGTAACAATCTCTCTAGAAATCTATACCTGGCAATCCTACTATTCATGCATGAAGCAGAGGCATTTTCAGGAAAGTAAGATAGATTTTGAACCCATGAAGGATTCACGAAGATGCTGCTCACTAGGGGCTACACAGGACCCAGAATGAGCAAACAGAAAAGTAGTAAGTAACTAAGGTGGGAATCACATATGTAAATTGACATAAAACTGTTCACTGTGAAAGCACAGAACAGTAGTGACGGGTAACATGGAGACATTCAGAAAACAGGGATATATCAAGCACTCAACCACCATAAAAAAATGTGAGAGCAGGAAGACCACAGTTTCACTGTACGGGTCCTTGTGCTGTTGGTGGAGGGGAAAGAGCGTCTACCTCTAGCCTGTGGTAGGCATACATGTGCAACATTTATGTGTATATTTCCATCGATGTTAGACTTGAATTGGGCCGGGAAATGTGCTCTCATTTCTCCCGAGAGGAAATGAAAGACTCTCTAGGTTCTAAATGGAGAGATAAATGAAGAGAGACACACTAAGTTTTAAAACCAGAGTTAGTTTCTTAAATACAGATGTTAGGGTAGCGTGGGACTAGTGATTGATTGACAAGTAGCCCAGCGGGTCAGAAGCAAGAGTTCAAAAAGAGAGCAGTGCTTACATACTGTGACGAAGGGGACAGTGCCTGGAGAGGCAGTGGTTGGTTTGTTTGTTTGTTTTTATAATGCTTTACCTTCCTACAAACATGAAGGTACAAACAATCCATCTTCTAGAACACTACACTATGAATCATCCTCATGAAGATAGAAAAATTCATGCACAAAATACACAACGTATTAGCAATGAAACCAAAGACAACGCTGGAAATACAGTTCAGTGGCAGAGGGCTTCTCTGGTATGCAGGAAGCCCTGGGTCCTGTTCCCAACAAAACACACAGGGGCGGTGGAGAAGGAGAGGGACGGGGAGAGAGAGAAGATAGGGGGCTATGCAGTATTAAAATCAATGGTCTGTTCAGAAAAGAGTGTAAATAAGCTTTAACAAGTAAGCTTTATGCATTGTGTGTGTGTGTGTGTGTGTGTGTCTGTGTGTGTGTGTGTGCTATCCAGAACCTAGGCAAAGGGCTTCTATCCAGAAAAACATATTTCTAAGAAAATGGCTATAATTAAGTATAGAAAATGGTCAAGAGATGTAAAGATCACTTACCACAGAGGAGATTTAGATGGTTACAAGACCTCTGCGAAGACACTTGACATCATTTGTCATTAGAGAAATGCCCAGCAAGTGCTCCGTGGGATTCCATTACAGACACACATGAATTATTAACTTGATCCACAGAGGGTTATACCAAGTTATCATTCCCTTAGGCATGTGAACCAAGGCCAACCTACCTCACGTTTCAGCTCTGAAGGCTGTTGTGCTTATTCAAATCAACAACCTGACGAGCAAACGTGAAAATTACTGGTGTTTAATTTACATGGTAGAATACCGCAGATGCCCCGATTTTGAGAGACTATTGACCAGAACATGTGTACATTTCCTTTTGAACGTAGATATCCACTGTGGCTATTTTTTTCCCTCGGGGGGGGGGGGCAATCACCTATTTTAATTTAGAGCTCCAAACTTGCTCTTGATTAATTAAGTCCTCCCATCCACGGTAGGGAAATGCAGCATGCATTCAAGGCTGCAGCACACTCATTTCAAGACACTCTTGGAACTAAGAGCAGATATATATCCTAGTTCTGGCCAAGAAGTAATCAGATGATGACCAGAGGTTCCAGAGAAACATGCTTCCTGACTGAAAAAAGAACAATTTCAACTGACCCTGGTCTTCTCTTCCTTTCTCCTATCTAGAATGCAGTGATAAATGTTTAGAGAAAGGTAACAACTTTGTAAACCCAAGGGCCACAGTCATCATAGTCAAATGATCACTTCTAGAGCAGTAGAAACCTGTACCCTTAATCCTTATAAATAAAGCTAGAGGACTAATGTCCATTTGGGTTAACTTCAATAGCAGAATCTCTTACTTTCCATCTGTGTGGAATCTAATACGCTCATCCATTTTTATTGATTAAATATACATGGTGCATACAATATATACTTTATATCACATACGTATGTACGAGTTAATATGTACACTGCAAATATAAAGTATATATTTTAAGTAAATTAAGTGTATTACTCTTGCCATTAATATTGAAAATGCACACACTTCAAAAGGAAAAAAGGAATATAAATGATAGAGATAGATATCAAATTCTATTAAAATAATTCAATAATTAAAATGATTAAAAGTCACAATATTCTGATAAACTATAAGCCAGGACAATTAATTCAATAAACAGCAAACAAGCTAGGTTGCCAATAGGAACTTGAGAACTGGAAAGACTACTACTTTTCTGAAGCCTTGCCCCAACAAACACTGTCGTCCACACTGTCCCGACTGTTACCGTCACATGGCAGATGGCGCTCGGGGTCCCTGCTCTGCTTTCTCTTCTACTTAGACCTTTTCTTTAGCCATTAGACTTCACCAAGCACCTAGAGTAATATCTTTCAAAGCAAGTCATGCCAAGCCATTGCGTATATTAAATCCCTGCAATGGTCCTTAGGTTACTGAGGACAATGAAGTGTGAGCCAGATCATTCTCTCTCAGCCCTCAACTTCTTCTTTCCCTTGCGTGCTGCTGAGCTCTTTCTGGTATTCTGTGGAGGGGTTGGATGTGCTCCCATTAAGGGCCTTGTACCTATTGATCTCTCTGCTTAGACTATCACCCCACACCTTACCCCACTCCATTATTGTACAGAATGCTGTTCATTCCTGACTAATGAAGCCTCTCTCCATGGCTGGCATCACTTGTCTCTTTAACTTGCTTTACTTTGTCTCTTCTCATTTAGCACTAGGTGATGTTTTATAGAATTACTGCTTTAAGCATCTTAAATTATTTTTCTTTATTTTACTATTATTTTATGCACGTGTCCTGCCTGCATGTGTATCTTTGTACTACATGCATGCAGTGATTATGACGGTAAGAAGAGGTGTCAGGTGCCTTAGGATTGGAGTTACAGTCAGTTGTCAACTATCATGTGGGTGCTGAGAACTGAACCAAAGACCTCTGGAAGAGCCTCCAGTGCTCTTAAACACTAAGCCATTGCTGCAGTTCTGTTTTTATTACTTAATTATACTATTAAAATTTAAAGAAGAGGAGGAGGAGGAGGAGGAGGAGGAGGAGGAGGAGGAAGGAGAGACAACAACAACATGGGTGAGTATCTACATGACTTGTAAACATCCCTGTCACATAGGAGCATCCCTGTCACATAGGAGCATCCCTGTCATATAGGAGCATCTCTGTCACATAGGAGCATCCCTGTCACATAGGAGCATCTCTGTCATATAGGAGCATCCCTGTCGTATAGGAGCATCCCTGTAACATAGGAGCATCCTTGTCATATAGGAGCATCCCTGTCACATAGGTGCATCCCTGTCATATAGGAGCATCCCTGTCACATTGGAGCATCCCTGTCACATTGGAGCATCCCTGTCACATAGGAGCATCCCTATCACATAGGAGCATCCCTGTCATATAGGAGCATCCCTGTCACATAGGAGCATCCCTGTCACATAGGAGCATCTCTGTCATATAGGAGCATCCCTGTCGTATAGGAGCATCCCTGTCACATAGGAGCATCCCTGTAACATAGGAGCATCCTTGTCATATAGGAGCATCCCTGTCACATAGGAGCATCCCTGTCATATAGGAGCATCCCTGTCACATAGGAGCATCCTTGTCACAAAGCAATGGAAGAATTCATAAGATTTGATCTGATAAACACTCCTCAACTTGCTTATGTAGGAAAAAAATAAATGGCAGCCAATCAGAATTTCCTGGGGAAATGTATGTGATCAGAAAATAAAGTTTATATGAACTTGTGGGAGTGGCCAGCCAGTGACTTGTCTAATTTGACACCCATGCCATGAGAGGGAACCCACTGCCTGACACTACTTGGAGGACCAGGGACCAGAGGCTCAATAGCCCAAAGACCTAGGATAGAACCAAACACAACTGGTTAAATAAAGTTAAATATTGTAGCATGTATGGCTTTGAAGTAACAGTGTTTGAGAGCACAGTGAAACAGAATGGAATAGTTGGTTACAGAAATACAAATTAGTAGAGACTTGTTAGAAGCATTTTGTATTGAATGTTAAGAATATTTAAGTATTATTCATTTTGAACTGGTATTTCCACTTTCATTTTTACATAGCAAGGCTATCATAAATGAAGACCAATATTCGCTGATTGTTAACTGTGGCATATTTTCTGAGTTAAAAGTTGAAAATATAACCGTCCTATGGCAGGATTATGATCAAATAAATTATGTTGCCATTAAAGAGGGTTTTTTTTAATTTTTAGAAACACACATACACACACACACATCTATATAGTTATATGACATAATAATAGTTGAAAAGATAGACTCCCATTCAGATTATGTAGCATAATAGTTCAAATAACTAAAATTATAAGTATCATTTTTTAAAAACTGAAGAAATTTTTGCATTTATATGGCAAGAGTAGGTATATTTTCCTTCTTTTCTAAAGTATATTTCTGAATTTCCTAAGTTTTATCATTAGCAAGAAGAAAGTACTCAGGTCAAAGAAATTTTACTTAAAAGGAAAAAAAGCCACATATTTAAAATACAGCTCTCATGACCCTCAACTCTGCTAGTTTATGGGCTAAAGTGAAGGTCAATCTTCTTGTTAGATATTTCAAGTACAGTAT
The DNA here is from genome assembly GCA_028551405.1 of Uromys caudimaculatus. NCBI lineage: Eukaryota > Metazoa > Chordata > Mammalia > Rodentia > Muridae > Uromys > Uromys caudimaculatus. The sequence continues at coordinate 92,431,895 of CM052707.1, read as the reverse complement.
ATGTCTGCTGCTCAAGTCTGAGAAGGGATCCTTTAACATAAGAGAAATAGAACCAACCTGCTTAGTTAGTGTGACCAGCAGGTGTATAGCAACCACAGAGGCCACTGTTTTAGTCAAGAAGCAACTTTGCTATTGCTTCTGTGTTCAGATTTCTTAATCACACATAGGGACTATTCCCTCCTCAGGAGAAAACACTGATGAAATTCCAAAAACAAAGAGCAGGACTAGGTGGGGGAAGAGGAGAAGAAGGCTGTGATTGAGATGTGATGTGAATAAAAAAAATAAATTATGGAAAAAATTTTCAGACTTTATCAATTATTTAAATATCTCAAAAATAGATTGTGAACTCGCTTTATAAATACTAGCAATCTGAAAAACACAACCTGAATGGCTGCACAGCTTTTTGGAGTGTATGTTGCTTTTAAATCTCTCCAATTCATTTTAACCAAGTGCACACAACAGAATATGATGCAGCTACTCCCCCCAGGCTTGACATAAACACTACTGACATGGGCGGAGTGACTGTGATAGTCTATAGTCCTTGGCAAGAAAAATAAGCAGAAAAAATGTAACTTAATGAAACTGTAACAGCTCCTAGTGGGAGAGTGGAAAAATCATAAGATCTCCACCTGTGAGTCCAGCCACCCTCCATCCTGCCCTGATGCACAGAGCCCTGGGGATGCTGGCGTACAGAGGCGGTGGAAGATTGACCAGGGGTTGGAAATGCTAGGCGATGCAGCTGCTAGTGAGTCAGCCATGCTGGGTGGTGGGGGTGACTTGTCAATGATGCAGCTGCCTAGAGTCCCTTGTGCTCCAGCTTGGACAGAATTCTTTCTTTGTTCTGTCAATGCCATTTCTACCTGACGTAGACAGATTCTTCTTTAGGTTTCCCTATAAAATTCATACAGTGTGACAGGAACCTAGCATGGCTATCCTCTGAGAGGCTCTACCGGTAGCTGTCTGAGACAGATGCAGACAGCCAAGAATTGGACTGAGATCAGGGACCCCTATGGAAGAGTTAGGGGAAGGAAGACCACAGTGTCAACTAACCCAGACTCCTGGGAGCTGCCAGAGACTAAGCCACCAACCAAAGAGCGTACTTGGACCTGGCACATACGTAGGAGAGGACTGCCCTGTTTTTTTTTTTCACTGGGAGAGGATGCACCTAAACTTGATGCCCCAGGGAAGGGGGATACTTGGGTAGGGTATGAGGGGGGAGCACCCTCTTAGAGGCAAAGGGGAGGGGGATGGGATGAAGAACTTTAGGAGGGGGACCGGGAGAGGCGGTAACATTTAGGATGTAAATAAATAAAATAATTAATTAAAAAGTAAGCTAAAAAATAAAATATAAGTATGAAAAAAGTCACAACTCATAACATATTGTAGCACCTGAAAGATGGTGTGCTGGGTGGCCAGAGCCTACAAGGACCATCAGATATTGGAGCTTTGGAATGACATCAAACAGGATAATTAATATATTGGGCATGATGGCAGAATGACGAGGCATAGATCCAGTAAGTTAGCAAATACAGCACTGGGAATTTTCCTACATATTCTCAACCATTTAAAAAGTGACACGCGGGAGGAAACGAACTCATTTCTGCCCGAAATTGAAACCTGCAAGACCACCAGTAAGGAGTTCACAGGATGAATTAGATATACCCTAGAGCAGGAGACTTGGAAGCCATGGAAGAGGCTGAGAAAAGAAGAAATGCCTTGTGCACTCCTTCTTGTAAGACATTTGCCAAGACACACAGTAAGCAAGGAACAGACTGTCACCCAGCATATATGACCATCTGTTTTTGAAAAGCCTCAAACATGGATTGCCTCCTCATTGGAGAAACTGGTGTCTAGGACAGGAGAGAGCTCTGCCCTGCATGTCCTTTATAGCTTTAGAATCTGCTACACATGACTGTTGCCTATCATGTTAAAAAAAAAAAACATATTAAAGACATACATGAGACAATTTGCTTGCACATTTCTGTTTTCCTAATATTCAAAGTATCAGTTATTGAAGGTGACCCCTTATTTTTCCTAGTAAAATATGTGTCTGTTATAGGAGATAAATTTTCTCCAGCTAAGAACAGCAGTGGCCCCCATTTAAAGGACAAGGTTATTTAGGTTTCATCATTAGCTATTAATTCATGCATTGGTTCATTTAACTATGATTTGTTTAACTTTCTCTTTGTTCCAGAAAGAGACAGAGGTACCAATATTCTTTCCAGGAGCTTAGCCTATAATAAGGAAGACAGAGGAGTAAACAAGCAACTTACTTGGTTTATAACCATGTAGTGGCCACAGGGTCGGGCATATCAAAACTGTATAGATAAGTGTGAAAGGAAAGGGAAGACTCTGATGGGTAGGTCCATTGCCAGCTTGACTGGATTTAACAGTCGCCATGGAAACACACCTCTGGGTGTGTCTACAACAGTGTTTCCAGAAGGGTTTAGCTGAAGACAGAATGCCCATCCTGAATGTGAGCAGCACCAACCCATGCCCATGGTCCCCAACTAAATAAAATGAGAAAGTGAGCTGAACATGCATTCATCTCTTATCCCTGCCTCCAGGCACGTTATGACCTGTCTCACCCTCCTGCCCTCAAGTTTTTCAGCTGTGATGGACTGGGTAGCCCCAGACAGCAAGCCAAAATAAATCCTCTCTTCCCTAAGCCACTTTTAGGAGAAATTTTCTCACAAAAGTCATAAAAGTAACAATACAAGGCAGGGGACACAAAGAAAACCCTAATGAGGCAAGAAACCCTACCCAATCAAGACTCCAGAGAGAGCTAAGAGATAAAGAGAAATTACCCAGGGCGCAGAGACGGCAACCCCAGCTCATCCACAGGCAAACGTTAAGAAATGTGTGGAGCATTCAAGAACATACAGGAGATGGGTTGGGTTTATAGACGTGCTGACTGAAGACGTGGGCTGAAGCAATGCTTCTCTGGAGAAACAAGAGCACCGACGCTGTGCTTGTGCAAACAGATTTGCACATAAAGACTCAACTGGCACAAAGGTCTCTAGGCACAAAAGCAGTTTCCAAATGCTGTCATTTATCAATATCTCTTAAAAACAAACAAATAAAAAAGGGATTTTCAGGTCCTATTTTAAACTTGCTGAGTGACAATCTTAGACCACAAGGTTCTGGAATCTATATTTTTACAGTGCTTTTCAGGATATTCCAGCACAGGAGCCACTGGTAACCCGGACCTTCTGACACAGACACCTAAGTGACAAGGTAAACAGTTCCCTGAAACTTCCTCCAAACTGAAGTGCTGAGAACAGCAGGAAGCTGGCTTCCAAGGGCTCATCGTGCAACAGTCAGAAGAACTAAGAAGCAAGAACAACGTGCCAAAGCAGGGTCTGTCTCCAAAGGAAAACACTGGGGAAGGAAATTACAGATAATTTAGATACAAAACCTGCTTTTTAATTCTTTTAAACTCAGCCCAAGGCACCATAGCAGGTGATACGAGTTAACATTATCTTTATCTCAGTCACATATTTAGAATGAAGGCCTTGTATTTGGCATCCATATGCTTGCAGCAAAGATGACCTCAGTTGGCCTAAAAGAAGATGCTTTGTCATCTGAGGCAAAATGAGGCAGAACAGGACACTGCTGAGGTACCATGAACACAGTATCACTTTTGCAACTCTTCAGTACACCAACGCAAACATTCATCTCTATTTTCGGTTTGTCTTCCATTCTCAAATCATCTTGGCCACCACTGGAGGTATTTTGCAAGATATAATTACACAAAGATTCCAACAGGAAAACAAAAGGGAAGAAAAAAGAAAAACCAAACCACCCTACAAAGGTATATTTTTAAACACTGAACAGCCTTGAATCTAGATGAGTCACATACTAAAAGAAATACCAACCACCATTCTACGCAATCTGCATACCGTTTTCTCACCCAAAGCTAAGCGTATGTTTATTAAATCTATTCATTCACCCATGTGATGGGTAATTTTTTGAACACCCATTCAATAGTAGGCACTATGGTAAGTATTGTACAATGGTGAACAAGGTCAGCCTCTCCCAGCCTCCACTCCATATCCTGAGGAGCAGACATTAAGACAATATACAAGGACATGGGGTAATGGTCTCTTAAGAGAACAAGCAAGGTAGAGAGCTATGGCGTGACCATGGGGGTAATCCTGTCTGGGAGGTATGAAAGCTTCCCCTGAAGGACTCTGCTCATCCTGATTTGGACAATTAAAGTCTGACAGGGAGAAGAAAAGAAAAGGGCAGGAAGAAGGTTTGTTTTGGTATTAGCAGGTAGATCCTGGAGGGAATGAAGCAGAGACAGAGTGAGCATCATCAGAGATGAAAGGAACAGTATTAGAAAAGGGGCAGAAATGAGTTAGGACATGAGGAATTGAGAAGTTTCTGAGATAGAGTAGAGGAAACAAAGGAAAATAGGGAGTCCATTAGGAACAAAAGCAAGAGAGACCAATGCGCAGTATCGAACTCATTCAGATATGCCTATGCATTAGCAGATGGATGCCTTCGCTCCAACTTCCAAATAGCCCTGAACATAAAAGTTCAGCACCTTGGCCAAGGTCACAGTGTCACTGTGGCTCTCTATCCATTAATCTAATGGTCTCATTTGATGCTCAAGTCAGGATGTTGCTTTAGCTCCAAATTATGTAAAATTAATAACAATGTGAGAGCCAAGAACTGAAGTACATACTGTATGTATTTTCCTATTTGAGTAATGATGTAATTTTGGGACTTCGTAATCTTTGTTTTGAGTTGAGGCAATGTAGGCTGAAAAAAATTCTCTGATGTTTTAATAGCTATTGGCTACCCATGATAAGTTCATGTGATGTTTGATGACAGATTTTCAAAATGCTGCCACTGAGGGGGGGCACAAGTTCTTTCTGCATTTTTCTTATAATATTTTACAAATCAACAATCTCCTGAATAATAATTTCAACTGAATAAGATAAAATCCTTGGTCTACCCAAAAGCTAACGGTAAGATGAGAAGAAAATATGATAATCGTCATGCATTATGAATCTTTTTTCCCAGAGTTTACTATGTATTCATTCAGGATCTTGGGGCACAAGAGTCATCACTAATCAAGAGGGCCCTGACTGCAGGTACCTGTGTCATTATGCTGCAACCTGGCCTCTGTTTCATAGAAACTAGAAGATTAATTGGTTATAATTCCTATTACAGATTGAAAGTAGACCTCGATAGCAAGCCCCCTCACAGTTTCTAAATAGCAGAATGAGGCTTTCAAATTAGGTCTATGTGACCCCAAATCTCTGGTTCTTATGCTGGAACCTGGAACCTAGGTCCTGTCCTTCTGTGGGCTATTAAGATACTTCGGGCCTCCATCTCTGCCAATGACAAAGTTAAACCAGATGACCTCTGGTTTCATTTCCAGTTTGAATATCTTTTAACTTAAACTGAAATAGTAAAACAGATGCCAAGTACACAACAAAACAACTCTAAACAATATTCTTTTTTTTCCCCCATTTCTTTCTCTTTTTCCTCAGTCCTTACAGGAGTAGGTGAGCTATAGTGTGACTGTGCTTTTTGGAATTCTTTGAAGCTCCATCATAGGCACAATCTATCTATGTGTTCACATATGTATTATATATAGACTGTACCCATGATTTTATTGTTGTTGTTTTTAAAGAGAGAGTCCTTCTATATAGTTCTGGCTGTCATGTTTCTCACTCTGTGGTGCTACAGGGTGGCCTGGAATTCATAGAGATCTGCCTGCCTCTGCCTCCCTAGTGCTGGGATTAAAGGCATGTGCTGCCATGTACAGCCCTGATTATTTCTTGTTAAGGATTTGGTTGCAAGTATCATAAGCCAATTTATTGGCTCATGAGTATCCAGCCATGAATGTTTGTTCAAATAATGTCCCTTGGAAAGAAAAAAGAGACTTTATCTCTAAGCCATTTCTACCCTTTGAACACCAGATGGTTTACTCCACAACAGCCCTCACTCTGCTGAGGCGCTTCTCTGAAACGTTTAACTTCCACTTGACTCACATGACTGAGAGGTCCTCCCTCCCGCTGACCTTCCATAGCTTCTTTAAGGGCCTAGGTGAGCTCGCTCTCTTCCTGCTTCATCACATCTGTTCTCCGCTTGCTCCCCTGCAACCTTGTCTCTCCACCTCAGCTCACTCCCATAGCATTACAGTCATCTCACGTCTGCTCCCCACTGTCTTCCTCTGCCTCCCCCTGCTCCCACTGGTCCCCAATGCTTTCCTGACAGATATGAGAAAAATAGTTGTTTCTCCTTCTTAATCTAGCTCATTTTTCTTGATATGTTCTGATCCCAGTTTCATCCATTTCATATAAATGACACAACTTTATTCTTCCTTGCAGCTGAATGAAGCTCACTTCATAGTTCATCCATTTTCTAAGTTACACACTTCTATGATATACTTTTACAGGGTACTTTTTAAACATCAGTAAGGATCCTTATTCTGTTAGATACGAACATGAAGCAATGGTACTGGTAGGTCCAGGGATGGGGGTGTGTTTCATTGTACACCCACTGGTGACCCCGCCAGGCACCAAGGAATAGTTCCAATCCAATAGTCACACAGATGGCCCTAATTAAACTAAGTAAGTCACAAGACAGAACCAAAAGTCATGGGAAAGGGACAGGTGGAGAGAGGGGAAGAAGCTAAGAGAGGACTGGGAGAATCAGAATACATTATATAATGTAACACATCATGTAACCCATAAGAAACTGTCAAAGAATAAAAATCAATCAATATGTTTTTAATCAAGTGATGGAAGGAATGAAGGGTATTTTCTTACTAAACCTTAGAAACACTTTCACAGAGTTAGAAAATCGTTGTGCTGATGCGTGTTTAGAGACTGTTAGTTCTTGGCTTGCATTGACAATAATTTATTCTCAGAATCATGGTGTTGATGCTGATAAGGAATAAAATAACCACAAAGAAACCAAAGACTTATTAATCTACCAGGCACTGTCCTAAATGTAAGGAGTGCATTACGACACGTTTCCTCAAATCTGCCTAATGTGGAGCATAATATGGCTTAATACTGCACTATGCTAAAGACAAGCAGAGTTCCCCTATCACAATGTTAATAAGAGATGCCATGGCAGGAACACTGGGAGAAAGTGCATCATTGTGGAGCTGGTCCATGGCAATGGAAATAATAATTTCTGCTAATAAAAAAATAATTAAGACACAAACATAAGCTCTGCTTCAGTTTGAGTGGTTTTGTTCAAAATCCACACTGAATTTTAAGCCCCGATACAACACTGTAAGAGACAGGGCCTTTAGGAAGGCTTTAGTATGTACGAGTACCTCCATCATGCGTGGAATCGGTGATGTATAAATGAGATAAAGGACACAAAAATAGAGTGTCTGTTCTTCCACATCCCACCACCTGGGGACACAGTCATGAAATACTATCTCCAAAGCAGAGATCAAACCCAAGCAGATACTGAATCTTCTAGCACCTTGACCTTGACCTCCCAGTCTCCGGAACGATAAGAAATTGATTATTATTATTAACCTCCACATAAAACCAGATACACTGAATCTAATAGAAAAGAAAGTGGGAAAAAGTCTCGAACACATGGGTACAGGGGAAAAGTTCCTGAACAGAACACCAATGGCTTATGCTTTAAGATCAAGAATTAACAAATGGGACCTCATGAAATTGCAAAGCTTCTGTAAGGCAAAG
>CM052707.1:92374334-92423704 GCA_028551405.1 Uromys caudimaculatus | reverse complement strand
TCGACCCCAATGCATTGGTCCTTCTCACCACCCCCGAATTAAACCTCATGTGATTGCAGCAAGGACGGTCTTTCGTGAGTTCTTGGGGGGTTGCGCCATCCCGAGACTTGAGCGAGGGTCTCCCCAGCTCGGGGGTCTTTCACAGGCAGCACCAGGTGAAATGGGAAAAACTCATATTATTATCTTCTTGATAGCTGCCTGCAGCCATTTGTAGGTGCAGTTATATTTTACATGTGAGTCTTCTCTGATACACTGTAATGAAAAACTAGGCCAGTAAGTAAAACAACTTCCACATGGGAAAAACAAGACAAGTGAACCAATTAATCATGTCTGCAAATTGCAGTTAAATGGTCAGCTCCCTTGACTTTACTAATCATGCAACTAATATAGACATTAGATTTGCCTCTCCAAAATCTCAACAGTAGTTTTTGTATTCGAGACTTTATAACATTAAAGCAATGATGTCAGATACAGAAAGAGTGTTGAGGAGAGAGAATACAGACATTCAAGTCTGAAATCTTCCATCCTCATGGCTGTTCTATCTTAGACTCTTTAAAGCCTTCTCAGTGTGATTATGAAGACTCAATCCCTCTCTATACACTGTGTTGATCTAAGATATTGTCAGTCACCTAAAGTCTGTTCAAAATATATAGACAAAAGGCACATGCCAGAATCTTCACAAGACACCCAGGATACAAATAAGTAAGACACATCCTTCCTTGGTGGTACTCTCAGGCAAGTCGAGATCCACCCAGGTCTGCCCCGCTGCCCAGGGGCCTCTGCTTCATGTCAGATTTTGGTTCTTGCAGCAATGTACTGAAGGACGACCTTGCACATTTGAGTTTCCTGTTAGACCATAAGGCCTCAGAAGCAGAGGCTGCACTGTGTTTGTGAATTATCTCCACGATCGGGTTCTTTCTTATATCTCTGATTTCATTCACAATTGCTTTCCCTCCAGTCACACTGGTTTCTTCCTGGTTCTAGGTGAGCCAAGGAAACATGATTCAAGTCTTTGCTCTGTTTTCTTTGTCCTGATCATTCTTCTCCAAGCACCCTAGCTCCATCTCTTCCATCAGCTCTTTTTCAAAGGCCCCTTCCTAGTGAGACTTTCTCTAACAGTTTCTTGGTTTTGTAATTGTAAATTCTGAACCACGGCATGTTCTATCACTCTGCCATGTCTTACAGGTCTCCGCACCAGACATCACTAACAAGGACTGGATTTCCTTCATCTTCATGGTGGTCTGTCTCATTCCCCACAATAGAAAAGTTCCCAGAATACAGAAGCATTCATATGCCTACAAACACATACACAGCCTTAATTAGATGCTGGTACATGTATAATAATGAATGCATAAATATTTGATGGATGAAGTATAAGGGCAACAAAATTAGCATAATATAATCTATGTTCCCGAAATGAAAATTAATGGGTTGAAAGACAAAATTGATGGGGAGTATTTTGAGTGATCATCAACATCTCTTCTTCATTCTATCAGCATTCAGGCTTCTTTAGGGGGCCTCTCTGTCTCTGGTATATGGGGATGGTAAGTCAGGGGCTAGGGTAGTTAAAGGGAAGACCCTTCTACTCACTGCCTTGGTATGGTTGGCAAGAGTCCATTCTGCGTCTCTCTTCCTATTTACAGCCTGAGCAACAGCAGAAGCAACAGCTGGACATTCATCTTAGCAGCAGCTTGCTCATCAGAAGCCCCTGCTGGGACATTATTTGTCACCTTCCGTGTTCCTCACAGTACCAGACCTCCTCAGTTTCTGTCCATGTCCAGTCCTGCTTCTCTGGCTCACTGAGGTCTCTGGTGAATCCAGTGAATGATCAGTCACCTCCCACTAACTGTCTGTTTATGCACCAGTAAAGCAAACCCATGTATGTTATTTATATGCCCCAGATCCTGGTGTTACAACAGGGAGGAGAAAACAGCTCTGAACAATATCTATGAAGTGGCAAATAAGTTTATTTGTCTGAGAAGAGGATGTGATCTCCACAGGCTCCAAGAGTCGTCATTGGGTCTTGTCTTTGGATACTGGACAGGAGGATCTGGATGTGTAGGAAGGAGCAAGGCACCAAGGCAAGGAGTATAAAACCAGTCCTTTAAATCCCACACTGTAGCCGGGCCCTCTGCAGGACATCTTCCTCAAGTTACAGACAAGCTGGACAGTGCGAAACTTAAAATCAGACAAGATGAAGAATGGTTTCAAGGTTTTAAGCCTTACAAAGATCAGTGAGGAGCAGAGGAACAATACAGTTGGAGGGCCTTGAATAAAACCCAAAATTGAGTGGGAGGTGGGAGAGCATAGAGCATCTATCAGTAAATGCTCAGGCTGTGACTGTTCATCTCTAACTATGGTTCAGGAAAGAAAGGAAAGATAGAAATACATATCTTGTAAGAAACACTAATTTGAATACAAAACAGTAAGTGTACATGCACACCCCAAGTAAATTAATGCATATATATATATATATATATATATATATATATATATAATGTAATATCATTTACATGTTGCCCTTTTACAGAATAGTGTATTATTAGGTATTAGGGTTATATGCTAAATATAAGAGTAATTGTTTTTTGGCTTTTTGTTTCTCAGTCACTTAAAGCAAAAGGTAGATTTGTCGCTCTAAATAATATTTTTAATTTTTATAAATCTTTCTGGGTTTCCAATATTGCTAATTGTATAGTTCTCTTCCCCGGAGTCTTCTGTTCTTCATAAAGAAATGGGAAAGGCCCTGAGGTTAGGAGCACTTGCTATGAAAGCATGCCGACCTGAATCGGAACCTTCAGCACCTACAGGAGAAGGTGTGCTGTGTCAGTGCAAGCCTGTAGCCTACACACTGGGGAGTGGATACAGGCAGATCCTGTGAGCTTCTGACTTGGTAGCAGACCCCATCTCACACAACTAAGGCAGACAGTGACAAAGAAAGATACTTGGTATCCTCTTCTGGCCTCAACATGCTTGAGCAAGTGTTCACACTTTAAAAATGGGCATCTACCAAATACACACAACACACTTTCGTACCCCTCTCAGGCTTGCACATATGTGTAGGCAAGTGTGCACATCCGCGTATCTACCTATGTGAATTCACCCCATACAGAGATATAAATTTCAAATCATCTTCAGATTTTTTATGTTACTTGATTAGAGTTATGCATGATAGGAAATCTTCTAAAAAGTCTAAAAGTGAATTATTTATATAAGTGTCTAAACAGTCACTTAGCTTGTGTTGCAAGTGTTAGCAAATGAACACTTCTTAGGCTGGAGGTGAGTGAGATGGGTCTGGAAGAAAGCAGTAGCTGAAATGGTCCCTTGGGCTACTTTTCATTAAAGATGGAATTTTCTTAATGAGAGAATAGCTAAAAATGGCCCCAGAAATTCACTTCTGTTGTGTTGAGTTGCAACTGCCTTAGCACATCTTGAAAGATGAGCAGTTTTGACTCAGGTGGGTGGCCAGCTGAGGTCATTAAGAGCCTAAACAAATACATAAGCAAGAAGAAGAACAGAGAAAAAAAAACAATTAGCCCCCTGTCACTGAGCTCAAATATCCGTTCCCAGCATCAGCTGCACACAGCAATGGTTACCTAAGCTTCTGAGAAACTGGCAAGTGCAGATTGTCACCTGACATCACTTCCACACGGACAAGGCTGTGGGTTACATAAGAAGACACATTGCCACGCACTGCTGGGCTTCTCAAATAGGCATCTCGAAGAATTTACCCAGGTTTGACTCTTTGTGACTGACTCCAACATCACTCCCTGTCCACCATTTGTCAGCGACAGTTTAAATCATGGGTTTCATAGAAAGTTTTCCTCCTTTGAACAAGGAGTAAGTGAGGGAGAGGACCTCTGAGGTCCCAGAAATGGAGGGCCAAATAAATCTCCTGGGAACATGATAAGTGGATCTGGGAGGATTCCACAGAGGATGGGAAGGTAAGAGTTCTGATCTTCACCAACTGCACTCAGCAGCCAGGCAGCACAACAGCCACATAAGCACCTAGACTGCTGGATCTCTGTTGCAGTCCTGGCTGGGACACAGGAGCAGACTCAGCTACCAAATAGAAGAGTGACCAAGAGGACATCTAGGCGTGCGAAGCACTTGTTTCCTGACACCCAGGACACGGGGGGAATCCCGCTTGGTCACAAACTTATAGAACCACAGTTTTATTCCACTAAATACATTTGATTTAGTAATTATGTGCTAAACATCTGTGGTCAGCCAGACACAGTGAGGCACAATTGTAATCCAGCGTTTGGAAAGTAGAGGTAAGAGAATCCAGAGTTCAAGGTCATCTCCTTTATAAAGTGAGTTCAAAGCCATCTTTGATGATATGAGATCCTGTCTCAAAACAAAACAACAATGAAGTTCCCCTGCATTCATGATCTCTGATACTCTTTTTCGTTCTGCCGGCTTTATCACCACATAAATGGAATCCAGTGCTATCAATCCAGGTTCTTCCCACTGTGTCCCCATTAAGTCCCATTAAAGCATAAGTATACTGCACAATAGAGACACACACATGGGAAAAGTGCTCATTGGTGTCTTCACTCCTGGAACAACTTACCCCAAAACACAAAAAGTGAAAGGAGTTAACCCAGAATTACAGCGAATTCCATTAGAGGAAAACCTTCTTTATAAAGGCAAAGTGTTCAGGCACCTCCTAAAGCCTGATAAATAAGCACCAACATACTCATAAAGTCTTATGCAACACATCTGGAACCAGGGGGGAAAATGGCTAAATGTCACTCGTGTGAGATATTTGTAACAACCTGGAGAAGTCATCCAGTGCAGCCTGACAGCTTTTTAAATGTCACAATGTTTTCTATCAAGTGCTTTAGTCAACAACCATAGGATCCTTAAACACTTGCAAAGATCAGTTCAAAATGGCATATTCAGACAACTTAGTTCCTCGTACAAAGACACTGTAACAAAACAAGTTATATGCACAATAAAATTTAAAACATACTGTGCATTTATATTAAAGTCCACGAGACAGAAATTATTTTTATGGAAGTCTTGAGGTGTAGGCCAAATCTATTTTCCACAGAAGACAGGCTTCTATGTAATATCTAGAAAGGCATGTGGCACACTGATTGGAAGAGAAAAAAATCAGCTCTTTTAAAAATCTATATGCTATGTGATCAATGTGGATAATTAAGCTTAAAGGGGATTCAAAGCAGCAGCAAATGAGTAGAAGTCAAAATCTTTTTAGTGGTTTGTAAATGTTCTTGAGTAGATAGGGAGATGTGGGGCACATTACAGCTGTAGTCGCCTATGGTGACCGAGAAGCACCTGAGCTGAGATCACAACTTGAACAAAAAGGACGCCATAGGACCCCAGACCAAGATGGAGAGACTGGGAAGTCACAGCATGCTCATAGCAATGCCAGGGGCGGGTCATCTGCTGTAAGGAAGGAGCTCAGTGGCAAAAGTGCAGCTGAAGAGCTTACCCAGGGGAAAGAAAGGTGTGTTAAGCTCACACAGGAGAATCAGTCACCGTTCATTCAAGGGGCATGTGGAATACCCAAGCAGAAAGCACTTGGGAGGCAGAGGCAGGTGGATTTCTGAGTTCGAGGCCAGCCTGGTCTACAGAGTGAGTTCCAGGACAGCCAGGGCTATACAGAGAAACCCTGTCTCGAAAAGAAAAAAAAAAACAAACACACAAACCAAAAAAAACAAAAAAAAAACAAAGAAAACTCCAACGGACTCCTACATACTGTCTAAAGCGCCGTGAGCATTAGTCACCCACTTGGCAAAAGCAGAATTTCCTACAATTAATCCTCAATTTTCCCTTTTGCAAATTTCTTGACACTGTTTACAAAAGAAAGTATAGGAAAATGATTTCCCATATCACCTGGAACTCTTAATAAATATCCTCTACATGAACAGCAACGTATGTTGTTTCAGACATGGGATCTGACAGGTAAAGGAAGCAGCCAACGGCTCCGCAGTGAGAAATGACTTGCAATGCAGAGTGATTTAAAAGGTTATGAAGTGGAGTTGGAGAAATAGTTCAACAAATAAAAAGTGTTTGCTGCACAAGCATGAAGCCCTGAGTTCGAATCCTCAGTGCCCATGTAAAAACCCAGGTATAGACACATGAATACCTGCAACCTCAGCACTGTGGGGGTGGAGACAGGACTGAACCCCTAGGATTTCCTAGGTCTGCTAGCTCCAGGGTTGGTAAGAAGCCCTGTCTCAGGGTACTAAGGCAAAGAGTGACACCTCATGTCTTCTTCGGGCTTTGCCATGGACACTGAACAGGAGAATTCACAAGCGCGTGCACACACACTACACACACACACACACACACACACACACACACACACACACACACACTTCATAAAAATAAAGATTACAGAGTGTTTAGATATACATACTTTCACACATTTCTATATAATGTCACATGATTTGAAAAATGAACTACTACATTTTATGGCCAAGAGCCATCCAGCAAATTAATGAACTCACCTAATATCATACATTGTCCTTAAGTCAAGTCTTAGAATGTAAAACCATGACCATTCTTTACCATAATGCAGCTTCTCACACAGACAGTAGACGTATGCCCTCTGAAATACAGAAATGATGCTTGAGGTCTCAGGTCTCAGCCCAGCTGAGGAGATACTGGAGCTTCCGAGGGGAAGGGAGGAATTTCTCCCAGGGTTGTAGCCACTGCTAAGTTGCCCACAATCAGCCCAGCTCCCCACACCCATGCACATGCTAGGGACCCTAGTTAAACTCAGTGGATTACTAAAAACAAAATGGGCATGGAAGTAAATGGAAAACATGTGAAGAAAAAGAAGGGTTTCCAGAGAGGAAGATAAAGCCAAGGGGGAGGATATGGTCAAAATGTGTGATATAGGTATAAGAAGTTGCCCAAGAATAAAAATTATTTTAAAAAAGAAGAGAAAGTATCTTGGAAGGACAGATAGTTTTACATGTGTTTCACATACCATGGACTAATTTCTATAAATTATTACATATCATACTTAATACTTTTACTGAGAGTCAATACCTATATACAGAGACAGTCAGTATACATACACCCAGTATACGCATATATACACACATATATACAGGAATAATTTTATGGGATACTAATTATTATCCTCATTGAATGCATTAGGAAAGCAAAAGCTAAAGGTCACTTACTTGCAGTTACTCACTAAGACACAACCAAGTTTAATTTTAAATCAACTTCTATAACACCAAATAATCTCACTTTGACCACTGTAACAACATACAGAGGTCATTATGTCCACCAATATAGTTTAAGAAAACAAGATATGTGTCATCACATGCATGCTATGAATATTTTGTCGCAACTAAAAATGACCCAAGTTTAAGCTAAATGTCTAACAAGCCGCTGGAGGAGAGAGAGAACTGTCTGACTTTCCAGCCCCATTTCCCAACCCTTGTCCTTTTCTGGTTTCTGTTTTAATCTTCACGTGGATGCTGGGTTTCCCGTTACCTCCACCACAAACACATATAAATAACATAAAGGGTGAGTTGGTACTACATGTGTTTTCTTTTCCTAACTAAGACAACATGAAACTAAATACCTGACAGAACAAGAGATCATACGCATAAGCATGAGTTATTTTGAAAATCGTCTTTCTAAAACCTCCTGACAAACACTGGCTGATTCACCTCAGTCTTCTATGCTTTTCAGGAAAGTGGGGAGATGCGAAGCAATAGGGAAAGTGCTGGAAAGATCCAGCGCCTGGCCCTCCCAGTGTGAGTCACTGCCCTTTGGCAAACGGATGACATCATCTGATACTAAAGGTGGGGAACCAAATATACCCATAATCCATTGGTCGTAATGGAAAGGGGGAGGGGTGGTGGAAATACTAACTAAATGAATACTTCACCCAAATGCAAAAAGGAATAAAAGGAACCACCCTGAAGGTAGTTAGATGAGACACTTGCCATGCCCTACACTCTGAATCCTACTCTGAAATGAATGGTTAGCACCCCCTAGTGGCTGGTGCAATTTATCAAATCATCTTTATCATGCTCATGTTTCCAACCCTGTTTCCTGAACTAAAAAGCCCAGGAGGGAACATAGCTCAACCCACTTGCAATGACTTGAGGCAGGTACCCCTTTCTTAACTTGACACCACTAGAAGCCTGCAGCTACCCTGGGACACACATGTGTTATAAATGGGGGTGGACAACAAAACGAGAATGGGGTAGGGAACCAAGCTTCCTCTACAAGGGCCAAAGTATGCTCTGCTCTGTATCAGAATCCTCCCCATAAATCATCCAGTGCTAAATCATTTCCCTTTTTCTAAAGAGTAATAATCTAAGAGAATAAGAGGCATATCATTGGCACCACCAAATATCAGAATTGTGTTCTCTTCAAATTATTCACTGGTGAACATGATTCTATTCATTCAGTAAGTTGAAAATATCTAATGAGTTCCTACTATGTGCCAGAAATTACTTTACACATAAGAACACAAAAGATACAGCCAATTTAAACACAGATTACATGTTAAGAGTAAAACTAAAAGTAGACAAAACTACACACTACAGGAAACCAGGGAGAATATTAGTAAAAATATCTTTGAGTAAAGCCATCAAGAACATGTAGAAATGATCCTGGAGATAATGATGGTGTGACCCCTTTGGATAGAGCAGATATAAGGGTCCTATAGCAAAATCATTCTGTGTGTTCGGGAATCACCAAAATGTTCTGAGGCTAGAATGAAGTGCCACAGAGCAAGAGAGGGACCTGGGCTCAGTACAGACATCCATGCCACTTAAATTGCTGTGTCAGGACCTTGGCTTTTACTGAAGCAGCAAGACACCCCAAGGTACTAAACAGTGAATAATATCATCAGCACTTGGGCTTCTCAGGGACACTATGACTAATGTGCTCAGTAGACTTGAGAGAGCATGGAAATGGGACAAGGCCTAAGAAAATGACCAAGAACAGAGACATGATGGTCACCCGAAGAAGGGGGTCCTAGTGAGGTGACGAACATTGATCCAATTCTGATACCCATTTTAAGGGTAGGATCCATTTATGTAGACTCTGAGGGAAGGAGCACATCAAAGATTCATTGAGTAACTAACAAGAGTGTGGCCCACCCCTGGGTGCACATCTCTGGGCCTTAGGGGTGGTTTTTTTTTTAATTTGGGGAGGGGATTTTTTTATTTAATTGTTTATTTATTTATTTTTGGATATTTACTTTATATACCTTTCAAGTGTTTTCCCCTTTGGAACCTCCTATTCCATTCCTCCTCCCCCTGCCTCTATGAGGGTGCTCCCCCACCCACCCACCCACTCCCGTCTTCCCTCCCTAGCATTCCCCTACACTGGGGCATCTAACACCCTCAGGCCTAAGGGCCTCTCCTTGGGGAAGGGATTTTTGTCTTATCAGCTTTTTTGTTTGTTTGACTTTCATTTTTGTTTTGGGGTGTGTGTGTGTGTGTGTGTGTGTGTGTGTGTGTGTGTGTGTGTGTATGTGTGTGTGTGTGAGGGATTTTGGGGAAAGAGAAAGATATCATGAAGTTGGGTGAGTAGGGAGATAAGGGAGGATCTGGGAGGAGTTGGGGGAGAGGGAAAACATAGTCAGAATATGTTGTGTTAAGAGTTAAGTGAAAGGCTGGGTGTGGTGGTGCACACCTTTAATTCTAGTACTTGAGAGGTTGAACAGGATCTCAGTGAGTTCAAGGCCAGCCTGGTCTACACTGAGAGTGCCTCAATAACCAAGGCATAGAGATACCATGAATTAATTGGTTGATTAATTAATTTAATGAAAATGTCTTTTAAGCCTGGGAAATCGACACGGAAGTGCCGGGGATCGCCATCTGTTTCTGCCTCTGCTCCATCCCCTCCGTGGCCCGAAGCCCCAGAGAAAGAGCCACATCATGAGCATGTTAAGCAGCCTGGCCTCCAAGCACCCCGCACCATGATGTCCAGCAAGGCCAGGATGAAAAGGCTCCCAAATAAAAGCCAGAACGAGAGTACCAGTTGAAGTACCTGTGGCTACACGGAGCAGCTAAGGCCATGGTGTTTGAACCACCAACCAAGGAGTACACATGGAGGGACAGAGGGCTCCAGGCGCATATGTAACAGAGGATGGCCTTGTCAGGCATTAATGGGAGGAGAGGCCCTTGGTCATGTGAAGGCTCAATGCCCCACTGTAGGGGAATTCAAGGACAGGGAGGCAGGAGTGGGGGGGGGGGGAGCATCCTCATAGAAGCAGGGGGAGGGGGAGGGGATAGGTGGTTTGGGGGGAGAACAGAAAAGGGGATAACATTTGAAATGTAAATAAAGAAAATATCCATTTTTTTTTTTTTAAAGAAAGAAGACGCTGATATCTATGATGAAATTGCTCATCTTGAGGAAACATTTCTTAAAGCAAAGGAAGAAAAAAGATAATTGCTGAAGAAGGTCCTCCAGATTCATGCGTTAACTGAACGGAAGTCACAAGCTACAGTTTGCCCCCAGCTTATGGTGTTACCAGCTCTCTGGGAACTATCCAGAGAGCCTGGCCCAGCACTGGGGTCCAGGAACCATTTTCAAAGAAATCCAAGAAGGAGAAGAAAGAAAAGGGCAAAGAGAACAGCAAACTGGACATTCTGAAGAAAGCATCCAAGAAAAAGAAAATGGAGGGAGGTGCTCGAAAGCTGGTTCGGCCCATTGCCCTGGATTCCCTCAGGACGGTCTGTGTTCCCCATCAGACTAGGGGATCTGATAGTATATAGCCTGGGGGAGATCATCACCTACCAATCTGGCTTTCACGATGAGAATAGCATCTATTCTGTGGGCTACTGCAGTACTCGGATGTATGCCAGACCAGGAGTGTCTGTATACCTGCCAGAGCAAGGGTGGTGATGTGCAGCCTCAGTTTGAAATTGTTCCTGAAGATGACTCCCAGAATGCCATCATCAGCTCCTCTGCAGACGCCTGTTACGGAGAACTGTTCAGGGTCATCAATGCCACGATGGGGAAAGAGATGCCTAACCCACTTTCATGTGGTGCCGACTTCTCTGGGTTTTCTCACCCAACCATCTACAAACTGATTCAGAGTTGTCCAGAAGCTCAAAACTTCATCAATTACCAGTGGGTGAAATTTGATGCGTGCAAACCCAGGAAGGGGCGGCTCTCTCGGGAACTGTCAGAGAACGCTGCGACTATGAGCCTTGAAGCCTTCTAGACCATGGACATTTGATGACAACCATGATGATTCCGTTCTGCCAGGATCCCTGGACTTACCTGAGCTTCAGTGTGAAGCCTTTGTGTCATCTTACCAGCCAGAGTTCCTGACACATGAACCCTTGGTTGACACTGACCTGAAGTCTCCACCCCAGTATAGCCCAATTCAGTCTTCAGATTAGACAGGAAAGGGGTGGAGCCCACTTCCTTCTCCTCATTAGGAGTTTCAAACTAAAACTCACTCTGTGGAAGAAGGCAGCAGCTGAGAAACAGGGAAGATACATGATTCATTGTGCTGACAGTGTGCCCCGGGGTAAATCTCAGTTGCTTTTACTTTTACTAATAAATATATCTTGGCAAAATAAAAAAGAAAATGTAAATGTATAAATGTCTCTAAGAAATAATTTAATTTTTTAATGGTATTGTCATTAACTGAAATGTGAAGATTGCAGGGAGATATGATGGAGAAAATAATGGGAACTCAGTTTCAGCCAAAGTAAGTTTTGGAACCTCTGCTGAGCTCCCATCCTTGAAAATTCCAATAATAATAAACGTTCCGGATAGGTTTTTATCAATGCAAGCACAGCGTTAGGGTTGAGAAAGAAGAAATCCCCTCTCCTAATACACTTCGGTACCATGGACAGCGCCCAGCAAAGTGGATGCTGGGTACAAACAGAAAAGCGATGCAAACTAGCACCATACCCATGAATAAGATTAGTTGAGCTCCATACATCAGTGTTAATGGCCGCTTCTGGGTTTCTGTAGACATTGCATAAGCTGTGTCCATCAAAACATTATTATATCGAATGAATGAGCTCTGTGATCTTTCAGTGGATAAACACCATTTTCCTTGTAGTTTTCTTTCTCAATTACACCTTCAAAGATATTTATACTTCTGACTTTAAACATACATTTTAGAAAATATGCCTATATATATTCCTACACTGCTGCCTCTCTAGTTGTTTTTCATATTCCGATTCAGATTTTCACTTTGCTACACAGTATTTTGTTATACAAATTGCCAAACTCAGCTATGCCCGTTATAAACTAGCATATCAACCATGACAGAGTTGAGGATGGTGTATCTACCCACCCATCACCAGAGCTTGATTAACTTATGAATGCTTTGATCCCACTGGCTAATTACTGATTAGTCCAAATTCCTTGCTGATACACACTCTAGGGCTTTGATAAGAGCTACTATAATAAAGTAATTTGTATAATTTAAGTGTTTTCTGCAATTTTAAGAATCATAACAAAAATAATAGGTGAACATATCAGGACCGTATTTGAAGTGCTCAGTCATTATGTGAAGATAAGGGCCTGAGTATCACACTCTGCCACTTCAAGGAGCTATAAGCAAATGCAGGAATGTCTTAAGTCATTTGCTAAATGAAATTATTGTTAAGTATATGGTAATATATTGATGCCCACAATTAAGTGTTCCAATTTTTTGCAAAAGGTGAAAGGCTGGTTACTGAAGCCCTACTCAAGGCCTAATTATCTAGCTGAGCCCCTCACAAATGAGGCCAGGACACTCACCAGTTCTTCTTAGAGCTTAGTTCTTCTGTGTTCTCTATTGTGGCAGAGCTGTTCTGTTCTTCCGATGTGTGACTGGATGGTATAGGGTAGCCTTGATGCCATTTAAGAATTCTGAGTATCATTTACTACTTCTTTCAAATTAGACATCAGTAAGTGGGGAAATGTATATTTCACAGTAGTTAAAGAATGAAATTAAACCAAATCAATCAAGATTCTGGTATAACCAGGACCACAGCTAGTCTTCAGTAAGCATGTTTGCCAGATGATGATGACGATGATGATGATGATGATGATGATGATAATAATAATAATAATAATAATAATAATAATAATAATAATAATAATAAAAAAAAAACTAGGTGGCCAAACTGAGCATTGTCTTCTTCAGAGGCTATATAGAATACACAGGCAATTGAGACATACATCGTCCTGCATCTGCAAATGATACCAATGAAGTTAATTTGATTATACAAAGTTAAAAAAAATTATGGTGAGAAAAAAATCATATGAAAACACAATATTTTGTAACAACCAAATTTGATTTCATAAGGGTTTTCAACAGAAATATACAGATAATTAGCAAAAGAATACTTTCTTTTCTTGTGACATTAAAAGTCCTTTTGAGGGCTGAGGGGATAGTTCAGTATGTAACTTGCTTGAGTTCAATCATCAGAACCCATGTAAAAAGCCAGAATGGTTTGGAAATAGAAACAGGATCTCTGGGATTTGCTGGCCAGTTAGCTTAGCATGGTTGGTGAACTATAAGCCAACGGGAGACCTTGTCTCAAAAACAAGGCAGACGATCATCTTGAGGAATTGCATTCACATGTAAACACACACACACACACACACACACACACAGCACAGGTACACATGTAACCACACATACAAATATGCACTCTTCCCTAAGTCCTTTTAAAAGCAGATATCAAGAAACACATTTTAAAATAAAAGAATGCACAAATACAAAAATTGCTTTCTTTCTCCATGAATCTACTTAATCTGTCAGTATTCCAACCAAAACAAATTATATGCATGGGAGTTTCTATGACAACTTAGTTTTCTAGTCCATGAAGTGATTTCCTCTGTGAAGAAAACATTCAGAGCTCTGGTTACCTCATTGATAAGATCTTCCCCAGTAGCTGCCAATGCTGCTTTATGTAACATTTGAGTGTTTAGGATAATTTATCTCCATCTGTGACAAGTTGGCATTATCCAGAATTTCATTTCTGCAGAATACCAGCTAATATGATACTGTTTTCAAGTCCAGAAGTCATTTCGTGCCCATTTGAAGAAAACATATTTAGAAAATCCACAAACATACAAATGTAAACTAAATAGAATATTTGGTTAGAATTTTGTATAAAATTTGTAATACTGGTTTGGTCTTCCTTTTTTATTGTTACTTGTTCAAATTCCTAACAAAATGTCAGAATCTTGGAGTTGGCAAGTTTATTAGTAGCTAGACCATTGCTGTGGCAAAAGCAGCATATAGGAGCAAAGGTCTATATGGAGTTCAAGGACGCAGTGCATCATGGGAAATATGGCAGCTGAAGCTTAATGCAGCTGGTTACATCATGTTTACAGTAGGGAAGAAGAGTGCTGAATGCATGTGCTCAGCTTTCTTTCTGCTTTTATCCAGTCCCAGCCCCAGCTCACAAAACGATAATACCCACAGGTAAGGTGGGTCTTCCCATCTCAGCCTCCCATCTGACCAAAACCGGTATTTCTCAGCCATGCCCAGAGGCTAATCTAGTCCACATAATTCTTCACAGACTTGAGGAGAAGCTTATCTCCTAGGTGATCCTCTCAAAGTGAAAATATTAACAGTCATATGAAGTAATTTTTAATAACTCTCATTCATTTGTTATTTCATTTGTGGAATGTCTGTCAAAGCCTTATTTTGCAGTACAAGGCCTGCCCCCTCTCTCTTTTCCCTCTCTCTCTTTTAAATGAGGAGCTTGAAATTTGGGCAAGTTCTCTTCATAGTACAATCTCATTACAGAGCCTCAAAAGCTCCCATGTGTGCCTGGCGACCCAGTGGTTAAGAGCACTGGCTGCTCTTCCTGAGGATCCATGCTCTAGTTCCAGCCCACAACCATCTATCATTCTAGTCCCAAGGCATCTGATGCCTTCTTCTGGCCTCAAGTGTCAGTCATGCATGCAGTGCACAGACAAATAGACAGACCAAACAGATATTCATATAAAATTACAATTAAAAAGATAGAAAATGAAAATAACCAAATGGGGTCTATGGAATTAATCAACCACTAGTATAGCGTGCATGAAACCCTAGGTGCAACAAAAACAAGCTCTCAGTTGTGAAAAATAAGTTTAAAATAATTTCATATATTCTTTATGATGATGTTATTTTTCAACTATCCATCTGCCTAGTGGCACTCAGAACAATATTGAAGAATATTAAAAGGAACCGTCTTTCAATGGTACTTTTCACGACTAAATTTATAACATTTTTATTCCTATTGTCTAACTAGGAGGCTACTGTTTGAAAAAATCCAATTACTGTTCTATACACAAATTGTTCTACTACAGTGCATGTTTCTGTAAGCTGTAACTGCTTAGCAGTTCATCAAACACACACTGTGCATGTAAAATAGCTCATCCTACAAAGAGATTGTGTTGCAATGACTACCTGTGGAGTTACTCCAAACTACAGGGCAACTACAGCTTTTAGATCAAAAAAGTCCTTGGAGACTGCAATTCCATCCCGAGCAGCTAATGGTTGGCAAAAGTAAAAGGAAATTTGTGCAAACATAAAACTTATTGACTTATGGGAATGAACTAGCTTTAAAATGGTTTCACATAGAATTATTTGAAAACACTTTGTGACCTGTGTTTCTAGCCTAGGAAGATACCATAAAGTCTGTTCCAGGCTCCCAGAGTTCCATCTGATCACAGAAGGAAAAGTCATAGAATACACCCCAGCCCTTTTATAAACACAGACCAAAGGGAAAATGGAGTGTGGGAAAGGAGCAGACATTTTGGTGTTTAAATGACAGGAGCAATTGCCTTTCATCTTTATGTGAAATAAATTAATCTGTTTATTTCTTTTGGTAATCTAATTATAGATGACCTCCTGCTTTTGATATAGAATTCGAGCCTGGCTTATCATAGAATTTGCCACAGATGTAAATTAATTTAAACTATAAAACAAATTATTCAACTGGAAATCTACTAATGTGGTATATAGTAAAAATTTATATTTCTATACTTTTGATAAACCATTTTCATAATGAGAATCAGGTAACACAGATGACATTGAGCACAGACAGAATCACTATGCAGTCACTATCGCATTGTGAGCCATCTGTAAAAGTCTATGATTTAAAAAAAAAAAATAATAATAACACTTGAGTGGGAAAAATAGGATTGAATTTTGTTAGTGATGGTGTTGTTGGTATAAAAGGAGAAAAAATAAAAATACAGAGCAAATCCGTATGTAGTGCAGGATAAGTCTACAAAGGCAGAGATAGAGCAAATTCTGCAACACGAGGAAACCCAAACAGACCACACAGAGAGTGGGTAAGAGAGAAGCATCTGAAACACTTCGCCAAGCCCTGCTGGAAGCTCAAGTTTCTTTTCTCACCTAAGCCTTCTTCACCTTGACCTGGCCTATCAAGCTATAAATTATGACTGATGAGATTTAAGGCTCAGGGCTCTTCCTCTTCCCCAATAGCTGGGGTAAGTGCTTTCTCTCCTCCCTCCCCTCCCTCGCCTAACCATTGCTTTCTTACTAATGCATTGGAGATACCTCATGCACGTCTCTGTCTTTGGTGGTGTGTGGGGGGCGGTGCTCATGCGCACACATAAGCACGTGTATACATGTGTATATATGTTTGTATGTGTGCATATGTCTATACATGTATGTGTGTATAAATGTGCATGTATATGTGTGTACATGTATGGCGTACCTGCATAAGTGTACATGTATGCATGTGTGTGTGCGTATGTTAATGTATATGTATGTATGTATATGTGCATCTATATACATATTTGTGTGTGCATGTGTGCATGCATGTGTGTATGTGTGCTTGTGTGCATGTGTTATGTTATGGTGTGCCTGTATGTGTGTATGCACGTGTATTTGTGTGTGTGCATGTGTGTGTGTAACTGTATATGCATGTGTGTCCATACACACCCATAGGAGGGCTCTTGCTAAGTCTCAAGACAAAAACTTTCTGTTATGTGCACACTGCCAGGTGTGGACTTTCTCCAACTGAAGTAGTAAAATATAAGATCTGAGTTGGGACTTTGAGAAAAGAAGGGAAATAAAGCTGTTACATACTGACTAGGCATCCAGACTGGCTAAATTCTCTTTTAATACAATCTGGACGACTTTGTGGTTCAGCACGGAAGGAAGCAGAAGCCTGGGAATGCAGCAAAAAAATATTTATTTGCTTTGGTTTTGTTTAGGCACTCAAAAGATCCACATCTTTGGAGGTTTTTTTTCATAATATTTGTTTTCTATTGTTTCATCGTACCCATAGATTAAGACAGAATCCTCTTGGGTGAGTGGGGGTAGGGTTTATGCAACAAAACACTAAAGAATACACAAAGTGGTTTCCCATCAAGAGGAACACAGGTTCCTGAGGAAGGTGAGGGAGATAAGCGCTCAGGGATGATGATCATGTCAGTGTCACTGGGATCTCATCAAAGTTCAGCACACACTCATTGACTAACCAATTCCATTTGTAAGTATTAATAGTGACCAGTGTAACTCGTGTATGCAAAGATACACAGGTGGGCATGGTCACTGCTCATATCAGTGAAACAATCTTGTTTCCACAATAGAAGACTCACATACAGTATGTTGCTGGAAACAGTGGGGCAGTCCTATATCTACCCCAGGACATTCCTAGGACACATTGTAGAACAAATCCATTGGAAAAACAAATTAAATCACCATATACATCGTGATGCAATTATGTATTTTTAAACCGCATACCTATGATGTTGGTTCCATCTCTACTCTTTCCTCCGTGTGATCTCCCCAAGAGTGGCATTGGGGGTCAGGAAGGCAAACTGGGTCATCTCACTTTTATTCTTCCATGCCATGCTGATATTTTTAACAATAAGCACAGGTAGCTTTTAGAGTTTTAAAAATGTAAGCACTGTATGTACTGAGCACAGCTAGAAACTTTTATCTGCAAAACAGCCAAGAGAAAGCAAAGTTTCTCCCAATGCTCCAGCCACCAACATTTATTGTCGCAAATGAAGCTCATTCTATACATCACAGTTGTTTTATTAGCTCCTGAAAATTTGTTTCTAAGCTTTGATTACCCATTTGATGGCATATTAAGGGACCATATGGCAAATCACTAGACATGACTTCACTGCACAAACCATTTCTATAAATAAAGCAGTTGACAATTACCTCCAGGGCAGCCACAGATGAATTTAGGAGCCAATCAGAACGGTAATATCCCTTCAGTTCTGACAGCCACCTGCACTTTTATTCAAAAGTGGAATGGCCATGGAAGGGCCAAACTAGGTAAATCAGCTGCAGAACTACAGATTCTCTGACTGAGAAACAAAAAAGTTAGATATGCAAAAGATGTCCTACGAGTACAACATCAATCACTGGGGGTTTCATCAGTAATAAGATTAATTAGGATCAGAATTAAAGAAAGATCAGAACTACCTATTCCTTTATCACTTTCCTCACGAACATGGAAAAAATTATGTTCTAACCCTTCATAGCAGACGTTCCATTTCCTTTAAGGTGGTGAGTTAGAGATACGCTTACTGACTTAATTTTTTCTCAATTATGAGACACGTGCTTGGTTTTCTTGACACACTAATGCCACAAATCTGTTTCAGCACAGAGTAAAATGAATGTTTTTTTAAGCATCCACTGTTGCTGCTCTGTAAATTTTCTCTATACAACAACATATGTCTCTTGATATAACATCCAGGGAAGGGAAGAGGAGGGACATTTGCCTTGAAGTCTATTTTCTTCATAGATGGTAAAGAAGACAGGAGAGGTTGTCAATGGGCTCTTTTGAGAAGAGTTTCTTTGGTAATAAACATGAAGATGGTTCAGGGAGGAAGCTCAGTGGGTGCCAGCACTTGTGTAAGCGTGACTGATGGCCTGCGCTCAGGTCCCTGAAGGCAACATGAAAAACGATTTCAGCACTCCTACAGTGAAAGAGGACACAGAGACAGGACACTGTCCAAAGCTCGCGGGCCAGCTAGCCTGGTGTATGTGATAAAGCAGAAGAAACAACAAAATGTTCTGACTCAAAACAAGATGGAAGGTGAGAACCAACTCCCCTAAAAGTTGTCTTGAGTTCCACATATGTGCAACATACACACACACACACACACCACCACCACCACCACCACCACATCACAAAATAAAATAATTTTTTAAGAAAAGAGTAACATATTCATAGATTGAAGGATGAATCTGGTTCTACATATCAACATGAGCTGGAAAAGAGGAACAGAAAAACAGTAAGCAGTTGGAGGCTGGGGATGGGGGAGCCTCAAAGCCTAGTGTCTAATAGGGAAGACTAGGCCAAGGCTGCTTACAGAGAAAGGGCCAAAGGTCGGTATCAGGAATGTGATTTAACTACAGGCACCAGGGATTGGAAATAAGCAAGACAATTGCCCACCATCTACTGACTGGTTTGACCTATAATTTGGGTACCATTACTGAAGATTGCACTGTTCAGGGAGGCAGAGGAGGCCGGACAGGGGGGGGGGGTGGCAGAAACCTAGACAAGAAGAGAATCCACTTTTTTCTCCCTCTCCTGCCTCCTAACACTGTGCATAATTTAACTCTACTGTAGAAAACACTTCAGACAGAGACGGAAAACTCACACTTAGAAAAAGATGGTTTGGATTCATGCAATTGCTTTTGAAACCTGATCTTGGGTTTATATCAAATTTCATTGCACAGAAATATGTGTAGGTAAGCCACAACATCCACCACAGCCCTGGGATTCAAAAACAAATACATTTCTTTCAGGATAATGGAGAATTCTGTCAGCTCTGATGCTCATTTGAATTTATCCGAGGCTGTAAAGTTCAGCACACTAAGAGATCAATTTTATATCACTGACACATCTTACTTTAAATCATAAGGGTATATACCTCTCTGCCGGTTACTATTTGCTTAAATATAGTTCTCAGCTAAATTATAGCATTTAAGGTCTCCATCACGAAATAGCTGCACCTCCCCCCTCTACAACTCCTTCTGAAACCCACCTGTGTTTTTGACAAATTCTATTAATTGGTGTTTGGGAGTGCTGGCTTAGATGGAGTATAGAACAGTCCGTTTTGGTTAAAATCATTCTCCCCTGCTTAGATTATTTAATTCATTGAAAAAATGACTATAATGCTATTTAAAGATTTACTTGACTGTCGAATTCACCTAACATCCTAAATCAGCTTATATCTGTGAATGAAATATGCATAAAGAGTGTACAGGAAGTCCCGTGCAGGGACCCTGGGTGAATACTATTGAGGTTTTAGACTGATAACCTTTAGCCATTGGGAGCTAATTGTAGAATCTTTGCAGTAGTATTGGCTTCTGTCCACTAAATATTAGAAATACCCTCCAGATTGTGGTATTACTGTTACTCTTTGTTAATGTCAGGAGCCATAGTCTAAGCAGAATTATAGCTGCGTGATTTAATGTATAAAAGTTCAGGCTAAGCCGGGCAGTGGTGGCGCATGCCTTTAATCCCAGCACTTGGGAGGCAGAGGCAGGCGGATTTCTGAGTTCGAGGCCAGTCTGATCTACAGAGTGAGTAGTCTCTTAGTCTTGGCACCTTATCCAGTTGTGGACTACTGTGTTAACTACTGTTTAATGAAAATAGTTGTGACAGAGGAGGGCCTTGTTGGCCATCAGTGGGAGGAGAGGCCCTTGGGCCTGAGGGTGTTAGATGCCCCAGTATAGGGGAATCCAGGGAGGGAGGATGGGAGTGGGTGGGCGGGTAGGAGAGCACCCTCATAGAGGCAGGGGAGGGGGGATGGGATAGGGGGTTTCCAAAGGGGAGACCTGAAAAGGGGAAAACATTTGAAATGTAAATAAAGTATCAAAAAAGAGAAAGAAAATAGAAGTTTCTTTGATGGAGGTTAAGAGACTATTATTTATGGGTATAATGATAAGTCATTAGGAATTGATTTAATACAGCACCCATTTAGCGAAATAATAATAGCAGGTTCTTCTATGGGTCCTATCATCTGTATAGCCACAAGTTCTTAGCTTGACAATGGTGTCACATATAGAGCCAGATTTAAATCCAATCCAAAGGTGGTTGGTTACTACCCTGATGTTAATGTCCCTATTGCACCAGAGGGCGCGTCTTGTCAGGGTAGTTGTTAGTGATGCTCTCAGGGCTCCATTCACTTCCAACTTGGCAGGCACCTTGCTTACTTATATTTACTCTCTACACTTCGGTTGTAAACAGATGCATTCCTCTAATCTCCAAACCAAATGGCCCATGACCACTCCTCTCCAATTCCTTTCATACCACTCCCCACAACAGGACTTACACACACACACACACATGCGCGCGAGCGAGTGCACGCATGGCTCCTTCCATCTGAAATACTATTGTACACTGAAATGAGGAATGTCTACTCACCTTTCAGATTGTCATGTGATGCTCACTGAGGGATTCCCATGGAATGTTCCCCATGCATTCTTTCTCATGCCTTCTGCTTCACTATTCAGCGTAATGACCACCGTTTAGAATTATATACATTCGGCAATGCCGTTGGCTTTATGCATCTATGTGCTGTGATTTCCACAGGGCTGAGGCTGAGCATATCCACGACTGTGTACCCACCAAGTAATATCTTATCTGGCATATGGTAAGTGTTCATGTGCATTTAAAAATAAACCAATAAGAAATATTTTGACATGTGTTTAATAATTATAATATATACTTTAGGTGATTTGTGAACACCTTAAAAATTATTTCACTGTCTTCAACATGTCATCAAACTTTGTTCTTTATTAGCCATAATCCGGTCTTCCAAGTAGCTATTGCAGAAGAGATGCTTGCATATGCAACAAATCTTTATTGCTTGCTGCAGTATTATTTATTATTTATCCATGCTAAATTTTTTAGTTTGTTCACAGTTTTCCAGAGGTAAATATACAATTTTTTACTTTAAACCTTTTATGTTTGCAGGAAAAGATACACATACATTCACACACACATATATAATATTATCTGTTAAATAAAAGTCTTAGTTTTAAACGACAGTGCTTGAATGTTCTTATTTAAAAACTAGTGAATCTAATGATAGTCTTCAAAAACCAGACTTCTCAGTGATCATTTAAACCATTTAATTTAATTATATATTCAAACCGTATAGATGAAAACAGTCTTATGAATGTCACCAAAATTTATAATCTAAGTAAAAATTAAATTATTGTATAGCTTATGAAATATTATAGGTCTGTGAAATATGGAAGGCTATATACTAATGCTCATGGTACCTTGTTAATGACTATTTCAGATCTTTAGGTAAACCACAAATGTTTTATATATATATATATATATATATATATATATATATATATATATATATATATATATATATATATATATATATAATGAGTCATGAAAGCAATGGTTGTGCTACACAAAAAAACTGCAGCCATAAAAATGCTGAAAGTTTTCATCAAATGCTTAAAAAGGGGACCATAAAGGGGAACATTTAGATTTCAGAACTCTACGGTAATGTGCCCACAGTGGGCAAACTGCAGATGAGCTGCTTCTTATATAGTTTTTATGTTCCATAAATTTTATCCAGAATAATTAAGGAATTGATTATCATACGCATTCTTTCCACCCTAGCCCCATCAGGCATGCAGTTGGCTCTCTGAAGGATGGTGAAGACATCCTCCTTTTGTGGTGATCCCCAAGCATCCACCAGATCCTTTAGAAAACCCAAACCACCTCCTGCACTTGCTTGCAGTGATCTCTCTGCTCCTCACCCTTCTGGTCTCTCACTATCATGTTTTCAAGTTTGAGACACACACTCTGTTCCTAGTATCGACAATTTCCAAAGTTTTGTTGTTATTATTGTGGTTGTATTTTGTTTTGTTTTTATTTTTGTCTTTTTGAGACAGGGTTTCCCTGTGTAGCCCCACCTGTCCACGAACTCACTCTGTAGATAAGGCAATGATCTGCCTGCTTCTGCCTCCCGAGTACTAGAATCAAAGGCACGCACCACCACCGCATGGCTCAAAGCATTTTTTAAAGCTGTATATATATATATATATATATATATATATATATATATATATATATATATATATATATATACTTTTTCTTCAAACCATACAGTTACTCACATGTGTCAATTATTTTATATTTTGGTACTATACATATTTTTTTCATTTCTTTTCTTTTCTTTTCTTTTTTATTTATACGTCTGTCTCCAGACACACCAGAAGAGGGCATCAGATCCCATTACAGGTGGTTGTGAGCCACCATGTGGTTGCTGGGATTTGAACACAGGACCTCTGGAAGAGGTATTACAAGTGATCTAAATACGGGTTTAAAATATATAGGAGACTGTGTGTAAGTTCTATGTTACCACTTTACCATCTGTAGAAGGACTTGGGCATCCTCTAACTTTCCTATGTTTGAGGGTTCTGAAACCAGTGCTTCACAATTACCAGAAGATAGACTATGAGTCTCCAGAGCCTTACACCCCCCGCTTCTACCTAGCAGTACATGCCAAGTCCAGTGTGGCCTTTTCTCACTTGATTTGGAGTGACAGCTGAGAGCCCTGCTTTAAACCCACAATGTTCACCAGGGCCCCAATTTCAACTTTAGACACAGGACAGACAGACAGATGGTGCCTGATTTTGGCAAAGCTCTAACCATATTCTGAATAATTGACTGATGTAAGGGAAATTATCATACTATTTCTGATCTCTGAGATATCAGCTAAAACTGAGATAGAATCTCATTTTAACATCATGTTATATTTATATATGTAAAATATATGAAGAGCTAGAGAACACCAGGATGCTGTTTGCTTGTATGAATAAAATAAAAGATGCTAGCATCCTTGCTTTAATGAAGAAATAAATTCTGGGTTTGTCCCTCTTGGTTACCTTTACTTTTGCTGGCCCGTATGTATTCTGCCCCTGGAACTTGCAAAAGAGAAAGAAGGAAAGAAAGAAAGAAAGAAAGAAAGAAAGAAAGAAAGAAAGAAAGAAAGAAAGAAAGAAAGAAAGAAAGAAAGAAAGAAAGAAAGAAAGAGGAAGGAAGGAAGGAAGGAAGGAAGGAAGGAAGGAAGGAAGGAAGGAAGGAAGGAAGGAAGGCAGACAGAAAGAAGGAAAGAAAGAAAGGGCAGGAATATAAGTAAAATGGAATTGGCAAATATTATTGGAGTGATAAAATGGTCTAAAATTAATTTGTAACAACTTTACGGTGTGATAAATTTCCTAGAAATGACTGATTTCTAACTTGGAATAGGTAAGTTATGTGTAAAGCAACCTCATTTTTATTGTCTTTCTGTCATTACCCAGGACACCAGGGCACTACCAAAAGTATCTTGGTAAATGGAGAATATATACTTTATTTTTCTTGAACTATGGACTTTCCTATTTGGTAATCAGAATATACAAATGCATTCTGCTAGGATTATGCTAATGTACAGTCATGTACTGAGAAGAACAGGGAGGCAGGTTATACATAGAAACTGCCTTGACATTTGAGGTTGAGGAAGAGCTGGATCAAGGACATGATGATCCAAGCCAGGAACTGAATTAAATATGACGAGACTGCTGTCTGGGAGGGAGAATGAGGTGGGGTCCTTGGGTAGAGAACAAACAAGAATAGTGCTGATAAGTGCATAGAGGGTTAGTGAATCAGCGTCTTTAGTTCTAATCCTGTTTGGGCTAGCCTGACCTTGAGTAACTCATCCCACCCACATCTCTATTGTTTTATCCATAAAATTTCAAATGATATATAAAGATAGTAATACCCTTGGTCTGCCCCCCTTAACTCTTACAGGGGCACAATGAGGCTGTGTGTAAAGTATCCTGGAAAATGCAACATAGTATCAAGATGTTAAGACTGCAGTCAGGTTCAAAGGGAAACAGAAGCCTGGTCTTTGGGGGTGGGGAACTTGGGATGGTAATAAGAGATTAAGCTAAAGATATCTTAATTAGCAGAGACAGAGAATCTATACACATTATAGGGAGGGTGCATGCATGAGCAGCCATCAGAAGCATAAACAAGTCAACTTGCTAAAACCTAGAGTGAGTCTGAAGGACCATAAATAGATATGTGGCTTTAACATTCTGATTTGCACAATGTCTTGGAAACCTAAGGATTTCTTGAAAGGCTTACTTAATAAAAGCAATAGCTACCTGAGATTAACACGTGTAGCAGAGTAGGTCTCCCTGTGGATTGGTGAGAAGAAAGCTTTACTCTGCTGTTAACCCCTCCTCCTTTACCAGTACCACCATAATGATGGCAACACCAACAACCTCAACACCACCAGCAATAACAGCCGTCAACACCGTCAGAGACCAGTTCAACACTGTAAGGAATGAATACCCATCAATTATAATCATCTAAACAACACCAGCAGCAACCACCACCAGCTACCTCCACCACCACCTGAAATGACTCTTCACCAACAACCACCAACTAAGCATCCACACACCTCTGCTATAAATTCCTAACTTAACAATAAAATTGAACTGCACACAGTAGAGAGAGAGATAGCACATCATCACATAAACTCTCCCTTCATATTCCCTCTGCGGATCATCGGTGCTGTCAACGAGTGGGAAAATGTTTCAGGTAAATAATCCCTAAATATCCTATATTCAGTAGAAAAAATATTGTATGCTTACATATTAGTTAAAATATAGGTCTATATTAAATAGTATTAAACCATGCATGCATGTGTGCGCGAGCACACACACACACACGCAAAAGAAATCTTTGGAGACATGACTAACTGGCATAGATTGTAGTGATGGTTTCATGGTTATTTATTTTTCTCCCAACTCATCAACTTGTGTACATTAGTAGGTCATCCCTACCTCAATAAGTGGGTTTTCAAAATAATTAATATGCTAAATCCATCAAAGGTAAAATAATAAAACAGTTACTGATCTATAAATGGTGCTATCATAAGTACATGGCCAAATTATTCTTATCAGTATAAAAATGAAATTTGATCATTAGTGTAGGTTTACTTTAGCTCTACTCTACTCTATTAAAAAAAAAAAAAGTAGCAGAATAATCAACAGCCTCTACCCATTAAGCTTTGGGAACTCACACTCTGTTATTTCCTATCAGTATGGCTCCCCAAACATCTTGTGGTTCTTAAAACTGCCTTTTCTTACTCTGGGAGGCTTGTATTCCAAAGGTAAGATGGGTGGACAGGGGTTTGCAGAAGCAGCACCAAGTACCCGGAACACCCTCTCCCTCTGGGCTTGCCTCCAGCAGGGGCCCAACGCTCACGTGATTGTGCCAACTGCCATTCATTCTAAAACAGACTTGATGTAATCTAAGATATACAGGTTCTCCAATCAAAAATCAAAAGAATGCTTTTCAAACTAAGAAAACGTCCAACAAGAGGAAACATGAAAAATTAAATTTAAATTAAAACTAATATCAAGAGAATGAAGAAATAAAGGAAGAAACTTTTAAACTCAAATTGAATGCAACATTACCTAATAATTGGATGTTTGGGAGAGTCTCCATTGGGATCTACTACTCTGCTACTTATCTTTTTAATAAAATGTACTTAAAATATTGAATTTGACATAAAAACTATGCAAAATATAGGTCTATTCATGGCTATGTACTATGTATCTATAATGTTCCAGGAAATATTCCCAGTTCTGAGGAATGCCTAGCAAGGAGCACTGTATATAAAATCCCTGATCCCCAAACAATGTAGACAGAAGGAAAAGCAACACAAAGACGTGAGGTGGGAGCGTGCAGATGTGCAGGAAGGGAAGGGTGGCAGAGGTGCAGGAAGGGTGGCGGGAAGGCCAGGCAGCTGCAGCACAGTGCGCCATGGGAGATGACTTCCTCTTTAACTAGGTAGCCAGGCTTCCATGCCAAGCTCAGAGCTGAGATGTGACTACAGAAAACCAGTCACAGGACACCAGTGAATCAGAAATGGCAAGTGACTGAGTCTATGTTCTCTTTCTTAAAAGATCTGACCAATCTTCAACCAACGTTTTCCATTTTAGGTAAAGCAAGTATCAGGGCAACATGACTTTTTCTGTGTAATATAGGATAGATTAGTGTTGTGCAAACACACTTGCTCACATCTGATCTAAAGATTAAAAACAAAACAACCGCCTATATATTTTCTCCTGAAACTTTGAGTTATACGGTTAAGAAGTTTAAAACTTATAATCACGTATTTGTAAAAGTACAAAGACTATAGTTTTTATATAAGTAAATAGTGACTTTTAAAACCAAACTGTTGGGCCAGAGAGATGGCTCGGTGGGTAAAGGATCTTGCGACCAAACCAGATGACCTGGGTTCAACCTCAGATATACATTGTAAAAGGAAAGAACCAACTCCGGCAAGATGTCCTCTGATCTATAAACAGTGGTATCATAAGTACATGGCCAAGTTATTCTAATTAGCATAAAAATGAAATTTGTCATTAGTATAAGTGTACAGGCCATGGAATGTACATGCCCAAATGCATAAGAACATATGCATACATGCACAAAATAAATAATAAGAAAACATTTTAAAAGTGTTTTATATTGCATATTACATTTTAGAAATACTGTATCAATCTTATGCTTTTCTTCTTCAGTGGGGAA
Organism: Uromys caudimaculatus; assembly: GCA_028551405.1. Taxonomy (NCBI): domain Eukaryota; kingdom Metazoa; phylum Chordata; class Mammalia; order Rodentia; family Muridae; genus Uromys; species Uromys caudimaculatus. Next base: position 92,396,165 of record CM052707.1, on the reverse strand, counting down.
ATCTGTAGCTGATTTTTCTCCTTAAACTCACATCTAGCCTGCTTCTCCAAAGAATTTCACCCCAATGTAGCATATTTTATGTTGTTTACATTGAAAGCATTTTATTGCCTATATTGCTATGTTTGTCTGCAAAGAAATATTTCACGCAGCTGTTCTGTTTAGTATTCAAAGCCTTTCTAGATCGTTGCACAATGCACAGTGGTGAGATTTGAAATGGATGAGAGAGATGCTTTGCTTTGCTAATTGAGGGGGAAACTGACTGCAAATGGGCATCTGAGACATGAGTCTATGCACATGCCTAAGATCTGGGGAGCTGTGGTCTAAAAGCCTGTTGCTAAGTAGCTGTGCACACCTACCTGAACACCTACTTAAAGTCCCTGGTGAAGATCACCCATTTGACTACTAAAGAATATCCAATTTTCTGTGTATAATCATGATCTTGCTGCTTAGCTTCCCCATACCCTCTCTCGTTGGGGATGAACCTAACCGGCTTCTTTAGGCAAATGTCTTTGTGAGGCAACTCAAGATCCTATTTAAAGAGGATAATCTCAGCTTTCACTTGACACTCCCTTTAAATGACCTCACGCTGCCTGCATTCAGGACCTTAGCTGCCAGAAAGGCTTCTTTTTAACTTTTTTCTTTATTCTTGAAATTTTTATATGTATAGACAGTGAAATATGAACATTTCCACCCATTAACTCCTCCCAAATTCCCCCAACACAGCTCCTTCTTAAATTCCTGTCCTTTGAGTCCAACCGGTGCTACCCATGTGTGCATGAGTACAGAACCACCCACTGGGGCATTGGAAATCCACCATCAGAATGAGCCTTCCTCTCCCAACAGCCATCAACTGTCCTTCTCAATAAAAGATGGGTCTTGGAAGGCACCCCCTCCATTTATCTGGAAATTTTGCTGAATTGATCTGGTGCACTACCACCAAGGCTCGGAAACATCATGGATGAGGAAGAGAAAAGACATCAAGAGCCAGAGGACGGGAGCAGTGTTGCAAGATGCTTACAGATACATAGCAAATAGCCATGAATAGACCTAGATTTTATATAGTTTTAGCATACATGGCTGTTGCATTCATGAATATATAGCAGTTGTGGTTACCTGCCAACTAGCCTCTCCTGGCCTTAAGTTCAATGTCAATGACTCTCAAAGCCTCAGCTGAAAAATCAGTACACAGGAAGGCAGCTTAAAAGGCACACAGTCCATGTGCATTTTGTATGCCTGGGTCAGGCCTGACCATCAGAGAACTGATACATAAAGGGACTTTTGACTATTGCTTTCATAAAACTTGCAGGGCCTTGCAGTTAACACAGTAGATTTTAAAAGAGCTAGCACCACTGGCTTTACTGACTTTCATAACAAAACAGACTGTGCTCTTTATGAAGACTCCTGGGAGAAGCTTCATCTTGGTGCCAAGAGCAACTACAGTCATCCTAAACCACTGATTCATCTTTGCTTCTGACTGCAGTTTCCTCCCACCTTCTAAGAGCTACAAGCCAAAATCATGGCCCCTGTATCTCAGGCTTCGTTCATTCTCACAGCTCTGGAACTGTTCTTCATTCCATTTTGCTCCCAATATGTTCTTTACCTTTGGTCTATTTTTACTGTGTCATTATGCATGGCTACAAATTATTATGCATGTAGACAGTGATATCCATAGAAACACACACACACACACACACACACACACACACACACACACACACACACACACACTGTAATTTTACCCTATTGTTCATGCTTTCTTTAAACCCATAAAGGAAACAGAACTTCCCTCTAAAATATCACCTACATTTAAAACTAGAGTCACAAATACGCTATAGTCTATCACATAAAACCAAACTGCTAAGAACACAAGATATAATCATTTAGAGTGTCCAAAAGCATTTTTGAAATGGAAACAGAAGCATTTAACCCACAGAACAACAAGAAAACAGAAATAAGAGAAATCAAAACCCATTTTTCGGTTGTATTCAATGATCAATGTTTTAAACTCCTGTTTTGTGCCAGATGTTGGGTTATACATAAAGAATTGAAATGAAAATAAGAATGGTCCCTTCTTCAAAGAGACTACTAAAGTCTTCAGAGGAGAGGCCAGGAGAGGAAAGCATATCAGACTTCACATGGAAACACCGATGGGAAAACATGTCTGTAGACGGTCCCAGACAACGTAGGAAATGTCTGCAGTACAAAGTAAGTACAAATAAAAACTGAACAAAAGTGAGGGTTCTCTCAAGTCTATACCCCAGACCACAGTTATGTGCATGCAAATGCATATGTGCATATATGCATGTGTGGGATATATATGTGTGCATGCACACACATGCACACCTATTCTAACTACACTATGAAACAAGTATAAACAGTTTAAATGCAGCTTTTAAAGATTGATTTTATTACTTATGTGTATACTTGCATCTGTATATGCATACATGTCTGTTCTAGTATTATGTGCACATGTCTGCAGGCCCCTGCAGAGGCCAGAGGAGGGTTTTGGGTCTCTTCTGTGATTGTAGTTAGAGGCACCAGTGAGTCCTGTGATGTGGGTGCTGGAAACCGAACCCACTAAACCCAGGTGCTCTTAACCACGAGCCAGTTCTCCAGCCTTATGAAATTAAGTCTATATGAAACTGCACAAAACAAGAGAGCAGTTAGTGTCAATTACGAGGAAACAGAAGGCTGGATTAATTGGAGCAGTCCATCTCAGCCATCATCTAAAAGGTTAACTTGGAAACTTAGGATGACAGCACCAGATTGGGTTAAGAAGAATGAGCTCACCCAGTGAGAGAGGAGCACCCATGGTTTACTGTACAGCCATCTGGAGGATATTAACATGTACCAAACTAGAGCCCTCGTCTCAGGCAGGACCAAGAGAACAGTCTCCGCTCATGCTCTATTTGGATCGCTACTTTTCTTGTGCTGAAGAAATATCCCCAGTCCACAGTGTCTGGGGAAGTCTATGCGCAAGGATATCACCACCAGTTCTCACAGTTGAAGTTTGTATCCATACCAGCCACCTAAAATCCTCCTAGGTCGGGATCTGACCAAAGGGATACCATAAAACATTTCCTCAAATATATTTTCAGTTTTGTGGCACAGCACAACACACGTGTTACAAGAATGCACTTAAGACTTGAAGCTGGCATAACTCCCCATGCAGAGATGACTTCCCAGATAAGGGAACGAACCCTGAGTCACTTCTCTGGAAACTTTATGACTTTTTATTAAATGAGGAAAGTACCCTTTCTCTTGTTTTTAGGGAAAAGCAGCCGAGTGGAAAGTTAAACAATCCATGACTTTTCATATTGAATTCCCGTTCCCCGCACTCAGATTTTAAGTCCAAAGCCTCCAGGTCCTTTTCTGTACCTCACAGTTGTGCCTCTCTCCTATCAGTGTCACTGAGCCCTCAACCTCTCAGATTATTGGGCCCTTGATTGCTATCTGATGAAGATTCTCAGGCTCCTGAACTGCTTAAAGTCACATTCAAGTGTAGCCTGTTTGTGCACCGGGTTGCTCGACAAGGTAGACACCATTTATATACATCTGATAGAGTCTGTTTAACACAGGCTCCCAGAGCAAAGCAATTGCACTCATTCTGTGTGATGGCTGCACACAAGCCAGTGCAGCTCCCAAGTGCATCAATGAATTAACTAGTGTGGTACGCACACCATACTGGGATATGTAGGTGCACTGGCATGCAGGATGCTGAGCCACCTCTGCTGCATGCCCCTGCATCTTCCTTGGTTTTCTAATCTCCTGTTCATTACCAAGTAGCAGTTCTCTAATCTCAACTTGTGCAATTTAATCCCTAGGCAAATTTGCCTATGTCCCTCCAGCTTTAGGTTCAACACTGGCTCAGAGAAGAAATTTTAAGCATTGTATGAGATTTACATTGATGCAAATCTTCCTCAGTATTGCTTGACTAATATATCCATGCCTTATCTGCAATGTGGTAATCCTTCTTTTAAAAAAAATATTTATGCTAAAAGAACTATAAACAATATCAAAGATAAATCACAAAATAGGAAGAAGCTATTTGTGGAAATCAAATATGTACTCTTTAATGTATATTTTTAAAAACTGCTAAACCCCTCCAGGTTCAGGGAACCCTATAGAAGAGGAGGCAGAAAGATTATATGAGACATAGAGGAAGAAGACCACCAGTGAAACAAGGTCTCCTAAATACAGAAGTATGGACGCAATACAAACTCGCAGAGACTGACAGCATGCACTGGGCTTCATAGATCTGAGCCAGATGAAGTCCCAGAGCTGAGAGAAGTGGACACATTCCCCTGTCTCCAACTGATAATAGTTTACAAAGGAGAAATTACTTTTCTTCAACAGAGTCTTACCAGGCATACAAACCACTCTTATAGGCAGGCCCCAAGCCCCGCAGTAGAGAGATGGCCAAGACAAAACAAACTCAGTGAAACAAACTCAGACAAAACAAATCTTTGGAGGTTCTTTCCCATAATATTTTGCCAAAACATTTCTTTCTTTTTTCTTCTTTCTTTGTCTTCTGTAAAAATTCTTTGTGTATAAATTATGGCTTCCATTTTTATGTTCCTATGGGATTCCTGTGTGTCCATGTGTGTGTCTCTATAAAGAAAATCTCTTACGCATTGTATGGATATGTCACCTGTCAATAAAAAAGTCTGTGGCCAATAAGGAAAAGGCAGGAAGCAATAGGTGGGAGTTCCAGTACAAAGGATGAAATTTGGGGAATTAGAGACAACACAGGAATTCAGCCTGGGGAAACAGAGGAGGACAGACACATGGACCCTGAGCAGAGGTAACCAGCCATGTAACTCACCTAGAATAAGATAAATGGGCTATTAAGTTATGAGCTACCCAGGGAACAGAGCTAAAGCTTATGGCCTAGGTATTTGTAAATAATAGTAATAATAATAAGGTCTCAGAGTCATTATTTTAGGAAACACACAAGACAGGTAGAAAAACATACAGTTACCCATCTCTGCAACTATATACGTTTCTTGTGCTTTTTCTTTGGCTTTTCTGTTTGTGTTGTCCTATTCCTAATTGTAGTTTTGGTTTTGGTTTTGGTTTTGATTTTTTTGTTGGCTTCTTTGCCTTTTGAGACAGGGTCTCTCCATGTAGCTCTAGCTTTCCTAGAAGTCACTCTGTAGGCCAGGCTGGCCTTGAACTCACAGAGATCTGCCCACCTCTGCCTCCCTAGCACCAGGATTAAAAGTGTGTGCCACCATGCCCAGCTTATTGTTTTCTTTTTATTCTTTAGATCCCTGCTTTTTTCTAAAGATACCAAAACATTGTAAATGTAGATGAGAGGGGAGGGGAGAAGGATCTCAGAAGGGTTGGGAGAGGAAAAATCAATCAGAATCTATTTTTTCTGATTTTATATTGAAAAAATCTAACTTTCAATAAAAGAAAGCAACCTCTCCAAAAAGCTTCAGCATTTCACCATTAACTACAAACATGAAGAATGATCATAGTTATCACAAGAGCATTCCATTAAACAGGAATATAAGGCACATATGTCAGGGAACTACATACACCTAATACTAGAGAGACACATAATGGGAACAAACCAGCAGTTGCTAGGTACAGTAACTGTGACGGTGTTGTCAACCTGACAGACTCTAGAATATCAGGGACATGAGGTCAATCCTGTGGGGAATAACTTGATTAAATATTGAGGTGGGAAGCGCCATCTTAACTATGGGCGGCACTGTTACCAGGGCACAGGACCCTGAACTCTATCAAATGGGGAAAACAGGCTGAGCAAAGAATGAATTTGTCACTCTCTGACTCTGGACTGCAAGTGCAATGTGACCAGCTCCCTCTCACTCCTGACACAGACTTCCCCACCATGGTGATAGACTGTAACCTGGAAGTCTGAGCCCAAATAATCCCCCTCTCCCTTAAACTGCTTAAACTGTGTTAATTAGTATTTAATTATAATAGCAGGAAAAGAAACTACCACAGTCACTAGCTGTGGGCACTGTGTTAAGTACTATCATCTCATTTATCATTGCTAAAAACTAGAAAGTCCACATTCCCAGTTATGACAATTCTTGTAATCGATGACAATGGTGCACAAAGAAACTGAACCACTTGCCCAAGGACCAAAGGTGAGTGACAGAGCCAGGGTGGGAACAGATTAGCTTTGCCAGAGCCTGGGCTCTCCACCTCCACACCTAGGTGATATTTTCTTTTAAATCTTAACCCTTTAGAAACAAGGAAGAAACTGTTGACTGAAAGCATTCTTGGAGTAGAGTAACATGTGGGTGCTGAATTAAAGGTCACAAAGAAGATAGAGTGAGGGCTTCGCAGATCCAGACATACAAAGCATCATTTCCACTCCTCGGCTCACCCAGATGTTCCAGTCAGCAGAACCTGTTGCTGTAAATGCTGCCCGCTGGCACACCACATGTCTCACCCCCTTTATTATGGCCCTTCCTGCCCTTGCTCCTTTCCCTTGGCATCTCTACACACCTCACCACCTCTATTATGTTCCTTTCTGCCCTTGCTCCCTTCCCACAGGTAGAAAGTCCTCGCTAAGTTTCCTGTGGGTTCATCTTCTAGTTTCCTTCCATCCCCTTCTCTGAGTGGTCTGTGCTACATCAAGAGTTTTCTGACCTCTCAAGGACTGTAGCTCCTATGGTCACAGCTCCCCTGCTCTGCTAGAATAACCCAATTGATCTTCTCAGACTCAAGCAAAGGGAAATCCCACTTCGATCTTCATCTAAATCTGGCTTTATGTGCACTTTGAAGTCCACAGTACTTCTTCTTTTAACCATTTTAAGGATAAACCAGCTTTATGGTTATAATCTTTATCAGAATAGTCTAATTGTTCAATAGGGGGGAAACCCCACAAGACTCTGAAAGATTAGTCAGAAAGAAAATGTAAATAAATAAAGGCGATAAACTAAGAACAAGCCAAACACAATACACAATTTGTATGTAAGGTGTTTTCCAAGAGACTCATGAGTTGAAGGCTCAGGCCCCACTCAATGGATCCAGTCACTGTTAGACAATTGAGCTTCATCAATAGGCAAACCCAGTGCCGAGTTCATACTAGATGTTCTATCTGGTATGGTGTTTCCTCAGAGCAAGTACAACACAGAGAGTATGTCTCGGAGGGGTCAACCTGGCCATGCACACTTCCTTTCTGTCTTGTTTGCTTCCCAGCTTCCATGAGATCAGCTGCTGTCCTCCCTAACACCCGCTCCATCAAGCTGAACTGTCTTGCTTCCACCTCACAGCTGTGGAGCTGGAAACCTCTGAAACCATGAGTCAAATGGAACCATGTCTCCAACAACTTAATTCCTTTGGGTATGTTTGTCACAGTGATGAGAATCTGGTTAAGACAGTACACAGAGGAAAATAACATGAAGGAAAACCAAGCATGAAAGTGATGGCCAGCTAAAGAACTTTTCTGTTCCTTCCTACCGCTCCCTTCAGATGCTCGCTCCTGAAGACGGAATATGGATGGTTTTCACGGTTGCTTCTTCTGCCCGGAACACAGTTAAATGTTCAAAGAAAGAACAGAGGGTTGAAGGAAGTGAACTCTGTCTCATCCTACTCTACAAACAAAATATGTTTGCTCTCATGGTCTAGCCAATGTATTTACACATATTGCTCCAAATTCTTTAATGAGTTTAGATTAAGTTCCAAGGAAGAGCATCATCTGACCAGATACAATTCTAAAGTATTAAGACTCACCAACTTATCATCCCCTAAAAGTGTACTCACTGACTGCTTCTGGGAGAGGAAGGGAGACCGCATGATAGAAATCATGCTCCGGGGATGAACTAAATCCATTACAAATACATTTCCTAAGCCACGTTTTTACCTACATGAAAACTAGCTTATGCATGCATACCCCACTGGTTCACAAAGTAATCATATCCCTTGTAACAGCAGAAAGTTAATTGCCAAAGGAAAAGAAACATAACTGTGTTATTAGCAATAAAATACCAATGGACCCATGAGGCTTCTCATATGCTAGATGGTTTGCTAATTAACACCCCAATGATCTCAATCTAAAATTCTCTCTAGGTCTTAAATGATTGATTTAGGTTAGATTTTTCTTGCTGAGTTCCTTGCCATGATTTTTGTCTTACAGTATTGGAGCTTGAGCCCAAGAGCATCATACATCCTCTGATACCAAACTATATCTATAGAGATCTTCTTGCTTTTTTATTTTGAGACAGAATCTCACTAGGTTGCCCAGGCTGGCCTTGAACTCACTTTATATCCCAGGTAGGTCTTAAACTTGTGAGTCTCCTGCCTAAGGCTCTTAGTTGGATGAAATTACATAGCTAGACCACAAGCCTGACTTTTTGTGAAGACTTTGACTGCCATGGTGCACCCAAGGACAAAGGGAATGAGTGAAAAGTTTATCTCTTAGGAGCCATGGTTATCTCTGATGAATGAAGGCTTTGGCTTTAAGTCAACCTAAGGAGATATTCCAAATGCATCCACAATGGACTTTGATTAGGCCAAAGTAATAAAAGTTTAGACCTGCAGCTCATGTTCTTATTGCTCCTACTCTAAGACTTACCCCTTTCTGACTGTTTCCAAAACCACTGATTATTGATACACTCCCTCAAATGCCTAAGGTTTTGTTCCACCCACTCCTTGTCATGGCCTACTTGTTCTATTTATGACAGTCTACTCCCAAGCTAGACGAATTATACATCAGGCCAATCCTTACTCATTTACAACCTTTTCAAGGACAGGGGTTATAGGTTTTGTTTGTTTGTTTCCTTCCTTGGCACCTAAAGCAATGGTTTTGCCTGTGGAGATCGCTCAATATATCGTCATCATTTACATTAGTTAAATTCCTATGGAAGCAAAGGCATTTTGAGAATTTTTTTTTTATAGAACTTCTAGTAGACTACATCCAGTTTCCTCTCTGTCTCTTTAGCCTTTTCACTGTGAGCCATGTAGCCACCCTGTTATAAGTTAACTTCTCTACATAGACTGGATGCTGCCACAGGTTTTACATGGTTATTCCCTATCCTTTTGTCAGAGGACTTGGTATTTGTCCTACTACAGTTACTAAGCTACGACTTGGGATACAGAGATGAAAGTATAGTCCCTGCACTCAAGAAAAAAATGGAGAGGGGAGAGCAGAGGGAGAGGGAGAGATTGTTACAATATGTAAGGTCCTAAGAGATCTTCTTGCTGATGGATACAAGAGGAAGAGAGCCAGCTAGGTCAGTTCTGGCCAATAGGGCTTAATAAGGACAGCATCTAAAGGATTTCTGGGAGATGAGTCCTAAATATGCCTTCAAAGTTTACTGTGAAAAGAAGGAGACATTCTAGGCAGAAGGCATAGCATGTGCAAAGGCACGGGGGCAAGTCAGAACAGTTAACATTGATAAGCACTGCAAATTGGGAACATCCTATGTCTGCTTCAGAACAAGGCAAGCAAGGAAGCAAACCCTGAGCATTATAGTAAATGTAGTTTAAAAAAGCAAAGAGATTTAGTTCCATATATGCTGCCCCACCCAAGCTGTCAACTTAGGATCCCAGGGAACAGGTGAGGTTTTCCAAAGAATGGGATTGTCATGTCACCACATGGCAACAGCAGAAACCAATTTCACTAATTAATCTCTTTCAGTCAGTCAGGTAACAAAATCGCACGCTGTAGTCGCTTTGGAAAACAGCAAGATGCATGTCGCAATAACAGCAAAGATTTCTTTTTATGAAAAGAAATTCTCAGTGATTGAACCAAAGGTACAAACTGCCCAAGCAACTGGTTTCTCTCAGAAATGTGACAGCAAGAACACCGGCTAAGAATCAAAAGGAGATGAGCTATATGAAGCCTGAGTAGACAGGGCTCTGCAAAGGGGATGGCCCTGTATGGCTGCTTCTGTAATGTGTCTAATGCTGCACACAGGATGGACATAGCATATGCAGAGTAAATATTAAGCAAATTCATAAATGCATGAAGGAATAAATCCTACACAGACGGAATCACTTAAATAATTTAAGTGCAGAAAAGAACCCTAATCATAGTGTTTGTAAAACTCTTGAAATGTCCATAAGGAAAGCAAAATTTCAATAATAAAGAAAAATTATTAACCAGACAAGATGTAACAAATTACCATAGTCATTTGCTTTATGTGACTCACGCTGACTGGTACAGCTACGTAATCTGCACTGAGTGAGGCTGGACATAATGGTCACCAATGAGTTAGCTGACACAAAGCAGTTTTGTGAACAATGAATGACAGAGTTAAATGTCAGCTGTGCATTGTGGAAGAGGTCCCACACCAGAAATAGAGCAGAGTTCCCGGGAAGCAGATAAATGAGCTTTGCACTAATTTTATCTTGCTTGGATGCTGAGTGGATCTCTAACCTCAGGAAATGACTTTATTTCCTTAACTTGTAAAAGAATAAGGTCAGATGTTCCTCAAAGTGCCTCCGGGTAAGCAAGCGACCACACCTAAGCCCTGATCATGACAGGTCATTATTTTCATGCTGATCTGAGGCATTCTGATGGCCACATCAGTCTGAGTTCTGAGAACTCTGTCAGGTCAACAGAATGTGCAGCCCATCTCCTTCAGGAAGACCAAACACGAGTCAAGAATGTCCATCTAATTAGTAATGAATAAATGGAAACACAACATCTCACATTTTTTTCATGGCTTGGCTGGCTAGCATCTTTGGAAAAGATCTGGACCAAGCCTAAGGTAACAGATACAGAATTTGAGTCACATAGACAGTGGCAAGGTCTAAAGTAGACGGGTTCTGAAGACATACATGCTTCTATACTTAGATCATCTCTGACCTCCAATCTTCTCTACTTGCCCCCTCTTCACCATGTATGAGAATACCCCATGGGGAGTCAACAAGAACAATGTAAATGAGAAAGGCCAGCAGCTGACAGAAGCCAAAAGACCATTCAGAAGCTACCCAATGAAGGATTAAAGACTTCTAATAGCAAAAAGGAAGGTCCACAAAACCCGTCATGTGTTTGAAAAGTTCCTTGGTTTTTCAGCCTGAACTAACAATAGTCTGACTGGAGAATCAAATGCTAAATATAAGGAAGAATTTCCCCCTTTCATCTTGAATTATTTTGGGGCTGTGAGTTGGTTCTTCTCCAAAGTTCTGCCATCTATCTCCCGCTACCACCCAAGATGTAAAACTTGCAACATAAACATTTATGACAGTCTGGATGGATTATTATTCTACTGAGAACATGGTTTTCCACGCCCTGGGAGGCTAATCTACTGACTGGAGTCCTAAATTCAGTAAGGTAACACAGATCTGAAGCATAGTCCCTGACGCAGCTCCCGAAGCATTTCTCCTATTTTATACAATCCGTCTGTGCTGCCAACGGAAGAGTGAGTTCCTTTCTAAGTAGATCACCATGGCTGGGGGAAGACGTGGTTTTGATTCTCAGCTGAGAAACAGTCTTCCCTCTAGGAAGCTGGTGTGGGAGTTCTACATCACTCCCTTTACTCTGTAAAATAAGCTCATGGAGGATGGTAAAGAAGGATCTACTGGTTTAACTATATTGAGGGGCAAAAAAAAAAATCCAGCCAACTTCATTCAGTTTCCAAAGGCAGGCTGTATCTTATAATCAAATGAGTTTTGTGTCACTCACAGACTCTCTTGCTCAACATAGAGACCATTCACACAGTAAACATGTCAAAAATTGAAAGCAGTCCAACCTAGGCAGATCTAGTACAGTCCCGTTAATTAACATGAAAAGGTGATGCTATTTATGGTCCCTTGGTAATCAACTATGGAAAATAGATTCAATGACAAGAATACCTGCAGAGCCATGAGGTGATATGTTTATTAATGCAGAGAGTTTCATCTCTTGGTTACATTATAGATTCAACACTCGCAGTTTCGTTACCTAAAGAGAAGCTGCAATGTCTCTAGTTGTCCTACAGTTTTCATCGTCACTAAGTCTGCCAGTGTACACATATGTGTGTTCAGTATGCACATATGTGTGTTCAGTACGCACGTATGTGTGTTCAAACATGGAGATGAGAAGCAGGAAAGACAGAGTGCAGGAAGCAAAAGAATAAAAATGGAGACTCTTGATTCACAATATAAGAAGCAGGTTTGAAATTAAAATGTTACCCAAAGAAATAGTGGGACAAAGGTTTGGACAGAGGCTGTAATTAAGAGCATGACGAGTGAATAGCTGCATCTCTACCGGTCTAGGAATTTGAGACCCTTGTGAAATAACTTGAGTGTGCTGCAGTTACTCAGCAGCAAAATAACACTCAAATAAAATATTGCAGTGACTTCATCACACTGAGGGTACAGGCTCCACACAGTCCAGCTCTTTATCAGTGCCTGGGGTACTTTTTTCTGTAGAGACACCACAAAGGCATTAACATGGCAGCCTGCTGCAAAACAAAGAGACCCTGATTCCATTCCCAAAGGCATATCTGAAAGTGAGGTGCAGAAAGTGGGGAGATCCCCCCCACACACACACGACTTGCTAGAGAATGCTCTCTCAGATTTCCCTACAATTCCCTAAACATGCTGCAACATCTATTAAAATTATGTGACTATAATATCAAAAGTAAACATTACATCTGTATATACACTTGTATATGTGTTTATACATATGTGCATATATATACATATATGTATTTATATTTATACATACATACATAGACATATATATATACATATACATGTATATATGACTCTGGTTACTTAGAGAAACAATCCATTGAACAATACAAAGCAAGACTAAAGGATCACTTTGCTCAAAGCTAAAGTTGCTGCTAATTACAATACAATACTTTCCAAGTGTATTGAAAACTATCCAAGTGTGAGAATTGAAGAGGCTATTTCCAAGATACCTACGCTGATTCTAACTCTTTCCATTCCCAATGAATACCACAAGTTGCCAGCCCCAAACCCTCAATAAATTCCTTTCAGGTGGAGTGGGGATTCCTCAAAGTAAAGAGCTGGAAACAGAGAAGTCTGCCAGGCACATTCCAATATTGCCATGAACCATGGTTGCATGCAGGAAAGAATAGACACCAGGGTTATAACCCTAGCACCTCTGAAGTCTTTCAAACATCATTTAATGATTCGGACTGCAGTCTGCAAGAACAAACCCCTCTCTCTTTTATTATTAACCCATTTGCTCATTCTACTCTAGAATGGATTGGGAGGGATCATATAAACATCTAAGTAGTCGAGCTATTTAAGCAGATGTTTTCAAGCTTTTTTAATGCAGGAAATAAATCAAACAAAATATAATAGTCACCAAAATTCAGAATGCTAATAAAATACCAAGATGTATCTACTTTGGACCCAGGAAACAGGGTAAAGGCATATGTCATCAGGACTAGTTTAAGAAAAAATCTACAGACAGTAGAAATAAAAGTAGTGTATCAGAGCAAGGCAGCCCCCAAACTTCACACTCCAAACTCCCAAGGAGCAAGGGGACCAATCAGAAGCATCACCCCATTGCTTATCACAAAAAAACACAGGTATTGAAGGCTAAATTATACCTGAAGGCCCCTCTCCCTAGAGTTTAAATTCCCATATACAAGAATATAACCAATATTCAGTCCAAAACTTATTTTAAAAATGAAGGAGAATGATGACTTTGAAACTTATCCTCTGTACTGTTGTTTGACCAACATAATTCTGTGCTAAGGAAGGAAGGAAGGGAGGGAGGGAGGGAGGGAGGGAGGGAGGGAGGGAGGGAGGGAGGGAGGGTTCCCTATAAAGAAGGACTCCTGCAGTGCACAAGTTCAGCAAGGTGAGACTCCAGAAATACTCTGGGTTTCCTTTGGGCTCCCTGAGGCATCCAGTATCAGACTTTTTAAGTAGCAGTGTTCTTTACAGCCAACCTGGGCGAGCAGGTGGGAAATGAGAACACCAATAAGGCTGCCTCGTAATAATCTACCTACCACGCACATGGTCCCTTTTGGAAAGCTCCTTGTTTTCTCTTGGAAAAGTCTAACCATTCCAATAGCTTCAGAGCTTTTATCTCTCAGCAGGAAGATGAAACTATCTGGCCAACTCCAAAACAATGTTTTTCCCCGTCGCTCCCCACCACCCTCCGAAGAAGCTCCACACGCGGTTTGCAGAACTGGGTGCCGAGACTCAGAAGCGATGAGGTCATGCAATCTACTTGTCTTCCCAGCGCAGGATTCCTCTCACTGCTAATGTTCCTGCCCAAGTTGTAAACCCCACCAGACACGGGGCCATTCTGGACCCACCAGCAGATGTTTAAAGCACAGCTGCCCATACAGACTCTGACATAACTCACACGTGTGTGCTCCTGTTCAGCCGGAAAGATGGAAGTCTTTGCTATGTGGCAGGTCACCCCTGGTCCCTCCAGGTTCTGAGGGGGTACCCCTTAGGATGCTGAGGAATCCTCTCTTGCTGGAATCTATCAGTCAGCCTGCACAGGTCCCCTGCACACTGCTGCAGTTTGCTGTGGAGAACACATTTGCCTAGCTGCTGCTTCAAGGACAAAGAGAGCTAGCACTTATGTTTCTGTCATAGCCGGAGGGCTCCGGTTTATGAAGAAATAAATAAATCAAAGACAGACTATGCAGACAAATGACCCCAGGCATTTTAGTTGACTGGGTCCCTCCAGAAAAAACGACCACGAGAACGGAAGAAATGCAGAAGGAAGGTCACTAAGCCAAGCTGGAAAGAGAGGGAGCAATCCGTTCACTGCAGTAGAACAGCTCATTCAAGGCAGGCACTTACCATAAAAATAGAAAGAGTCAACAGAAGGAGAAGGGATCCTTCCTCGGTGTCTGTGGTAGACAGGAATTCACAGCGAACCTTGGCAAAGTGATGGGAGGCTACAAGCCCTCCACACACAAGTCCCTTCAGCCTCCCCTCCAGCCCGCATGCAGTTGTTTGTGCTGTAAAACCCCAAGAAGTCTGGAACAGGACTGACTCTCCGGAGAGCAAGCAAGCCGGAGTGAAAGCAGCCAGCCGGGGACCAATTTCACCACAATCTCAGAGCATCATTCCCAGGACAGGTCCTCCCCACCGGGTGCAGGGGCGGCATGGGGTGGGGGGCGGGGCAGCAAGCTAGGCTTTGGAAAGCAAGGTTTGGGTTAGGGAAGGAGCCTCTTTGGAGTGGAAGGAACTGCCGGTGAGCACATCAGTATTCCATATCAGTTATTGCCAGCAACCAATCAGTCTAACCAGGGGGCTGTTGTCAGTGTGACAAGAGAGTGCAGATGACAGGCAGTCCTGGGAGCTGCAGGACAGCTCCCTGCCAGCAACAGAAGTTTGGCAGGATTGGCAGCTTGCCCTCTCCCCCAGTCTCCGTTAATAATTGCTTGCTGTTTGTCAATTCCCAAAGCCCCATAGTTACGTGGGCCACTCAGCAAGTTCCTGAGGCAGTCCACCACGCTCTTTTTGCAGGAAGCCAGAGTGGACGGACATGAGTCCTAGCTAGTGACTCCTCACACATCAGACAGCTCTGACAGGACCCTCCACAAGGTCATCACCAGTTCGAAAATGGCACTCTGGACCTCTGTCCCTCTATGATGGAAGTGTTGGTTGAGATAGTCAGGAATAGGGCTTTGCATATCATGGGAGAAATTTAGTCAGGAAAGGGTTAAAGGTCTCTATGGGAATTTGATCCCTCCATGTTCGTTGAGTGTGGTGTTGTATAGAGATGCTGTTCAATGTGAGTTTCTAAGGACAGTGTATGTTTCTCTTTGACGACTCTTAAATCACGCAAGATTTAAGACAGGACACGTGTACTCTTGGTAAACAGCATCAATTTAGAAGCACTGAAGTGAGACACCACATTTACACTAACAGAAAGGAGCCCAGACCTTCATGGTCAATGAAGAATAATTCTATACTTTTACTATTTGTCTTTTTCTAAAATCATTCTAGTATCATGTTGAACCCGGAGGACTGGTGACATACATCTTAAGCTGTGTTTGCCTGTGATGACTAAATTGGACCAAAAAGTGGTTTCTGAGGCTAAATGCTAATTTTAGTGAGAGGACATAGCAAGACTTGCAGATTTTTTTAACTTTGGAAGATGGTTTAAGGTCACTTTCTTAGCAGAAGAACCAATTCCCTTTTCTAGTCAGGAGTAAATAGGAAGATACTGACCCTTTGCGTTTTTATGTGATGTGTGTTTCTAATTATAGTTCTCTTTTCTCTTAGAGGTTGGACATTCCCTGGACATTCTCTGATGCCTTCCAGCCATGAGCAAACTGCAGGCTGACATGGAGGAGCCTGAATACCACTACTTAAGTGGAGGGAACTCTGGGGAGGGGGGGCTTCAAGAAGGACAGCATTTGGGATGTTAATTAATTTTTTAAACAGGGGTATACACTCCAAGCAGTTAACCAGGTTCCAAAGTTAATCATAACAGAAGGCCATAAAAATGCTCCACATCGAAGGCAAGTATAATAAAATGAAGTTTCTTCTCTTAATTAATTTATTCATTCACTTTACATCCCAATATCAGCCCCTCTCCTCCTCCCAGTCCACCCCCACCCCCTGCAGCTCCTCTCTCCAAAATGAAGTTTCTTAAATGAGGAAGCAAAGGATGCTTACTGGAGTAGTAGTGTGTACATTAAAGAAGTGAACTCTGATACACTCAAATTCTGCTTTATTCTTCATCTCAGCCCAACTCAAACCAGCAAATATAGAAAGACCAGCAAGGATGTGTAAAGGACAGAGAGAAGCTCTCTGCCTTCAAGAAATTTACAGCCCCACAGGCAAACTTAAATCTCCTCTTGAGACTCTATTATCTTGACCAAGGCAGAAACCATACCTTAAAAATGCATTTCAGTTGAATCAAGCTGTGAGGCTGAACTTTAGGCTCTGAATTGCTGTCCTGGGGCATTTTCTATATAGCCAAACCTATCTGGGAAACATCAATGCACAAATAAACTCTATTATATTTAATTATTTTGTGTACCTATGAGGGTGGTAGGTACATATATCCCATGGTATGTATGGAAGACAGCTTGTGACAGGCAGGTCTCCCGCCATGTCGGTCCCAGGAATTGAACTCCAGTTGTCAGGTTTTGCGGCAAGCACCTTTACCCTCTGAGCCATCTCTCTGGCCCACTTTTAAAACCTAATTTTGATGTTGTTTAGCATAATGTTCCTAATGTGACAAAAACATGGTCAGCATATCAAATGATGTGTTTAAAGAGAGTATTATTTAAAGCTCCTGGATAATTGAGATTAATACTGTTTATGAAACAGATTCAATACCTTGACTATATTGGAGGATAATGAAGCATGAAAAGGGGTAATTCTGCAGAAATACAAATTGCCTAGTAGATTAAATAATTGTACAATCTATATGGCAATTAGGTCAATGAAAATGATATTCTACTCACTCAAAGGTAATTAATTTTTAAAGTTCGGTCATTTCTCTATCTCTTTCTCTCTCTCTCAGATGATAATAGAAATTACTCAGCTTCAGACAAACAACATTTAATTTTGTAATGTACAAACAAAAAAATCAGTTAAACTGGAGGTGTCACACTGAGCCTTGCTCACCAGCACCTAACATGTCACAAGTTTCAAAGAAAATATTTGTTGGATGGCCATTTGATTGGCCAAGAAGAATCTTGCTAAATTTCTAAAAGTGCATGATTGAATGCCTTCTTTTAAAAGACTTCTAGATAGGCTGAACTTTCTATCTATAAGTTGGATTTTGTACCTACATAAGTCATTTGTTTAAAAAGAAAAAAGATCGCTTTTTCTAGAAATCATCTCTGATCCAGGAAGTTTGCTGATAATGCAGGAAGTTTGCTGATAATGCTTTATAAAGTCCAGAGATAAAGATTCTCCCAGGTTAGTCTTCCAAAACCAAGGCAGAAACAGTAAAGTTGAGGCCTACCTTTGGGAACCAGCTTAAGAAGAAATAGTTTTAAAAAAAAAAAAATGGTCTTCTTTTACAAGGGTAAATGCCTATATAATTCTGTGTACACGTGTTCACAATGTGTGTGTGAATAAAGATGTCACATACTGCGGCATGCGTGAGGGTCAAAGGGCAACCTCAGTGTGATGGTTAGTCTCAGTTGTCATCTTGACTCTACCTGGAATGAACTACAATCCAGAAATGCAGGGCTCACCTGTGATCCAGATCTTGCGGCTGGAAGACACAGGTTTTTGATCCAGTTCTTGACATGGGGTGATACACGCTTTTAATCCAGATCTTGAGGCATAGTGGGGCCATGAAAAGTTTAGAAAAGATGGTACATGCCTTTAATCCCAGGAGACAGAGGCCAGCAGATCTCTGAGTTCAAGGCCGCCTGGAACAGAGCAAGTTCCAAGTAATGAACAGCTTAGATCCAGGCATGGTGGGACACATCTTTACTGTGGACTATACCTTCTGCTGGAGGCGTACATAAGGACAATGGAGGAAGGAAGACTTCTTTTTTCTGCACTTGCTTGCACTTACTTGCCAGCACATCTGTTGGAACCTACTTCTTCTGGATTCCAGCTTAAACAGAAGGCCGGATAAAGCACCCAGCCTTGTGGGACTAAGCAGCTACTAGATTCTTGGACTTCCCATTCACAACCACCCATTGTTGGGTTAGTTAGATGGACTGTAGGCTATAAGTCATTCCAATAATTTTCCTTAATATATAGAAATATTCCATAAATTCTGACCCTGACAAATACACTCAGATATGGCCCTGGCTGCCTACTTTATTTGAGGCAGGGTTTCTTTGCTTTTTCTAGGTTTGTTTTCTACTATGTTTACTGGGCTAGCTTGTCTGATAGCTCTCAGAGAGTCTCCTGTCTCCCTTTATAAGCACTGGGACTAAGTACATTCATGCTAAACATCCAGTTTTACGTGGGAATTCAAACTCGGGTCCTCAGGCCTGGATGGCAAATGTTTTTACCTACTGAGCCATTTCCCTAGACCCCTAATTCCATTTTTTAACACCAAGACCTATTAAAGGAGGCATGAGAATCAGAGAAACTTAAAAACTATTTGTTCATCGGATGGTTTTGATAGCTGTTATAATTTACATAAGGTAACCATTCCGTCTAAAGGTACTACTACTTGCTAATTCATTTTTTTATTCCTGGGCTTTCTACTAGTGATACCACGTGTCTTTCATGCCTGATGTGTCCACTGCTAAAATGTGAGTATGTTCACACAGGGATGGTGAAAGGAGATTGCCTATGTGGCAAATCCAGAATGTGGCCAATTAGATTTGACACCAAGATGCTTCCCCTTTCATGGAAATATACTGAAGTATATACAGAAGCCTTCAGGAATGTTTTCTGACTCAATCCATGTGGCTGCAAAGGGGATCTGTCCCCATACTGTCACCTCAGTGAGGGAAACAGAACTGAGTAAGTCTAAGTGAGGCAAAAAAGCTCATTTTACTTCAGAGATAATAAATATAAACCTTTTGTGCAACAGAAAAAAATCATGCTCATAATTTAAAGGGAAAACAATGTACATTTATTGATTTATTTTTCTCAATAAATTTTGACCCTACATTTTCACGTAAAGCCAGACTGAGTCCTCCTCAATCACTAGACAAATAAAAAAGAAAAGAATATTCCAGAAAAAGTGTGGGATTGACACGAACTTTAAAGTCCTATTTCTCATATCTAAATTGTCCTTCTGTTTTCTGTGGGAGGTCTGGAATAAGGAGGGATGATGTTGGCTTTCTAAGGGTCACTGCCTGGCTGAGGATGATTTCCCAAAGCACTTAGTAGGTGGGCTTTCAAATAGTCAACATGTAAGAGGCATTTGAGACTCACAACTATAACTAGAGCATCCAAGTCTTGAAAAATGTTTGCTTTTATCATTTCTCAAGTCAGAAGAATCCCCTGGGATTGTCAGAGATCAAACCATACAGAAAAGAAAAAATCCATGAAGATCTCAGTCTGCTGACTATTCCTCCTGTTTTGAAAGACAGCAAAGTAAATCTGTGTCTGACCCAGAGTGACAGAGAGTTAGGCTGCGTGCAGAAGCCAATATAAGAACAGAGAGAAGGGAGGAGGAAAGAGGAAAGGGAGAGAGAGAGGGAGAGGGAGAGGGAGAAAGAGAGAGATAGAGAGAGGGAGGGAGGGACAGAGGGAGGGAGGGAGAAGGAGAGAGTCCATACGCAGGCACATATGTCAGAAAAGAAGTGAGTACATCTAAACTCTCACTGAAGCATCTGCATTGCAATTAGTCCTTAAGTCTCAACACTGACAACCCATTTGGGGCATCATCCTTTCTTTTAACTATTAAAATGGCCTCCAGTCTCTCACCTGTTCTAAGCTGACCTCCCTATTGCCATTAGCATTCACTCCCCTATTGGCCAGACCAAATACAGTAGCTGTGATTGAGGCCTCCTGCAACCTGGCCTGGGTTACACTCCCAGCATCCATTCTCACTGCTACATCCCCTAAGTTGCATGCTTTCCTTACACATCCTTATTTACTGTTCCCAGGGACACCACTGCCTCGGCTGTGGTACTCCGCTCTCCCTGAATAGTCATGCTTACTTCTCTCTCTAGAAACACCATGCTACTCATTCTTCAAGGCCCAGGTCACTAGCATCATTTTGGTCAAGGCACCAAATTGCCCAATGTGATTTAATCCCTTCTGTTTGTCCATGATGTGTTGTTGAGTCTTGGGTTACAAGTACAGATAACAAATACATTATACTAAATTAGTGCCTTTAAAGCAATTTATCGAGGTCTGTGGATGCTTTAAGTATCTGGTGTGCAATTATACATGATGAATGAATGACGACTTTTTATGCCTCTTATAGTCAAAAGCACTTGAAGACAGGACAAGCCTTTTTCCTGGAAGTCTGCAGGACTACAGGCTTATTAGCAATATGTAAATATCCCCTCCTTCAAATAGGAGTTCTGTGGTTTGAGGAGAGAGCCTTGGATTAGAATCAGAAGAGCTAAGTTCCTGCACTTACCCTGTGCCATTTCAACCTCAAAGAGCCTAAACTATCTCCTGCTATAATGTGGCTTCTCTGAGCTACAGGTAAGGAACTGATCATTGAGTAAAGTACTTTAAAAGCTGTGTAAACACATGACTGTAGACATGCTCACTGTCACCAGTGTCTTGTGGTTGCTCTTACTACTAAAATTTCATCAGTCGTCCCAAAATGTGTTCAGACAGTAATCCTATGCAAACCAGCCTAGGAGCCATGACTGAGCACTGAAGTCACTCCAACTGCCTGGCTTGAAGCCTGCCTATCTATAGTTGGGGTAAACTGGAGAGTCTGAAAGTCTGGGACTCAGATTCGACCTCTGTCACATCTTGCCTATGTACACCCGGTCTCTAAGACCCACCCTATCAACTAACCTGGACCCCTGGGAGCTCCTAGAGACTGAGCCATCAACCAAAGAGCATACAAGGGCTGGTCTGAGGCCCCTGGCACAGATGTAGCAGAGGACTGCCTTGTCTGGCTTCAGTGGGATAGGATGTGCCTAATCCTGTAGAGATTGATGCCCCTGGAAGGGAGATGCCCACGGGTGGGAGAGCATCCTCTCAGAGGCAAAGGGGAGGGGGTATCGGGTGAAGAACTCTGGGAGGGGGCACTGAGAGGAGGGACCAGGAGAAGGAAGAACAACATTTGGGATGTAAATAAATAAAGTATTTAATTAAAATAAATTAGAATGCAACTAAACCAGGGATAAGGGTGCAGGTCAATAATTCTAGCACTTATGAAGTGGAGGCAGGAGGATCAGGCATGCAAGGCCAGCTTTGGCTACACAGCAGTCTTGGTTGGAATCAGCCTGGTCTCTATTACATACTGTCTCAGAAAAATAAATATGAGTGTTAAGCCACACGCACACACACAAAGAAATAACAATACATACTTTGGCATATTGCCAAATGGGATGG
>CM052707.1:92358796-92373834 GCA_028551405.1 Uromys caudimaculatus | reverse complement strand
TCAATAATTCTAGCACTTATGAAGTGGAGGCAGGAGGATCAGGCATGCAAGGCCAGCTTTGGCTACACAGCAGTCTTGGTTGGAATCAGCCTGGTCTCTATTACATACTGTCTCAGAAAAATAAATATGAGTGTTAAGCCACACGCACACACACAAAGAAATAACAATACATACTTTGGCATATTGCCAAATGGGATGGGCTACATATCATATATATCAATACCTATGAGTATGTATAATATGGATATGCATCTACTGTATTTATGAATTTGATAAGGAGTCCATGATTGGATGGGAAAGGCTGTTCTTTCTTCCTAATGCTACAGCATCTACATAAGTGCCAGCCCTCACCTTGTTTCCTGAATTTACCAGGCGTCTGCTAAGGGTTCTCTGCCTGGCCCACTCTGCCTGAGATCCTGAGGTGTCTCTTCACCCAAACATCTTCACTCACACCACCAGTCATTTTCCAGCACATCATTCTCTCCATTTGTCTAACAGATGTATTTATCTGATTCCTTGCTGAATGCTCACCCTCTGTGCCTCAATGCACACTCTACTGGTGTGAGGACCATTTGCTTCATACCCCTTAGTAAGAAAGTCCAGAATATAATACGTACTCAGCACACATCCCCCAAACATTGATAGCATGGTCAATGTTTTCAGTAAGTGTTCCTTTGCTATTTAGAGGGGTACAAAGTTCAAATTACCTTTGACTATCGAGCAGATATAAAATATTGTAGGTCATTTCATTTAAAAACCCAGAACAGTGCCACAATGCTCAAGTTTACACGGACACTTAATAATTTATGACACTGATCAACAATTATTAAAGGGCTACCCAGAAATGGGAGCAATTCCCAACTCTGAAAGAACAAAACTGACCAAGCACAGCACTCTTGCCTGCACAACTGATGTACTAAGCACAAATGAGTGCTTAACCACTGCATAATAGACCAGGGCTTTCCCTGGATTCTTCTTTCACATTTTCCCTCTCTTGTTTTATGCTAAAGTGCTCTGGTCCCAGCCTGTCCTGGGAAGTGATGTGTATAGCCCCTGATCTCTGAAATATTGACAAAAACAAATAGTTTTGGGGGAGCTCAGCAATCCAGGTAATTTTTCTATCCTCCTAGGGAACTATCTCGATGGCAAGATACACAAAACCCTCTAGAGCCTGAGCACAGCATTCCTGTTTTCTGATTAGCTCAGCCTTAGAGGAGGTCTAATAAATAAATAACCACAGCAATTCTGTATAATGTATGAAGGCTACTTTCCAGTGGTCACTTCAATTAGAATATTTTCAATTAGCAATAGCATAATAATTTACCAACCAGGCATATGAACTTACTTTTCATCACAGGACACAGAAAATAGGAAGATTCTTTTTTGTTTTTTCTTAAGAAGAGAAAGGCTACCTAGCCACAATATAAAAACCATCTTTTTATCCCAAATTCACTCTTCCTCTGACTTCTTTTTTTCCATTTATACCCACTCAGATGGACTCTGCTGCCTAAAGAAAATGGTCTCTGTTCAGTGCAGCTCTTCCATGAGTAACTGCTTCAGACTTGGATTGTTCTTTCTCAATCCTTCATGTCCACATACCCCAAAGAAGAAAAGGCTTCTCTCTTCCATCCTCTCCATGAAGTCATTGCTCCAGGCTAGCTGCCAGTTCTCCCCAGGTCTAAAATGGCAGTTTCCCTGACTTGATCCCCACTCTGCCCTATCTACCCTTGGCACTGCTACCTGTGAGGTTTGAAATCAAGACACCATCACACCCTCCCTGGCAGAAACTCTTCTCTGCTTCTTACCTTTTCCAAGATAAAGGATGCTCTTGATCATGGCAGAGGACCAGCCAGGGACACCTCTCCTACCTTTCCTCTTGCTGTCACTCCTCAGTTGTCCCCTCTCATCATGCATGTGAAAGCATCTAGAGTCCTAGCAAAGCTCTTTCATGTCTCCTCATCTCTGGGAACTCCTAGTGTCCAAGGCCCAATACAAGCATTTCTAGTCACCACTTAAAATATTCCCCAACGTTCCTCCTACATTGAAATAGAGGAAACCATGCCCCATTTTGGCACTAATTATATAGTAGCATGACCGTTGCAAATATAGTGGAACATTCCTGTAATCTCAGCACTTGGGAGGCTGAGGCAGGAGGACTGCTGCCAGTTCCAGGCCAGCCTGGACAACAGAACCACAAACAAATGGAACCACAAAAAAGGGCCTTAGTGTTTGCTTCCTACAGTGAAGTCCTGGTCCTGAGTCTTATTCACCTTCACATTCCCAGAGAGAAATTTTCACTGGAAGCTCTTAAATAAATGGATATTAAAAGCCCTAGCTTCTCTGTGTATCTGGCTCCCTTGCTAGATCGCATGTCTTCAGAGAGTTCAAAGAGAATCTGCCCTGTCTTTCCAACCTCTCAGCTCATTATGATACCTAGAACACAAGGATGCTTAATGCACTTGTGGAACTGGTTTGCATATAATTGGCCATAAGAGAAAAATAAATTTGGCTCCAAGTAGTAAAAAGAAAAAATATTATTTTCAAATAATTTATTTTTATTTTATGTGCATTGGTATTTTGCCTGCACATATGTCTGTGTCGGGATGTCAAATCTTGGAGTTACAGACAGTTGTGAGCTGCCGTGTGGGTGCTAATAATTGAGCCCGAGTTCTCTGGAAGAGCAGTCAGCACTCTTAACTGCTGAACAATCTCTCCAGCCCCTCTGAACTATTTTGCAATTAGCTCATTTTTAAAAACTTAAATCTATAATTTCTTCTCTTTTATAAAACACCAAAGGCATTAATTCATAAGGATGCTTCCTTAGAAGCTTCTGGCCTTTTAAGGCCAACCTTACTAATGGAGGCACCTTGGGGATAATGAAGCACTCCGCACGCACTTGTTTGAACTGCCTGGATGTGGACTATGGCAGAAGGGAATTCTTACCATGATTTAAGATGGGAGCAAAAAGAGCCCCACCTACTTGGAAGGGGAATTTCACTGTAGAGAGATGTTCCAAGCTGCCCAAGAGCGTGCCAATGTGAGTGTCATCATAGAAATGATAGGACTGCAGAGGTGACACTAGCAAAGAGGGCCACATTTGTGTGTACAGTGGACACTCCACCACAGCCTCGTGTTTACGTAACTTCCTCCACTCTTCTCCTTACTTCATAGGAAACACACTGCCACCCATCCAAAGAACTGGAGAAAATAAAACTCGCATGCCCAGAGCCAGCTGCAAACACTGTTAGTATATAAAGAATGATTTCCCACTAGTCTAGGTAAAGCCACTGGCAAAGAAGCCCACCCATGCGATGGCAGGGCCCTGAACAAAAGGACTGATGGCAGAGAATTGAAGTACGTCTGCTTATCCCAGCACTTCAGCATTGCTGACACAATCAGGAAGTGTAAATAAACTGTAACACTGGTGCTAGTGAGCTGATTCTCCAGGCCTTGTTGCCATGAAACACCTCTTCCTTTCTCTGTAACCAATTTCAGTTCTGTTCTTTGAACCAGGAGGTGAAAGCAGACCTGATATTTTAAAGGACCACAACATTTTGTTTTGATACAATTAAACTAATTCACATAGGGAAACTTTTGAGGATGTCGTTTCTACTCATGAGCTTGTTGAAGCTCTTTGAACTTCCAACATAAACAAATCTGAATTGCATGTAGGGGTGTGAGGTGGTGCGGCCATTTTCAAGACAGTCTGGCAGCATCTTACAAAGCTGAGCACGCTCTCCTCATTACATTACGGTTCAGAGATCATTTACCCAGGTAAGCTGAAAACATGCCCACACAAACCTGCACCTGAGCATTGACAGCAGCTTTATTTATGATTGCCAGGACCCCCAAGTAACTACAAGATAAACGGATGAATAAACTGTGGCCCATCAAGACAGCAGAATACCGTTCAACCTAAAACGATGTGTGTCTGGAGCTCCAGAAGCACGGGCAGAATCTTAAGTTCATGTTACCAAACAAGCCATCGTGAAAGGCTGCATACTGTCCAATCCCAGCTACAGAGACAATAAGATCAGCAGTTGCCAAGGACTGGGGGAGGAGCGAATAGGCAGAGCATAGAGAATTTTTAAGTCATTGGAACTATTCTGTGTGATACTACAGTGATAGGCACGTCCCTGTCAATTCATTCAAACTGAGATGGTACAATTTCAAGAGTGAAGACTAGTGATTATAGGATTACAGCATGGTCAGTGAGTTACAGCATAAGAGCGTTGATGGGGAGTGCTGATGGAGGGACTGGGCAGGTACACAGGACTCAGGCTAGGGGCTGGAGAGATAGCTTAGAGGGCACCTGTTACACAGAACCAGCGTGTGGATGCTAGAAACCTACGTAGCAAGTCAGGCATCCTGCAAAGACCGTTAACTCCACCTCTGAGGGAGCTGATAGCCTCTTGTGATTTTACACGCATGCACACGCTCATGCACATGTTTGCAAACACACAAACACATCACACACACCACACACATATGTACACACACATACACTCACACACACATATGCACATATGCATGCAAATGTGAAAAGGCTACTTACTAGCCAATCTCAACTACATGTGAGTGAGTGTATCTGGAAATGCAGAGCATCCGGAGAGGGGGAGAAGCAGAAGAAAAGGGAGAGAAGAGGCAAGGTGAAGAAGTGAAAAGAAGGTAGAAGGCGTCAGAGGGATGAGACGAGGAAGAATAGAAAGAGGAAATGGGGGGAGAAGGAGGAGGAGTGAGAGGCAGATAGAAAAGAGGAGAAGGGAAGAAGGAAGAGAGAAAAGAGGGGAGGGAGGGTGGCCAGAGAATTCTCATTCCCCACAGAAAGGAAGGAGACTTTAAAGACTCGCTAAGAAACACACACGTTGGTCAGCCAGCAGTGCCTCACACGCCACAAGCTGAGTGCTAGTTTGGAGATCTCAGCCTATCACTGGCGGGGTGTGCGTCTTCTGGGCTACCAGGGAGGAACTACATCATAGTGGGGTCACACGGTAGAAGAACACATTAATTCTGTGGTAGCCAGGAAGCAAAGAGAGAGACAAAAGGGGGCTGGGGTCTCCATATCCCCTCCAGGGACACAGCCACAGTAATCTGGGTTCCTTTCACCGGGTCCTACTTCCTAAGGTTTCCAAGCTTTCTAACAGTGCAGCAGGCTCATGGTCAAGTCATTGGCCTCTGGACACGGATCACCCCAGTGGTGCGCTTACATCACCAAGGCTCAGCAAACAAGAACACAGTGAGTATAGCTAAGTCTATTTTTTATTTATTTTATTATTTTTTTAGAGTAGCTTTATTGAGTTAAGGTGAAAAACTATCCATTAGATTTAGCAAAAACAAAACAAAAACCAAAAACAAATAGAACAACCAAACAAAAAACCCCAGAGCAACAACAAAAAGCAGTCAAAGTCAGTGATCTTTGAACTAGATCTCAGCTTATTGGGAAAGTTTTTTTCTTCATCTAGTTGTCTGAGGTTAGAATATAATCTGTTGAACATAAAATACTTAAATATTTTTGCTTAACGCATTCTAATGGTAATTACATTCCTGCTGACAAATTGATACCTCTTTACTGATTGATACTCTCTAGCCAAAGGTTGGCAAACTCTCAGTTGTCTATGTGAGTACAGAGTATCAATAGGAAGAGTTGAGGTTATGATGGCTCAGTGGTTAAGAGCACTGACTGCTCTTCCAGAGGTCCTGAGTTCAATTCCAAGCAACCACATGGCGGCTCACAACCATCTGTAATGAGATCTGATGCTGTCTTCTGGGATGTCTGAAGACAGCAGCAGTATACTTATTTTATTTTTTTAATCACAGAAGAATTCCTTTCCTTCTAAGCCTTGCCTTGCTTTAAATTGACTTTGTATTGCTGCCTGGGTCAGGAAATATGTTAGAAAAAAAAATAGCACGTGGGAATCTATGTGAGAACATGGGCAGGAAAGGAATGGCCACAGGAGATTTACCTACATCTATAACTGACCAAAGTCAATTCTAACCACAGTGGAGTAAACGGAAAGGAAATTACTATTCAGAGAAGACAACTGTTCACTACATACATAGAAAGACAGGAGAAAATGCAGATAAAACATACAAGGCAAGGGCTGGGGAGGGATGCCCCGTAAGAGGAGATATAAGCTGCTATTTCCCAGGGGCCAGTATGCAAGTGTGATGTACAGTTGCACCCACTTCCCTGTTCTGAGACAGTGATAGCTATAAGATAGACACACAAGGGCAACCAGCCACTGGGGACGCAGAAGTTAGGAGAGGTTGCATCTGCTAAAGTCATGGCCAGAGGTGAGAGAGAACTGGGTCAGGGTTGGATTCATAGGTTCATTCATGCATTTGACAAGAATATGCCCAGAGCCTGTCAGTGGCTCGGCAAACAATAAGACCAGGGATTTTGTAAAATGTGGCTGCCAGTGATGAAGCTGCACACAGCTCTGAATGTCAGGTTGCATTTGCTGCAGGTAGCCACAGCCTGGTGGGATGAAGGCCCTGAACACTGTTTATCCTCCATCCCTCGCTCCTCCAGGGTTGCTCTCTCATGCAACTCTGGCAAACTAAGCCCTTCATCGCCAGACTCCTGGAGGCTGACAGGGTTCCACAATACTCTTGTACGCTGTTCGGAAGGTGGAAATGACTTCATCTTCCTGACCTTTGTGCTGTTTTCCACTTTGGCAAGGTCAGAGAGATGTGTGCCTTCTTGACAGCAGCATCTGGCATCATCTTCCTGAGTGAGGAAGGGCAATACTGTGGATTAGACCCTGAATGCCCCTGAAGGTCCAGAAGCCAATGACTTGGCCATGAGCCTGCAGCACTATTAGAAAGCTTGGAAACCTTAGGAAGTAGGACCCAGTGAAAAGAAACCAGATTACTGTGGCTGTGTCCCTAGAGGTTATATGGAGACCCTATCCCCTTCTTGTCTCTCTCTTTGTGATAGCTTCCTGGCTACCACAGAATTAATGTGTTCTTCTACCATGTGACCCTGCCATGATGTAGTACCTCACTATTAGCCCAAAAGAAGCACACCCAACCAGTGATAGGCTGAGATCTCCGAAAATCTAAGCCAAATTAATTCTCTCCATTTTTCAAATTGATTAACATGGGTATTTTGTCATGATAACAGAAGGATAGCTGGCACATCCGGTGAGTAGCATCTCTGGCTTCATGACCATGACTGAAAGAGTTTTAACACTATTCTCTTGCTGAGAGTTTAGAGGTAGACAATGTCTTATCTCCTGAACCTTCTCTCATCTCAGAGTCCACAAATCCTCACATTGAATATTTTTCTCATTTAGATTTTTAAAATAGGTATAAAGTAGAAGGAGGTCCTCTGGGAATTGAAAGGAGACCAAGAGGAAGGGCAAACAGGTCCAGAGAAGTAAGGGGGGACAATAGGATCAAGCACTTTGTATACACGAATGGGTATGTCATACGGAACCCATTCACTTACATAATTAATATATGCTAATGAAAATGAATAAGAGACTTAAAAATAAATCTTTACCTGTGCAAAATATGAAGCATGACTTCTGTTTCCTATACTGATTCCTGATTGGTATAAAGAAGTAAAGGGGAGACAAACTTGTGGCCATTGCTTGGAAACCAAGTTGTGGTACCCGGATTGAGTGAAACAGTTGTGACTGAAGAAAAGAAAACATTTTCCCCTATATTTCACAACTAGGAGTACTTGAAATGCTATTGACACAGAAGTCAAAGAAACAGACCCCTAAAGGACAGTGAATTAGTGTTCTGGTTTGTTTTCTGCTGCTATGACAAAACCCTGGTTGAAACCTACTTAGTGGAAGGTTATACTTCATAATCAAAGAAGTCAGGGCAGGAACAGGAGGCAGAAACTGAAGATGGTGGAAGAACATTGTTTACAAAGCTTGCTTCCCCTGGCTCGCTCAGCTACCTTTCTTATATAACATAGCTCCACCTGCTTACGATACCACTACCACAGTGGGCTGGCCCCTCTTACATCAATTAGCAATCAATAAAATGCCCCCAGGGACAGGCCAGTGTAATGGAGACAGTTTGGTCAGTTGAGATTTTCCCTTTTCCAGGTGACTCTAGGTTTGTGTCAAGTTGATAACTGAAGCTAATTATGGCCATTAGGAAATACCCAGAGGAAAGGGTGATATTTAACTATGATCAGATGGCCCTTAGTGGGGGAAAGTGGGGAAGAAGAAAATTAGCTCCACTCATTAGCACAAAGAGAAAAAAAAAGAATGAGCACTTCCTATGTGCCACATTCAAAGTAGGTAGAGGGAGGAACAAAGTCAATTCTTTTCAGATTTACCTCATGTTTCATTGTGTGTATGTGGGAGAAGGGATTGTGCCCACTTGAGTATTGGTGCCTTCAAAAGCCAGAGGCACCCTATGTCCTATGTCCTGGTGCTGAGGTTGTGAGCCACCTGATGAGGGCACTGGAAGACGAACTCAGGATCCTCAACTGCTGAGCCATCTCTCCAGCTTCAAGGATGAGTTTAGCAAAAGGAAGGATGCTGATGACCAAAAAGAAGAGAGGAGAGTGGCAAGGAGATACAGGAAACAAGATCAACGAAGCTATAAAAAGAGTAAAGCTTACATCCATGTAAACATGTGATGAAATCCCAAGGTGATGAGAGAACAGATGAGCTACCTCAGAAAAAAGACAAAGAAAGACTGTGCTGTAGTTCCCAATCTGAGTTCTACATGGGAAATAGTGAGGATCTGAAGCTACGTCTTCCAGTTGCAATAAACTTAAAGAAATTACATGTTTGCCTATCACCAAGAGTGGTGGTTTGAATATTCTTGGCCCAAGGAGTGGCATTATTTGAAGGCATGGCCTTGTTGGTAGGTGTGTCACTGTGGGCATGAGCTTTAAGACCCTCATCCTAGCTACCCGGAAGCCAGTCTTCTCCTAGCAGCTTTTAGCTGAAGATGTAGAATGCTCAGCTTCTACTGCACCATGTCTGCCTGGATGTTGCCATGTTCCCACCTTGATGATAATGGACTGAACCTCTGAACCTGTAAGCCAGTCCCAGTTAAATGTTGTTCTTATAAGAGTTGCCTTGGTCATGGTGTTTCTTCACAGCAGTAAAACCCTAACTAAGACCTTCCTGTGACCAGCAGTGATTTCTTTCATTTGGGTTGGAATTCTGTCAACCCACTGAGTGGTGCTGATCATCCCAAGCTGATGAGAAACTACGACGGGTAGTTAAATTTATCCTTTGGTAACCAAAAGAAAGTAATTGCAAATTAACTACCATTTGTTACATGCTGTCATTTTTTTAAGTCTTCCAAAAACATATATCTATGTAAGGAAATAACAAAAAGTGTCTTTTGTGGGAAGACAACCATTAACTGTCATTAGAATTACCACAGTACAGTTAGACATAATTTAATTTTCTATGTTGTGGCCAGAATACATTCCATCAAGCAGGAAATAGGTTAATTAAATTATAATCTAGTTGTGTGCCACCTGCCTGGATGACTGAAGGCCGCAGAGTTAAAATCTAAAGCCTAGAACTGGAGAGATAGCTCAGTTTTTAAGAGCACTGACTGCTTTTCCAGAGGTCCTGAGTTCAACTCCCAGCAACCATGTGGTAGCTCACAACCATCTGTAATGGGATCCAATGCCCTCTTCTAGCGTGTCTGAAGACAGTTACAGTGTACTTATATAAATAAAATAAATACATCTAAAAAACAAAAAGATATCCAAAGCCTAGGTTGGTGAGGCCATTACAAGTAGACAAGCAGTTTTAGGAGCTCAGTGGCGCAGCATCTTTGAGGTGTCTAAATAGCCATCTGGACCTCTGCAGCTCCCAACTATAGAATTAACGAAATAGCCTGACCATTAGGAGGATTACCTCCTTAGCAAGTAAATATAAGCTTGAAAACCCTCAGCAGAACATGGAAAGAATGTGATCAAGTCTGCCAGGGCAATTTGTGATAATTAAAGTGCTAATAATTTTAAGAGATCTTGGCATATTAGAAATTATCTAATGAATAAGCATTGTGATGCCAATTAAAGTGTGTGGTTGGGTAAACTGTGACTTGAGATTGCAAATTAAAAACTAAGGTCTGGCTCTGTGGCTCCCACCTTCAGTGACAGTACATGGGAGACAGAGCCAAATGGATCTCTGGGAGCTCAAGGCCAGCCAGGTCTAGGGAGTAAGACACTGTCTCCAAAAAAAAAAACAAAGCTGCAAAATTTGTGAACATATTGAAATGTTTATCAGAATGTAAGTTTTGCTATTTTTATATGCTTAATTCAGTAGATTTATAAGAATGAGGTAGAGCTGGGCGTTGGTGGCGCATGCCTTTAATCCCAGCACTTGGGAGGCAGAGGCAGGCGGATTTCTGAGTTCGAGGCCAGCCTGGTCTACAGAGTGAGTTCCAGGACAGCCAGGGCTACACAGAGAAACCCTGTCTCGAAAAAAAAAAAAAAAAAAAGAATGAGGTAGATTTTGTTTGCTATGGAGGAAAAGTCTTTTTAAAAAGCTGTCCAAAGTATTAATACATTAAAATGTTTCTAGGAAAATTTAATTATATGAATACTAACTATTAACCAGCATATTTCTTATAAGTAACTATTTATATTCATAAACTGGAGAATAACATTTGCAAATTAAAACCTTAAGGGAAAAAAAACTAGGCTTTTGAGTTTATAAGTTTAATGAACTAGAAATTAATGTTTAAATGACTGACAAATACAAATAGACTTTCAGAGGCCTAAAAGTCTTATTGAGAATATTTTTTAAACGATAACATCTGCATCAGCTATTGATATGGAGGGCAGATATGTAGAACCTACACAGTGCCACCAACTGGGGACACAAAGATGAGCAAGAGCAAGTGGCAAGGACAGAGCACAGAGAAGCAATGACCATATGGCCAAGAACAGAAGGACCTCAAAGTTTCAAAGGTCGGGAGGTTTGGGGAGTTCAGAATAACCAGAGAGACATAGGCATGAGGAAAGATTCCTGGGGAAATCCGAACTGAGCCACGCATTGTGACTGCAGTCACCCAGGACTTCAGGAGACTCTGATCTCAACCATAGTAAACTAGGCTACCACCTACGGTGAATGAGATGAAGCAGGTCTGAGGTAGCTGCCTTGGTAGATTCAATAAGAATAAGAACGAAACTGCCAAGAAGGCTGAAGTCCTGTCAATCCCAGGCTTTCTCCAAGACAGGGAAGCACCTTTCAGTAGTGGGCAGGCAGCAATGCCAGCCAGAAAGGCAGCCCTGAATCAGGCCAGGGAAAGAGACTCCTGGGAGTTGCCTTTTCTGGACTTCATCTATCTGGATCTTTGTATTTTGAATTTTGAATCTTCTTGGTGGCACAGGACAACAGTAAGTGTTGTAGAAACAGGCTGCTACTGTTTCAGCTTTGCACACATTGGTTTAATTACACTGCTGAGTTCCTGGTTCACAGCACCTCCAAGTCCCTGAATCAGGTCCCAGAGAAAGCTCAAGCACACAAGACACTCTCCATTCACCACCCCCGCTCTCATGTCATCAAAGTATCTGAGTCCATTAAAACCATTCTGTGGCAAACAGGAAGGAGAAAGGCTCAAATTTTTGAGCATTTTCTTCTAAAACAATAGTTGGTCCCTTAACTCTAAAGGAATCTCACAATGCAGTGACAGCCTTAAAAACATTCCTGAAGCTGCCTGGTCTGGCTTCAGTGGGAGAGGATTTGCTAATCCTGTAGACATTTGATGCCCCAAGGTTGGGGGGGATGGGGGAAGGATCCTCTCAGAGGTGAAGGAGAGAGGGATGGGGAAGAACTCTGCAAGGGGAGGAACTGGGACCAGGAGGGATAATATTTGGGATATAAATGAATAAAATAATTAATTAATAAAAAGGAGTATTCCTTAATATAACTTATTAGCACACTCAATCACATTGCTGAGTGGGAACTAGGAACTAGGAACGTTTACTCTCTCATGCTGTCTTTATGAATGATAAAATTTATTTTGTAGGCAGGCGATAGAGGGCTTGATTCCTAAGTCTGAACCTAAGCAACGATGACACAAAATAAGAGTACTGGTTACTGCCAAACTGATATGTGAGTAGCAACGTTTTGTTTTGTTGTGTTTTCTGCCAAATAAAACACAGGAAAAAGACTTCTGATATTTTTAGACTCCTTTTTATGATATGTTCTGACTCTCATTTCCTAGTAACGGGGGCGAGGGTTAAAAGATGTCACTCTCTACGGGCTTCTTGATTCTTCCCGTATGACAGTGTAAAATAAATAAGCAAGCAAAAGAAGCAAAAGAGGTGTCAGGAGAGCTGGTTTCTGGTCCTTAGCTTTTCTTCTGCCTCAGCTACAGAAACAAGCATGAAGCTCTCTTTAAGGCCACTCTAAAACTGTGTTGGGTTCCTGTCTGTTCAGCTAAGAAACATTCTGTAAGCGATGTCCCTGGGGGTCACTTTAAAGCCTGGTAAGAGTGCTTTCTTACACCCTAATAGCCTCACTTGCCCTCAGCCCAGTCAGCACTCCACAACTCAGTCCATAAGGAATCAGTCTGTACTCACAAGGGGAAAGAAAGGGGGCAGAAAAAGACAGTTGTTTTCTTGGGGCTTAATTTTGCTTTTTTGTATCTGCAAAACAGACATTGGCTGAAAGAGCAGTCAGTGGGTGGCCAGGGGTGGAAGGGGATTATTTTAAATGTTAATTAAATAAATTTTAGGACTAACTCTTAAGGGTGACCATTATTTTTATGATGATATTAAGGAGGTCCTTCTCACTGTAAGTTACCCTTGTCCTAATACTGGCCCCAAAAGATAACCTAACAAGATTCCAATAGCTTGGCTGGAACCTCTGTACTTTGTGTGCCTTGTTGAAAGGTGAAGGAAAACAAAGCAAGCTAAGGTGGTCACCAGGTCTCTTATTCCCAGGCTACCAAGGCTCTGGGTCATTTCTGGTGCTAAGTCCAGCCACTTTGGAGAACCTTCACGGCAACATTCCCAGAGCAGGCATGGAGCCAGACTGCTGTCCTGGAGTCCTATGTCTACGAATTTCTGGATATATTAGTGGCTTTTCTCACCTCTCTGACAGAATCTCTAAGAGAAACAGCTTAAAGCAGAGGTTCTTAACCTGTGGGCCGCGATCCCCAAGCCCAAAGGACTTTCTCATGCTTAAGACTATCAGAAAACACAGATAATTAAACACGGCTGTTCAAAACAGTAGAGAAATTACAGTTATGAAGTAGCAATAAAAATAATTTTATGGTTGGAGGTCACCACAACATGAAGAACTGTGTTAAAATTGTGTCGCGTTAGGGAAGTTGAGAACCACTGGGTTAATGCTAATTCTGGCTCCCAGCTCTATCAAGGCGGGGAAGGCTCAGTGCTCCTGATTGGCAGTCACAGTAAGAAGCTCTTGTTATCCCGCAGTGGCGGTCAGGAGAATGCAAAGGGCCTGGGGGAGGGGAAATTCCTGGGAAACTTTCAATCTGAAGCCTGGCCCCTACTGCTTGTACCTGACAGCTAGACCCCTACGTCCGAACCGCAAACAGCGCCCCCAGCTGGGCAACATGTGTTCAAACCTATTAACATGTTAAGACTTTTTTCTTTAAAAAAAAAAACACAAAACAAAAAAACATGCTTTTATTTCTTTTGAGTCCAGTCTCAAGTACCCGACACTGGCCTTACACTGGTTTCCTAGGCAGGGGTGAATGACCCTTGAATTTCTTAACCTGCTGACTCTACTGAGATGGTAGGTGGGTTTCACCAAGTCAGTTTATGTCCCACTAGGGATTAAAGCTGGCCTTTGCACTTGCTAGGCAAGCTCTCCACCAACCGAAATACACGTAAATGCCTGATGAAGATATTTTATATTTGAGCCATCACACCATCTGAGAAACATAGCCATTGTCCCTTGGTCCTTCCATTTCCCCTCCTACATAACAAAGATAATAAGATTGCAACATTACAGGACTTTCAGAAGACTCAAAGAATTAATTCACAAGTGAAGAGTGGACAAAGCATGAGCATTCCTTATCTGTTACATTTCAGTCATTGTTTAACATTTTCTGGTACCTGTTCTCAGTATGGAAAAGTCTGACTAGTATAGACTGTGATCTCTGTTAGGTGCAGAAAGCTACTGAGGTTTTATTTCCCTTCCTTCCTCCCCACTCCACCCCACCCTGGAAATGTTCTTTCCAAACTAATGATTCTCCTGTCTAAGGCTCTTAGCTGCTGGGATTAGCAGTGCACATCACCAAACACAGCCAATTTACTTTTCTTCAAAAGCAAACAAACATGAATGTGACTCAGTTGCAGGATACAAACTTCCACAGTTTGAGTGACAGCAGCCTCAGTTATAACAGATGTACTGTGGAAAGTTCTCATGTGCAAGAAGTCAGGCTATTTACAGAGAGGTCTAGACTAGAAGGCAGTGGCTTCGCCCTGGGAGAGTAGCCGGGAACCAGCTCATGGACATGGTGGTCCTTTTCCTCTAGTTTCGAGACTTTCCGGCTCTTTGTTAAGAGTTCCATGTGTTACTTCATTCATTTCTTAGAACAGCACTGTAGTAAGGATTGGCATCGCTTTTATTTTTCAAGTGAGTCCTTGGATGCAAGAACAAACAACTCCCCAAAGATCACACAAGAATCAAGTGATAGATCCTGGCACAGAGCCCAAAACTGTCTGATGACAGATACTATCCCCAGCCACTCCTGAGCCTCAGACTCGGGGCTCATTTACACCTTGCTTTGATAAAAGATACAAAGCAAATCATCATAAAGGATTCTAGCCTCCCCACCATGAACATGGGTCAGCTTCTACT
This sequence comes from Uromys caudimaculatus, assembly GCA_028551405.1. NCBI lineage: Eukaryota > Metazoa > Chordata > Mammalia > Rodentia > Muridae > Uromys > Uromys caudimaculatus. The sequence goes on along the minus strand of CM052707.1, from coordinate 92,359,051 downwards.
TGTCTCAGATGGGAGGGTCTCCACATAGGTCTGTGTTCTTGCCTCAAATTCTATGACCTTCGGCTTTGCACATCTTTTTAAAAGTTCATCTCTAAAGAATTGCCCTCACCAAATGGATGGAACTTGAAAATATCATCCTGAGCGAGGTAACTCAGTCACAAAAGAAGGAACATGGTATGTACTCACTGATAAGCAGATATTAGCCCAAAAGTTCAGAACGCCCAAGTTTCACTTACCAGTAATCGCTGGACTGAG